>BTHU01000007.1:19833900-20418900 GCA_036184795.1 Tokudaia tokunoshimensis | reverse complement strand
CACTTGAAAGCTGTTATTTTTCTAATGACTTAATTTCATATAAAACAAAGCACTATTTGGGCATAGGTAAAAGAACTCAAGATTGGAGATCAAGCTAAAAAGTAACAGAGCTTTCCTTGCCTTGGCAAGGAAAGAATCCACCTTAAATGTGACTCTGAAACTTACTCGGTAAATAACTACAAGTAAAATTCTAGTTTTCAGTTACTACTATTATGTGAACACAATGATATCTTATTTTCATGAGTAGTCTCAGTTAATTTATGGGTATAGCCTCATAAAAATGTTAGACAAACACAAGGACATGATTGACAATGTTTCTCAATATATTTTCTCATGGAGATTCCAGGATTATGACATTTCTTGGAGTTTTATTTCTACAGTTTTAATACATCTTAAAATAATCAGATTATTCAAAAGTCTCTATAAAAAAAAATTGCAGAGCATTGAAAGCTCATCAGTAAAACTCTCCCCTGCCCCTTCAACAAGAGGCATGGCAGGGAAGAGGCAGGTTCACTTTTATTTTTCATTGAACCTACAAAAGAATGTTTAACTCAGGTTGATGAGTTAGAATCTCTCTTTTAATAGAAATGCATTGCATATGCAATCCCCAGGTTTGAAATGTTAATGTTCACTGTAAACCTGACCCAAATGTGGCAGTAGTAATGAAACATAAAGATTAAATCCTAGAATATATTGTTATCCAATGAAATGGATAGTAGTAGTAGTAGTAGTAGTAGTAGTAGTAGTAGTAGTAGTAGTAATTTAAGTATTTTTCTCAGAGAAGATGAAGAATATTTTGATACAAAATATCTCTAAACAAAGAGCTACAGCCTCATAGTGCTGAGAGGATTGAAATTCAGCCTTTCCAAGGTTGAGTCACCTAATTCATTATGTAATATGAAGTGACCAGCCCCAAAATTATAAAAACAGAAAATCATATGCACACAAACAACAAAGAATGGACTTAGCAGGCTGAATTTGCATATTTGTGCATCTGTTTGTAACAACACTAATAGAAGAAAAAACGTAATTTGAGGAGGTACTGGAAAACAGCAAATCTGGAGTGGCTGGAGAGAAGATAGGGAAGAAGGAAATGATGTAATTGTATTTCAGTTAAAGTATATTAGATAAAAAGAGACACAATTTGCATATCAATAGATTTCCAAGAAGGTGGAAGGAGAGACCCCTGGTCCTGGAAAGACTGGATGTAGGGGAATACCGGACAGAGAAGCAAGAGGGGATTGAATGAGGAACAGGGGGAGGGAAGGGGGCTTATGGGACTTTTGGGGAGGGAGAAAACCGGAAAGGGGAAATGATTTGGAATGTAAATAAAAAAAAAACCTTAGAAAATAAAAAAAAAAGACAAAAAAAAGAGAGGTTGTGATCAATTTTTATTTTTGACAATTTAATGTATTTTTTGCTGTCTAAAATGAAATTTCATTTCTCATCTCTCATTTCGACTCTTCTAAAGGCTGTATCTGGGGTCCCAGCTCATAAGCATCTGTCCTTAGATCATTCAATGACACCCTATTCTCATGACAGAAGAAAAGTCTCTTTTTCATTGTTTGCAAATGCAGTTGCTTTCATGATCCTCCCCATCCCCACAGCATCAGTGAGATCATTTTACTCCTTCAGAGAATCTAAGTGTTTCATCATCTTTAAATGTCATTTTCATACTTTATTTATTTAAAACCTGAAACAGTTTTTGTAAGAACAAGAATCATTCCGATACATACTTTCCTTCTGCGTATTGCTTGCCCGTGTTTGAAGGACTTTTCTGAGCAGCTCAGGGATGCTATCAACTGTGTTCTGTCTGGATATAATGGGAAAAGTGAAAGGTCTACCTAACTTCACAAACCAGTGTTTTTCAAAAAGTCAATGTATGGCAGAATCAAACCGTGTACAAGTCACTCATCTAAGTGCAAGACAGACAATGGATCTCATAGTACGGGGTAGGAGACCTATGATGAGACTTCAGATTCTATGACAAAGTTAATATCTGCAGTGAGACATACTGTGCAGCTCTAGATGAGCAATAAATAATATCTGTAAGCTCTTTTAAACAGATATTAACATATTTTTGCACTTTGTACTGCATATCTATGTCAGGGTAGATTTCTTCAGAATCTGACCAAAACAAGCTAGCACACTGAAGACCAAAGCAGATACAGAGAGAAGCTGTATTCTACTAGGCCAAACACTGAAGAGATTAACAAAAACACAAAACAGTGACATTGTTGCCACTAAATCAGTTATGTCTTGAAAAGTCACTGCCTTTTCATTGAAAAATAAAAATTTATAATTTATATTTAAATACACTAAGTGGACTGATTGTATTAAATGCATACACTAAATAAACATGAAATGTTCATTAAACAAAACAAAACACACATGTATAAATTCATGACAAGTAAGACTGTCCTCAGCACTGAAGGAGAAAAGCAAAGAAATTGTTCACTTGAAGGAAATTTTGCCTGCATTTCTTTTTGGTTGTTGTTGTTCTTAGTATTTTCTTTTGATTACACATTTCAGACATTTAAAAAAAAAGCAATTGTAAGGCAATGTATAATATTGCTTCAAAAACTCTACACAAGGACTTAAGGTAACTGGAAAATAAAGATAGAGGAAGTTATAAGAAACTAGGGAAAAAGAAGACAATAAAACAAAAAACCAAAAAAAAAAAAAAAACCCTACTTCCAGAACTCAGGTGACAGAATATGTTGGCAAGGATGTGGAGAAAGAGGAATTCTCCTCCATTGCTGGTCAGATTGCTAACTGGTGAAACCACTCAGGAAATCAATCTGAAGGTTCCTCAGAAAATTGGAAATAGATCTACTTGAAGACCACTCTTGGGCATATACCCAAAAGATGCCCCATCATACCACAGGGGCACATGCTCCACGATGTACATAGCAGCCTTATCTGTGAAAGCCAGAAGCTGGAAACCCAGATGTTCCACAATGGAAGAATGGGTACAGAAAATGTGATTCATTTACACAATGGAATACTATTCAGCTATTAAGAACAAAGACATCATTAGTTTTGCAGGCAAATGGATGGAACTAGAAAATATCCTGAGTGAGGTAACTCAGACTCAAAATGACATGCATGATTGAACTCACTAATAAGTGGATATTAGCCAAAAAAAAATGTGCAGAATACCCAGGATACAATCCACAGAACTCAAGAAGGTTAACAAGCAGAAGGGCCCAAGTAAGGATGTTTCAATCCCACTTTGGAGAGAGAAGAAACCAATTACGGGAGGCAAAGGGAGGAAGGGTCCTGAGTGGGAGAGGGGAGGGGAAGAGGAAAAGGGGAACAAAACCAGGTATTGGAGGGTGGGACAGGAGAGAAGCCTTAAGGGTCAGCAGAATGAATGGAAATATGCAACCTCAGGAGATGAGAGGTAGGGGACCCTCTAGAGTGTGCCAGAGATCTGAGAAGTAAGAGAGTCTCAGGACTCAAAGAGAGGGACCGTAGATGAAATGCCCAACAGTGGAGAAATGAGGGAACTTGTAGAGTCCACCTCCAGTAGAAAGATAGGGCATCAAGTAGAGGGATGGGGTTGCTATGCCACAGTCAAAAACTCTGACCCAGAATTGTTCTTGTCTAAAAGAACTGCTGGGACAAAAATAGAGAAGAAATCAAGGGAAAGGAGGTCTAGTGACTAGCCCAACTTGGGATCTAGCTCAAGGGGAGACTCCAAGACCTGACACTATTACTGATACTATGGTGTGCTTACAGATAGGCGTCTAGCATGGCTGTCATCTGAGAGGCCCAACAAGCAGCTGACTAAGACAGATGCAGATACTTGCACCCAATCAGTGAACTGAAGTTGGGGACCCCTGTGATTGAATTAGGGAAAGGCTGGAAGAAGCTGAGGAGGAAGGCGACCCCATAGGAAGACCAGCAGTCTCAACACCTGAGATCTCTCAGACACTGAGCCACCAACCAGGCAGCGTACGGGAGCTGGTTGGAGTCCCCTGACACGTATAAGGCAGAGCACTGCCTGGTCTGGCCTCACTGAGAGAAGATGCACCTAATCCTAGAGAAACTTGAGGCATTAGGAAGTGGGGAGGCCTGTAGAGGTTGGGTTGAGGGGGGTGGGGACATCCTCTTGGAGACAGGAGCAGAAGGAACGGGATGTGGAACTATGGGAAGCCTGACTGGGAGGAGGGTAACGACTGGACTGTAAAAAAAATTAAAAGTAATTTTTTTTAAATAAAAGAAAGTTTTAATGCCTGTGACTGAGACAGGAAAGACTGTCCTCCTATGAAGAACCCACGAAGATTGATATCTTCACAAGAACATCATGGGTCATCCTTAATACACTCTCGACCCCACATCATAGCAACTATAGTAACAACCTCTCTTGAATTCTCTAGTACAATGTTTCTGCTTATTGAAGACCTGGGGTCCATGAAGGTTAAATTAAGAAAAGTTAAATACATAGGACTAAGTAATCTATTTAGGTGAAGCCTTAGAGACTGCAGAGGAAGAATGGAAATGCCACCAACACAACAAATGTCATGGGATATATTCCCAGGACAAGATAACACTCACAGGTGGCCCAGCATTCTCTTTAAGACAGTTTGGAGTCCCCTTTACCATTAGAGAGATGAACTTCCCATAACTTAATAATTAAACCCTGGAAACTGAAAACATCTAATAACCATGGTCATCAGAAATACTTAAACAACACAAGGACTGCCAGTTTCAAATGCTGCAGTTTTAGATGAATCATCCAGGCAAGTACAAATACCTTTTCCCCTAAGAACTAAATACAGGAGATATATGTTACCTATATGATATATACATAATATGACATCACACGCAAGTAAATGCATATGCGTTTATGTGTTTAGGCTGTCATCAAGAACTGAAACATACATTGTAGAATGTCTATGTCTTATTCCTTATAGTCCTGAGACATTCTTTTGTAGAAAAATTAGTTTATAGCCAATGCTATCTACAAAGATTCCTTCTACTTCATATTTACACCAACATAGGTGAATCCTTTTCATGTACTGTTAGGAATGTTGGAGCATTTGGAATTCAATTCAGTTAAAACCAATATCAGGTTAAACAGATACTTTGGGAACGTGTAGGAAGCAAGGAGAGGAATATACAAACTCTTAGTATCCAGATGGAATTTGTGGTTGTGGTTTTAAGATAATGTTGTTTGTAGATGTAGCCTTACCATTAAATCTTTAGGCAAGATTTTTAAAAGCTTTGTCTTTAAAGTTACATCTGTTTAATGGAAATAGTAACAGCTTTTCAAAATTTATTCAAGGAATAAAGTGAGCTTGAGCTCTTCTTTAAAATAAAAGTCTGTCACAAATGAGGGATGTTAGCAGGAGGAAAGCACTAAGGCATTTACTACATGGAGGGCAAATTGGAGTTTGTTCATTGAGAGAAGATTGTATGCAAATCATCTTTATATAGATATATTCTTAAACTATTTGGCGGCATGAGATACTCTACACACTTCCAAAAATATCTGTGGGAACTGGAATAATGTGCAGGATACTGACAGAGATGACTGGTTTTAAATTTTATGTAGAGGATGTTATCTCCAAAAAATTTTCACAATCTTACCTGAAAGACTCAGAGCTAAACAATATTTCTTATACTGTGCATTGGGTTCTTCTGAAGGAAACAGCAAAGGTCTTACTGCACTCCTCAGAAATACTCAAAAATAATTCTTTGGTGATAATCGTTAAATTTTTAGTCCCTGGCTTCTTTTTATTTTCTATTTTAAAATATGAAATGAATCAAATATATCTGAGCTAAAATGTTTATCTTGGCAGATAACTGCTAAGAAACTAAAACTTGATTAAAAACAGAAGAAAAATGAGATGAAATATAAGGAAAGAGTCAGGCTGAGAGTAAAGCAGAGAAGTGTGAATATTTTGTTTTGAGCTCTGATTTTTATTTCATAGGGTGACAAGAATTGTATCAAACATTTTGGCATCTTAAATTTTATACAAATTAAACATATCATGTTGTCTAGATATTTTGTAGTCAAGGCCATAAAAAGTAGCAATTCAAAGATTCACATTTGAAACAGAGTTCAGAATTTACAATGATCCTTTAAGGCTAATCTGATTTGCTCCCTTATTTATTTATATCTACATTTTTCGCCAATGTTGTATATTAATCATGCTTCAAGGTCTGTTTGCTTTCTGACTCATGAGAATTAGCCTGTATCCTTTAGTTATGTGAAAGTGTAAGGAAGGCCAGCACTTAATTAGAAACATGTCATATAAGATTTATGTAACAGACTGTAACCTTGACAATGTCTCTCTTACCTCTTGGGAGAGAAATTAACCATTCAGAAATGCATATTCCCTTCTGGTAACCAGCAGAGTTCTAAACAAGAAAGCTCTGTTTTGCCTGCTTTTGTTTTTCTTCTTGTCTGTTTCTGCCTCACATATTTCCTTCATATTCTCCTCAGCATTGCTGATTACTATTTCAAAATGTACCTGGAGTAACTAATAGAAACTGTTGTTGCTTTATTGGGCTCCTGAGATGGCTAAACACAGGAAGGTCCTCAGTTACCTGAGTTTAATCACCAAAGCCCACATGGTGGAAATAGACAACCAAATTTTCTTTTCATTACACACACACACACACACACACACACACACACACACACACACACACACATTAAAAATGCTATTTTTGTTGTTGTTGGAAGCCAAAAGACTGTCCCAGCATTCTCACTGAAAAAGGTACACATGTAGTATCCAAATATTTATAGGAAATTGAGGTCCGACCTTTGTTTATAAGTAAGCAATGTCTATTGCCAAAATGTAAGTGATTAAATAAATAAATTAAAAAATAAAAAATGTAATATTTGAGAGTTAAAAAAAAAAGCTCTTATCAATGATCATCCAATGCATTTAAAAGCCTCAAGTATGAGATGTCGTTACCTCTACTTGGTTGTCAGGAAAGTGTTCATAGTTATAAAAAGTCCCCGTGTCCTCCAAGATGGCATCATACACTTCTGAGTCATAGTTAAAGAGCTCTGTAGTTGGTGCAGCCAATACAGCATCAATGATGATAAGTGCCAGGACAATTCTTGTTAGCATTCTCATCTTACAAGATTTCTTAAACAGAAAATGTAAAATACAAAACTGATAATAGCTTAGAAACGGTTCATACTAAATAGAAATGATTGATCAATGTCAGCATCAAGAAACTAGAGCTGGTATCTTTCTTTATAGCATAGTTTGAAAACAACACACACATCTTGGTAATTTCAAGGAGTCAAATGTTCCATCCATACACACCTTCGTATTTTTCTAATGCAAACTACAGTGAAAAAATGTCTTGTGCTCTTCATGGGGAGGAAAGCATTAGGGTGTGAAATGTTTGCAATGTACTGATTCACAAAGCCTGTTGTCAGCTGATAATTATAACCATCAGAGCTCTCTGTACCATTTAACAAGCCCTAGAACTCTCACTGACTTTGGGATGAAGATGTGTGATGAGGATGATGATGAAGGTGGAGATTGGTGATCTTGCCATTGTATAGATGAGGAGACTGAGAGGTTAATATTGATGCAACTGACACTCATAACTCTTCCTTGTATATCCAAGCCTAAGGCTTTTCCTTCCCAAAAAAAAGGTTATGCCTCTTATTGGTCCTTTGTTGAACTGGAAAACTGAATGCATATATACTTTGATATATTTTTACATTAATATTTTATGCAGTGCATTCTAATGTTGTAGCAGAGTATAAAATTGACTTAAATTCCTTAGTATTTTATTTTACTTATCTATAACTGAGATGTAGACTCAGAAAGCAACAATGATACATGCTGGAAAGGCAATATTTGCCCAAATCCCTCTAGAAGGGGGATTGCACAACATAGAAATGGCTCAATATTTCTTTCGTAACTATTTACCAAGCATAATTTGTTCCCCATTATAATAAAAGGCTTTGGAATAGTTCAAACACTGTTTTAGCATAATTGTTTCATATATTTTAGTTCTGTATGTATGTATTCCTTTGACTATAGTTTATTTTAAGAATAAAAAATAACTCCTCATGCTTAATTTTGAGTGTTTACATTGGCAATATCAAGAATATTCACCAATAATCAATTGTTCACTATGCAAAGCGGTATTTTCTTGCTTAATGTGTAATATGAAAGATAGATGTTCTGGGAATCATTTTCTAGTTTAAGGACAGTATCTGTGATGTTAGTGCCTCTGAACACTTGTAGAAGGAGATTTATTACTTTGAGACTTAAATAGACCTTCAGTTACTTGAAACAAGCTTTTATAAAGTTCAGACAAGCAGGAGGATCTTTGATTCTTCTGAGAACATGGTCATGACAAAGTCTTCCTTACTCTCCTCTCCCATGCTTTCTTCAAATACTTTGTAAAATTCACACTGCCTGAATTTGGCCCTATTTCAGTTGCCTTTGGACATAGCTTTACAGGTTGAGGATTTAGAATTCTCATAAGCAATAACCAACAGTCTTGTTTAGTAGGACAGCACAATTAACAAATCCCCCATAAAACATATACTCACACTCAGGTGTAAAGTGTCTGCAGTGCTATCGCTGAAAAGAATGTTTCCCTGTGCATTTCTAACAAACTCATTCATTCAAAGAAAACTTGCACTTACTTATAATTTCTCTCTCTTCATATTCTCTCTGTAATTTTAAATGTCTGCATATAAGGGTTCAAAAGCATTTAGCCTTTCCAAAAAAGCTATCAGGACAAGGACAAGCAGCTTGTGTGAAGTAAAATTGTTAAGAGTGTCTACATATGTTTTGTTACAAATATGCATCTTCTTTCATGCATTTATATTTGTATTTAATACAGTTGAATTTTTCAGTTTTTGTTCACTTTACATCATATACAAATAGTCTGAAAACATCAACTTAATTAAAAATTTAAAATTTTATCAAAGAAGGACATTAAAAATGTAAAGTACCATATAATGAACAGTAGATTTTAAACACCTAAAATATCACTATTTTCACCTTCTGCATAATATTTCAATCAATATCAATCAATATTGTCTTTCTGCTGTCAAAGGCTAAGGTCAGTGCAAGGGATATTGATTTAAGGCATATATTGGATACCACTATAATTTTATTCACAGTGGTTAAAACTAGTAAGATTAACTATTTTGCCCAATGTATTAATTCCTAAGCTAATCCACAATTTTGGATTTTCCAAGAATAATATCAATCTACGGTCAGCAGCAAAATTAAAACAAACCCACTATATCGATCAAAGCTAACGGGAGACCTTAAAGCACGCTGAATTTTTTTTTAAAGGTTGTTATACTAGGGTGAGAAAGAAGAAAGCATGTGTAAAAACTTACCTTTGGCCCCGACTTGATGAAGTGGCACAGAGTGACTGAGCACACAGAGTCCTTGGTATTTGCCCCTGACCAATGGATATGAATTCTGGTCTGTGGGAGGTGTAATTTGTAACACTCAACTTTCTGTTTGAAAAACCTAACCTGGAGAATGCTTCTCTGTCTTTAAAAACCACGCATTATTTTATAGTCACACAAACTAAACTGCATAATCCAAATTACACAGTACACAAGGCTTGCAATGATGCTAATTAGTTATAATTGCCAACATGTCACCTTAAAATATTTAAGTAGAAAAAGGCTAGTTTTCATACGTCTCTTCTATAACAAATTCACCAGTTATGAAAGGAAGGGAGTGAGTATGAGGTTATTGTAGGTGAGGGTTTCTTAAGTAAACAGTCTAATAAATAATTCCCCTCACTTTGTGTGTCTTGAATTACATTAACTTTTCACTAATGTTAACTGCAATCTCAAATGTTACAAAAGACTTACCTGTTTCACTTTGTGTAAGAAAAGAGAGCCAAAATTATTCTGATTGCCTGGAATGCTTTGATAACATTGAACAATGAGCCTTTTGCATGAACAATTTTAAAAGGAGTATTTCTAGAAATAATATATAAATATGATCTGAGTGTTCTATAAAGGCTCATTTTCCCTTTTATCTAATAGAGCCCAACAAATCAAATTACATATGAACAAGATATCTCCCAACACCCCTCCCCAAATGTTTTAAACTTTTCTTACAGGAAGTGGTTTGTAAAATTGAGTTTCATTATAGACAGGGAGAAAAAGAATATGTGCGTTAGTTTTCTATTTCTTAGTTTCAGAACTGTGAAACTCCTAGAGAAAGATAAAAGTGGCAGGTTCTATTATATTATATTGTATAGACTTCTAGAAGCCTGACTCTTATGCATCAAGAATCTTTCCTATATGACCAATGTACATAGATGTATTGGATCCCAAAAGCCAATTTGTTTCTGTCAAACATGCAGAATATGAAAGTCTGTTCTAAGAACCTTCACCTTTTACTTTATAGTACTTTCTCAAACTTCTCTGTCCTTAAAACATCTTTCTTCACCTGTGATGTTAGGAGCTCTTAGTCCATCAATCCCACCATTCACATGCTTCTAATTGCTTAGCTTAATTCATTGTATATTCCTTTTGTTAGGACCAATTTTATTTAGAATGGAAAGAGTGATAATGACTATGGTAGAAAGTTTGTGGAGATCATTCATAAATAGAGGCCACCTTGCAGCAGGGCATTTTCCTGATCCTTCATGTGAAGACCACTTTGATTATGCCTTGAAATGCCAAATCTTGCTTCATGTATAAGATTTGTTTAGCAGAAAGGTCCTGCACTGAGTCACATATTCCATAAACTCTTTATTCTTCTTAGGTGCTCAGAGACAGTATGATTACTACTACCCACAGATGGGGATACTGAAAGTTAGATGTTAATAATCCAACATTATATGTAGAACAAGAAGGAGAAAGCCAATTATATTATCCCTGGTTTCCAGCTCTTGGATGATACTGAGTTTGTCTGAGGGACTTCAGGGGATGAAGAAAATACTAGCTCTCAGATCCTTAGATTTTACTTTAAGACTTGTATAATTATTGTTAAGTTATTATATAAGTTATTGTATGAAATTACTATATAATTTTAAGGTTCTTTATCTCTTTAGAATAATAAATAGGTTGATAACAACACAGGAAATACATAACATTTCTTTTTCTTCTCTTATTATTTAAGTTTCATTGTATGCATTACCACACAATGGAAGCATGAGATATACATGGGTTTGAAGCCAGATGGTGTATATGAGCTTCTGTTTAACCAGATAGATAGATAGATAGATAGATAGATAGATAGATAGATAGATAGATAGATAGATAGATAGATAGATAGATAGATAGATAGATAGAGCTACTTAGTACAAATTAAAGCAAACATTATAATTCCTCAAACTTCTCTTTTTTCAAATTAAACACTTCTATTTCTTCTTATAAAGATGGACAATTTCTTGAATCATTCCCATTGGTTTTACTGGGTCTTCTTGAAATTTTCAAAATCTATTTTGAACTGTTGGTTCTCAATTTTGTAGCAAGCTCCTGAGGATATAATCAACACTGAGCAGTGAGGAAGGATTAATTACCGGTTCCAGTCTGCTTTATTCTCAGTAAACATCTTTTGGTCTCCTGATAATTTTCTTAATAGAGACTAAGCTTGTTTATCAGAAACCCCAGGGAATCAGTTATTATGACAAGTTGCATTAGCTCATAACTGGAGTTTTATAGAGCTTTTGTCACATCTTCCAAAACATTTCACAAAACCTTTTGGCTAGAACTCTTTACAGAATTAAAAACTAGTGTGATTACTGTAACAGCATTAGTGTAAAAAGGGCCTTCTTCTAATGATTGTTTCTTTCTATTCTGTAGCAATAATGAGTCAAAAACAGCAGTAACTCTTAAGAAAATCTTTGCTAGCTTCCCTTTGGATTCTAAATGATCATGTCAAACTGATACAAGGTGGGACACATATATTCCATCCACTCATGTTGATCTATGAAAATATTGCTTACAATGTTCAGTTTTCTTCCTATAATGGCCTATTACCATGAATTCCCCCACTGCCTTAGAGGCTTTATATACATGAGTTGGGATGTAAAATCCTGGTTGCACCATTACCCACACAAACTGTGTTGCCTACACCCACAATCTTATGAAATTTTCTCGGCTCTTACAAGACTGTTCTCCAATCTATAAACACATGTGTCTCTAGCTTTTGATGAAGATTTTCCTTCCTTGCTTTAGTATGAAACTATAACTCTGACAAAGTTTTTCTCTGGAAACCATTCACTCTCATAGCTAAAGGATGGGCAAATTCACTCCCAACATTTTATCTTCCAAGAGTTTTTGTCTTGTTGCTCAATCAAATGGTTTATCTTTTTGGGACTTTACTTCTGGACTTAAATTCTTCACTTGATTACCCACAACTTCTCCTCCTGACCTTCTGGTCAGGGTTTTGGATTCAACTTTGTTCCTGACTCTCTCTCTCTACCCTCCACACGTACCCATGTCATCGTTCCCTGGGTCACGATCCTCCATATACATGTTTCATTGGCCTTGGTGGCATGTTACTGTGTTGTCTCCTCATGTATTAGAAAGGCCATCACATTGCTATTCACTTACCAACTGTCATCTTCCAACTGTCATCCCCAGTCACTCCATCCTCTCACTCGAGTGCTCTTGAATGTACTTGTCTCCTTTCTTCTGAGAACTGCATTCCATCGGCTCCATCCCATTTTCCCTACCTTCTTTTTCTTCTTACACTCATGTCAGATAAACAACTACCATAATACTTTAGAGGTGAACACACCTCTTTCCTTCTCCTTCCATCTCTCATAAGAAGTGACAAATATTGCTACTGAAAATTACACAAAAACTCCCAATGGCTGTTTCAAATTTAAAACCACAAAGATAAAACACAATGCTGACTCAGAGATGGTAGTTTTAGGATGATTCTGTTACTAACACTAAGAAGGCTATGTTACAAGATGCATTTTGTCACAATAATCACTATTCCAGTGGTTCTCATTCTATGGGTCACGATTTCTTTGGAGGTTCAAATGATCCTTTCACAGGGTTGCCTAAGATCATCAGAAAACAAAGACAATTATATTACAATTTTTTTACAGTAGAAAAAATATAGTTATGTATTAACACTGAAACAAATTCATGGTTAATAGTTACTTCAAGAAGAACTGTATTAAAGGATCATAGCATTAGGAATGTTGTGAATCACTGTCCTATACGCTTTGTCTCATTACTAAAAAGAGATAAAAATCAAATGCTTAGTTTTCTGCCCTAAGAACCTCTTGCACTTATTATAAATCATTGCCTTCTTTTCTGTCTGTGCAAGAATCTGTACGTGTGTTCTCCACATAATGCCTGGTATTTCATTCATTCTTTCTCATTTTCTTACAGTTCATATTTGTTCACTTGTCTCTTCTCAGTATCTTCTCCTATCAGTTTTAATATAGTGCTAAGCATCTACATAAGTGGTAGGCTTTCCTGACTCCTGCATATGCAAGTAGACTTGTTCTTATTTTGCTCTATATCACTGCTTGCTTCATTTACTATCCCTCTGTTTATATGCATGCAGCTCAGGCAGGCTTCATCTGAGATTCTTCTGCCTGTTCTCCTTACTTCTTCACTCTGTCCTTCCAATTACCCTTTTTATATGATATAAAACCTATAATAGCATAAACTTTACTTGTCAGAGTCACATTTTCAGTGTCTAAGAAAGCCCTCAATTTACAGTCTATGCTCAGCGTTCATTTCATTTTTTATGTGTAAATGTATAATATATGTTCGTGTCCATACAGGAGTGTGTGTGTGTGTATGTGTGTGTGTGTGTGTATGTGTGTGTGTGTGTGTGTGTGTTATGGGGGTGCATATATCATATGTCTTCCTCTATTGCTCTCTATCTAAATTTTTGAGAAAGAACATGTCTTTGAAATTAAAGCTTGTCAATTCAGCTAATCTTATTCACCACCTAAAACCAGGCTACTCTGTCTGTTTCACCAGTGGTGGAAGACAGACCCATGCCACCACACTTAGCTTTTTATATTGGTGCCATGGATCTCTTGATCATGTCTTCACATTTGAATGACAGATACTTTAGCAACTGAGCTTTCTCTCTAGCTTCCACATCCACCATTGTTCTTTTAATTAATTAATTGAATCATCAATAACTGTCAAGATTTCTTTGGGTTATTCTAATAGTTGCAGTGCAATTTGCACTGATAACAATATCTAGTTCTTCAAAAAGCTCATACATTAATTATGGTTTCTATGCCATTTTAATTAGTTTTGGCTAATTTTGTTGAGGCTAATCAAAATGCCAATCAAATATGCTATCCAAGCTGTTGCCTATGAGTTTCTTGAAGCAGGATTTACTTTTCTTTACTGATAAGTCTGTCTACTGTTATGTGCTGAAAGATGTGGCACAGACTTGTGCTGAAATACTTGAGTTTCTCTACCATTTAGTTTTCCTTTTGGTTAAAAAACTAGAACAGAAAACATTAAAGTCATTAAAGAGAGGCAATATAAAAATATTTTCCTAGTTACTAATTACTACCAAACCTATCAATTCCTGTCACTTAAAAAGTTTTGAAAAAGTCTTCTTTTTTAGAGAGAGAGACAGAGACAGAGACAGAGAGACAGAGAGAGTTATACATTGTAATTGCTGGCTACTCATTTCACTCCAAGCTCTGTTCTAATGAAACCTCAGTTCCTCAGTGTCTTCTCATTCCATTTAAGGTAAGAAATCTTTCTAATAATAGTTAAAATAACATTTCTTTATTGTGCAAATTATTAGTTAATATAGTCCCTTTTATGGAAAGCTATTTCTTTAAAAACATTATTTTATTGATGTCTTTTGGTTGGCATATTTCCAGGCAATAAGAGACAACAGGAATTTGATGAATACCCATTATCCAATAAACTAATGAACTAAGTGAGATATTTATCAAAAATCCTTCCCTTAAATTTTTGGTGGCCTAAAGAGAAATGGAGATGATGATCATTAGAAACTCATAAAAGAAGAAGGAAAGAATCCTGAATAAGAAAAGTCATTGAATCTCAGTAGAGACATATTTTGAAAGCTTTTTTGGCTGATTTCAAGCTTCTTTCTCCAAAATGACGATTCTTATCTGTCTTCTAAGAGAACTGGATGCAAGATGCCAAGAACAATGGGCAGTGTGCGGTGTTTACAACCCTCTGCTTTGTGTTTAGCTCGTGACACACTGTATTTTCCATATAATTATCCAAATGTCTCATGATCAACTAATCACTAAAATAAGAAATCAAATGGGGTGTCACACACCTGTATTCCTTGGCTTCTGAGAGGGTGAAGCAGACAGATCAGAAATGTGAGGATAGCCTGGACTACAAAGGGAGCACAAGTTAATTTAGTAAGACCTTGTCTCATAGTAAAGATAAAAAAGCCTGGATAAATGTCTCAGTAGTAGAGTGCTTGTAAAGTGTATGTGAAGCCTAGACTCAATCCTTAGCATGGCAAATAAGTAGATAGATAGATAGATAGATAGATAGATAGATAGATAGATAGATGGATGGATGGATGGATGGATGGATGGATGGATGGATGGATGGATGGATGGATAGATGGATAGATAGATAGATAGATAGATAGATAGATAGATAGATAGATGAGGATACATGCATGCATACATACATATATACAGATACATTGATAAATCGATAATATAAATAGATGAAGCTACTGTCTTTAGACACCATTAATGCTCGTTGAATTATTGAAAGTTGATTCATATTGTTTCTCATCATATCTTTTTTATGTTGTAATTATTTTAAATGATTACTGTAGAGCCTGAGAATTGACTCAGAGACTGAGAATGCTCATTGTTTGCTCTTTAAAAGGACCTTTGTTATCAGCACCTATGCTGAGCAACTCCCAAGCTCCTGCAACACACTGCTACTGTCTTCTAGCTTCCTTTGAAACCTGCATGCAAGTGTTCATATACACACTCAGACAAACACGCACACGCACACACACACAAAACTGTCTTTCTTTAAAAGTTTAGTTTTGCTATATTGTTTTTACTGTTATAATATTTTATACTATTTTAATTTAATATATTTTATTGTTTTTGTTCATTTATTTATTTATTTATTTATTATTAAATATTTTCTTTATTTATATTTCAAATGTTATCTCATTTCCTGGTTTCCCCTCTAAGACCCCTTAGTCCATATCCCCCTCCCCATACTCACTAACCCACCCACTCCCTCTTCCCTGTCCTGGCATTCTCATAAACTGGGGCATCAAGCTTTCACAGGACCAAGGGCCTCTCCTCCCATTAATGACCCACAAGGCCATCCTCTGCTGCATAGGTGGCTGGAGTCATGGGTCCCTCCATGTGTACTCTTTGGTTGGTTGTTTAGTCCCTGGGAGCTCTGAGGTACTGGTTGGTTCATATTGTTGTTCCTCCCTATGTAGCTGCAAAACCCTTCAGCTTCATGGGGCCTTTCTCTAGATCCTCCACTGGGGACCCTATGCTCAGTCCAATGGTTGGCTGAGAGCATGCACCTCTGTATTTGTCAGGCTCCCGTCAGCAAGCACTTGTTGGCATCCACAATAGTGTCTGGGTTTGGTGACTGTATATGGGATAGATCCCCAGGTGGGGTAGTCTCTGGATGGTCTTTCCTTCAGTCTCTGCTCTGTATTTTGTCTCTGTATCTCCTCCCATGAGTATTTTGTTCTCCCTTCTAAGAAGGACTGACATAACCACACTTTGGTCTTCCTTCTTCTTGAGCTTCATGTGGTCTGTGAATTGTGTCTTGGGTATTCTGAGCTTCTGGGTTCATATCCAGTTATCAGTGAGTGTTCTTTTATATATTGTTTATACTACTATTATAATAGTTTAAAATATTATAGCAATTGTTAGTATATTGTTTAGTATAAATTATATATTGTCATCATAAGATTCAATGGTTATAAATATTTTGGGGGAAAAAAACAAAACAAGTATTTATCACTGAAAGAATCACTTTGTTTATTTCCAGAAGATTGATACATAATACCAATGGATTAATTTTACAAAATAGTGTAGAATATCATGTGTTATTTTATTTAAAACATTTGACTCTACTTACATGAAATGTGAAAAGAAATTACTTCAGTTGAAGGAACTGATGAAAATAATTTCATTACCAGAAATACCAGTTCAAAATTATACATTTAGAATATATCTCAATGCACAGCCTTGTTTGCTTTAGCATATTTTAAAAGGTTCTAATGTTCAATGCAATCTTTACAAATACCTTATAAAATAATTACTATTGCAGTTTTCCCCAAGCTCACATAACTAAGTGCTTCAGAATGAAACTTAATCTAGTTCAGATCCTTCAGACTATTCACCTTGTCCTATTAGGAATAGTTGATCTGAGATAGTGTGCTAAATGTTTTCATGTCAACTTGAGACAGGCTAAATGAAGATAAAATACCACAGGCAAATGTAGGTATTTCAGAAACAGCAAAATTGTTTGGTAGCCTACAAAAATGGGATGGGAGGGGGCACTACATATTTATTAAAAACCCATAGAATCATATAATAAAACCAAAAAAACTTTAATAAAAGTTTTATCTATGATCTTTAGCTAATGTGGATGTATTAACACTGCCTTATTACTTTAAGGTTTCAAAATAACACAGACACTACTCACAAGGGAAATGTGCGGTGTGGTGGGGTGTGTTGCCTGGACCTCCGCACTACCAATTTAGGTTTTCTGTAATAAAAAAAAACCAACAGCAACAAAAGCAAAACAAGACAAAACAAAACCTGGAGTCTAAATTTCCAGCTCTGCTCTTTTATACCAATTACATGGGGTAGTATTTTTTATTTACTTATTTGTCTGATTTTTCTAAAGATGTTTTCTCTTGACTGTATGCTTGGGGCCTGAATCCTTTAAAGATTCCCATTGATCAGTGAGAATATATGTTCTACTTGCAATACTTGATTCAAGATGGACCATGTCTTGAAGAGATTTTCCTTAGTAAGTAAGTAAGTCACTCCTGTCAAATACTTGCATGAATGTCTTCTAGTGTGGACTGGATTCCTTCAGTCATCAGTGAAGTAACCACACACTATGCACATTATATATAAACTCAATAAATTTTGTCTTCTTCAGTAAATATGTTTTACTGAGGAAAATATTTGAAATCAATAGATCCTTTTACTAGAGCAAGAAAACTGTACACAACACATTTATGGGCTTCTTAATAAAAATCTTCTCTGCCTTATATGTAATAAGGTCTGTATAGCCTGTTATGTTAGCAGTCAATGTCTAGCTCCTGTACTCCTCACTGTGAGGTTTATCATTATTCATAGCAAGTCTTCTTCTGGCTGAGGTCGCTTTATGCTTGTCTAACTTGTTTAACTCAGTTGGCCCAAATTAAAATAAACTAATTCATGGACTTATTTACAAAATGAAATGATTTGCACCATGGCTTTCATAGGTGTTATATATGAATAGGCTTTTGATTTGGAGCCCACAAGATCCTCCAAAGTTCACTCCTCTTTGCTTCAGTGATTAATGTTCTCTTGCTCTTGGCACCAGGAGGTGACATTCAGCACAGTTTTGAAAGATGCTACTGTTTGTTTTCTCCTAATTTTACATTTCTGAATTTCAGATATAATGCTTTAAAAAATGTATTCCTGCCATGATTATTAATGAAAAAGGTACCTGGCTAATATAAAGAAATTTCATAATTTCTATAAGGTACTTTATATAATTTATATAAGGTACATTGAAATAAAAGTTTGGGAGTTTTATTAACTTTATTATTATTTGAAAAACTATTTTAAATATTATTTTGTGTGTTATTTTGGCTATATTCAATGCATGCTAAGGTTAGATTTTTGTCCCACCTTCTTCTTATAATACAGACTATTTTGTGAATAACACATTCTTCTATTTGCATTAATAAAGAAATCTACTGTAGAATTTCAGACTTAGCAAAAACTTTGTAGTTGGAAATATGGGGTGCATTTTGACTTTGCTGGTATGCTCTGATTTGATTTTTATTATTCTTCTGATAACAAGTATGTGCAGCTAGCTGTGTTGAATTGAAAATATAGGGTTTAGGCAGCTACTTCCCTCCTTTTCTTCCCTCATCTCTGCCTAATGAAGTCTTCCCACCCATCTTGAACCTTAAGGTTGTGTAATGTGATATTGATATCATGTTTGAGTCTACACTTGTGACAAACTCTTATTCTCTACAGTTTGGTAAGTTGTGAACTTCTGTGTTAATCACTATCTACTGCACAAAGAAAATTCTCTAGTAAGGTCTGAGAGTTGTACTAATAAATTGATATCAAGATGTGAATTTGAAGGTCAGCTTTATACCATCTCCATATAGCTAAATATTAATTGTAGATCCATCCACCTCAGGGGTCTAGAAAATTCCAACCTTGGGATATATATGTATATATCACAAGATGTGTGTTTCCTCCTGTAGAATAGATTTTCAATTATAGCAATAAGTAATTCATCACTCCCAAACACTGTGCCACTATTCCATGTCTTTTAATGAATGAGGTCATCATTGTAGTTCATAGAGTTCACAGCGGACTAAGATTATCAATCATTTATGTTTGTATGTATGTATATATGTATGTATGTATGTATGTATGTATTATTCTTTACCTTGATAGCCTACATATAAACTCCGGATATTCTAAAAGACAGCCAACATAAAGCAGCTTCCTGGTCATTACCAAGTTCATTTCTAAATGACAAAGTGTGTAGTGACTTTACTTGTAGAGTCTTACTATCAAGTTATGGTGGACAACCACAAACAATACCTTTGAACATGACAAGACCACTATCTTGATGAATGCACAGAAGCTGTGGTTGCTTTCAAAAGTCCTGTACCTGATTAAGCCAGTCTAAAGTCTAGCATTGCTGAGAATGGTTTATAAGCTCCTACTTTTAACTGAGGAATTACTGTCAGTTGATGATTTCTGCAAGAGGAAAAGTGAGTTGTTTTAAGGGTGTTGCTCCTGGTCAATGTGCCATTTTTCAAAGGATGGCTTTACACCTTGGAGTATTTGAGCAACACAAGTTTTAATTAGAAAGTAATACACACACACACACATATATATATATATATACATACATACATATATGAACAGAAGGTTGAAGAAAGAAGGTTATAGGACTAGATCTTTGTGGAGCTAATAGAAAGTAGGAGAAGAATATGATCATATTACATTGTATAAATTTCTCAAAGAATTCAGAAAAGATTATATTCAAATATTATTTTCCAGGAAGTAGTGGCACACGCCTTTAATCCCAGCACATGGGAAGCATATGCAGGCAGATTTCTGACTTCAAGGCCAGCTTGATCTACAGAGTGAGTTCCAGGACAGCCAGGGTTATCCAGAGAAAACCTGTCTTGAGAAACCAAAAAAAAAAAAAAAAAAAAAAAAAAACCAAAGGAGTTATCAAATATTATTTCCTAAACATTTTTCAATAAATGTTTGTTAATTAAAAGACAAGGAGTGCTGTATGTTTTGAATGCAGAAATATTTGAGATAGTGAACATTACTGCTTTCATTGTATATACTATCAAATTGTGGTAAAAAGAATTAAAGTTAAAGAATTAAATTTTAAGTTAACATTTGAGTTATTAAAAAATAAACCAGTAAAGTAAAATAAACCTGTTTTTAATTTTCTCATGCTAATAATAGACATTATCCAACATTCTTCTGCATAATTTATTTGAAGGTAACAAAAAAGTGGGCATCCATTCTGTAAAACTAAATAAGGAATATTAAGTGGGAAAGAAAAATAAAATTTCCAAAGAGTTTAAAAGTACTGTTTAGAAGAAAGATGCTTGTAGTGAGAGTTCCCATAAATACAAACAAACAATAAAACATAAACAGTATATACCTGAAGGAGGTAACATGAACTCCAGACTAAAATCAACTATGGCAACAGTTGTGAATGGACAGATGAGGGGATCTTTTTTCGTGTGTGATTTAATTTTGAGAAAAGCAAGGTGGACAAATAAGTGAACAATCATATAGAAAACCACAATTGTGCATTTTTCCAAAGAGATAGTCTTCATATGACTGTTTTCTACCTGCCAGTTTCTGAGCTCAATAGTTTTGGAGAAGTAAAAGCTAATAAACATCTCATACATGCCAACTTAGTTCATAAAAACATTTCCCACTAGCTTGGAATATAACACTGGCTTACTCTTTGGAAAACTTCTTCAAAAATTAAGCTTTTATGCAAACATTAGATATCAAACCAGAGCCCAACCAAAGCCAACTATCGTATCAAGTAACTCTGAGTTGACCAAGAAAATCCAAACCTCCTACTCTATCCCCTGGAATAAACACATGAAAGAGGGCATGTATCCAAAAGGGATAGGAGTTAAAAATAGAAATCTTAAATACAACTTCTGTTGTATTTATGTTGGAGGCAAAAAAACAAAAACAAAAACAATAGTCAACAAATCAATCAACAAATAAAACCTGAAAAATATAGTAAGGCCACGTTCCCCAAAACAATGCATATTAGCAATTCCATTACGTTAGATGACGAAACAAATATAAAAAGATGACAGATTACATCAAAATTAAGAAATGTTTTCCTAAGAAACCCACAGATCAACAAAAATATTGGAATAAAATAGAAAATCATTTTCATTGTAATCAATAGCAATGCATTTCCAAATACATTAGATGAGATCTTAGTCATAGAGGTCAATTAGTGAAATGAATATTTAATCTGAAGGCATGATAAATTAATCATGATATAAAATTCAATTTAAAGCATCTAAGAATAAGAGAGGAAAAGAACCAAAATAATGAGAAGATAATGGCATTATAAAATTATATTAATATAATAATAATATAGAAAATAAAAATGAATGCTATCAAGAAAATTAAATTCAGTATTTGAAAAAGACAGATTGGAAAGATATCTTAGCAGCTAATAACACTCACTGTCAAATCTTTCAGCTTGCTCTAGAAACCTGAATCTGAAATAATAGAAGGTGATAGGTTACTCTTGCAGCTTTTTCTCTGACCTCCCATGCACCAGCACACACACATACACACACCCTCACATGCATGTGTGCTCATGCACATTACCCACAGCTGCATACATGCACACACATATGCACATGCACACACGACCCAAATAAATATAAAGTAAAAATGAATTAAATTTGTAAAATATTTTTAAAGAACTTACAAAAGTGGTAAAAACCTTTATGACTTGCCAATGAATAAAAATATCAATATTTCCCATGGATACTTAAAAATTAAATAATGCTTTTTTAGAGAATTTTATACAAATGAATTTCAGTCATTCACTGAGTTCAATAATCAGTGGATTGTTATATTCCTATGAAAATATTTTAAGATGAATGAAGCAGTCAGCCTAATAAGGTAATAATAGCTAATATTTACTGAATAATGATCTTATTGGTCAAAAGTTTTCCAAATTTTTGATGAATGCGATTGTTCACCTTTGCTGTCTACCTGATAAAGGTGAATGACAACTTGAGAACTGTTAAAACTCCTTTCAGAGTGTGTCTGCATGTTTTTGGTCTCCAGACCACAGAACTAAGTGAGAGGGAAGAGCCACTCTGAATGTAAGTACCCCTGTCTCTATATCAGGCCCCCAAGCAGAACAAACAGTTGACAAACAGGAAAGATAAGATGGGATATTAACCTTTAACAGGATACATGCTTTTGCTTCTGCCACTGTCAGTTAATAAGATTTCAATATTTTCAACCATTGAATATGGACTCACACTGGTGTCTCCATGGAGCATTTAAGCCCTGGACCATGGGCCGCAGACCATCCTTGCCCCCAGATATTTTGAGGCTTTCATCCTCTTAGGTAGAACATATAATATAGTTTCAAGTATTTGAATAGCTTTTATGGAACTACAGAGTTTCTGGTCCTATAAGCCAGGTTAATAAACCCCATCTTATTGGAGCAAGTACATCCTATTGCATCTGTTTATTAAGATAAATCTGATTAATACAATTGCCACAAGTGCCATTTGACTCACTGTAAGGAAAGCAATCTTGTTATTCATGCTTGAAAAAAATAAGACAACTGAATCACAGAACTTAAGTATTTGAAAATTAGTATTTTACTCAAACTTAAGGCACACACTTATACATGCATGGAAGAGTGAGACAACCAAATGTAATGTGATTTGTCAGGAGCTTGCAAAATGTGAAAACACCAAAATATAGACAGTATATTGAATATGCACTGCATGCAACCAAAAGAAGATGATGTAATTAAAAGAGGGGGACAGAGAGGAGTGGATGATATGAGAATTAACATATCACTTCATTCCATAAAATGAGACTGAATTGTCAACGGAATTGGAGGAGTTAAAATTTTTTCTATTACCCATTGTACTGGCTGGTTTTGTGTGTCAACTTGACACAGGCTGGAGTCATCACAGAGAAAGGAGCTTCAGCTGAGAAAATGCCTCCATGAGATCCAGTTGTAAGGTATTTTCTCAATTAGTGATCAAGGAGGGGGGAGGAGGGAGGGTTCATTGTGGGTGGTATCATTCCTGGGCTGGTAGTCTTGGGTTCTATAAGAAAGCAAGCTGAGCAAGCCAAGGAGAGCAAGCCAGAAAGTAACATCCCTCCATGGCCTCTGCATCAGCTCCTGCTTCCTGACCTGCTTGAGTTCCAGTCCTGACTTCCTTAGGTGATGAACAGCAGTGTAGAAGTGTAAGCTGAATAAATTCTTTCCTCCCAAACTTGCTTCTTGGTCATGATGTTTGTGCAGGAATAGAAACCTTGACTAAGACATCTATAAAAACAAATCTCTTTCTGACAATCTGTAAAAACAACAACAATAACAACAACAACAAATATCTCCACATTGCAATTTCTATTTTATGAGTCAAAAGAAGATGAGAGCAACTAAACAATGCGTACAATGTCTACACCAATATATTGAAATATATTCTGAAATCTTCTATAGTCATTGACTTATGTCAGACTATGTTGACTTGTCATTGAAGATACCATAACTTAACTGCAAGCTAGAAAATGTAGTTTTGTATGTCTGGGGTATAGAAACAATTGTGGTATTTTCATAACATATATTTGTTTAGATGAGGACATTATGCCAAACCCCACATTATTTTGTTAGTGCTGAAGTGTAGTATGTAAAGAGAGACATAAGCATAAGATAATGTTTAAAATTAATCACATGATATTAATTTGGTCAAAGGCATCTACAGATATGGTAAGATCAAGAAGCAAAGAGCCAAAGTATAGTTCAGACACCATACAAAAGGAAAATCATTATGAATTCAAATCTAAAGAAAAGAATACCTAGAATCAGCAGAAACTGATCTACAAACAGCCCACAATTTTATGATTATACTCATGTTCATTTTGATATTCATTTTTTTAAAGTTTTAAATTAAATTTTGTTTCAAATTCTCAAAAAGGCTTTTCTCTTTCTAAATATGAATGTGAATCTATGTAAATGTATTTGTAAGACAGATCGACTACTTTTGCAAGTTATTTTTTTTAATTGTAAAATAAGGGAAGGAGATTAACAAAATACAGTGATGATCGTAATTAAGTGGAAAACCTGTCAGCCTAGTTGTGACCTTTGAGACTACCAGGACAGTAGAGGCACCTTTGTTGGGTGCCTCATATCAGTTGGTGTATGCTGCCTGGTTGGTGGTTCAGTGTCTGAGAGATCTGGGGGGGGGCGGGTCAGGTTAATTGAGACTGCTGATCCTCCCAAAGGGTCACCCTCCTCCTCAGTTTCTTCCAACTTTTCCCTAATTCAACCACAGGGATCAGCAGCTTCTGTCCATTGGTTGGGTGCAAATATCTGCATCTGACTCTTTCAGCTGCTTGTTGGATCTTTCGAAGGGCAGTCATGATAAGCCATTTTTTTGTGAGCACTCCATAGCCTCAGTAATAGTGTCAGGATTTGGGGCCTCCCCTTGAGCTGGATCCCACTTTTGCCCTGTCACTGGACCTTCTTTTCTTCAGACTCCTCTCCGTTTCCTTCCCTGCAGTTCTTTCAGGAACAAGTATGCATCAGAGTTTTGACTGTGGGATGGCAACCCCATCAATGTCTTTCTGCTGGAGATGGGCTCTACAAGTTCCCTATCCCCACTGTAAGGCATTTCATCTAAGGTCCCTCCCTTTGAGCCCTGAGAGTCTCTTACCTCCCAGATCTCTGGTTCATTCTGGAGGGTCCCCCCACTTCCTACATCATGAGGTTGCCATTTCCACTCTTTCTGTTGGCCCTCAGGACTTTAGTCCTTTCCCCCCATCCAATACCAATCATGTTCCTCTCTTACCCCACCCACTGTCCCCTTTCCCACCCAGATCCCTCCCTCCCCCCTTGTGATTGCTTTCTTCTCCCCCCAAGTGGTATTGAGGCACCCATACTTGGGCCCTCCAGCTTGTTGTCAACATTTATTTTTCACTTCTCCTTTATAGAAGGGCTTATATGTTGAGCTGAGAGGAGAATTTCCAAGTTTTCTATTTAAGAAGCCAAGTGGTAGAAATGTTACTACTGTTGATTTTGGAGGCTTTTGAATGGTACAAAGTTAAAAGCACCAACGGTAATATTTATAGCAACAGTTTGATATGTTGGCGGCTATTGTCTCATAAAGTTGAAGACTATGAAGCAACTACATGTGTGCTAAGAATATGACGCGGAAGCCTTTATGGATTTTAGGAAAAGACTATGTTTGTACAAGTGTTTGTAATAGGTAGGTCCATCTGCCATATCTCTTACAGAGAGGAATGTATGAAGAATCCACCTTGCGGAAATAGAATTTCCTTTTAGATTTATTGTGAAACCTTTAGGATTATTAAATATTAAGTTTAGCATTCTCATCTCAAAAATGACTCTGTCAAGATTTAGAGATAGATAGGAAAAGAACATTTTATTTTGGAGAAATCATTCGCTGTGACTTGATATCCAATCCTTTATGCTCTAATCATACTGTAAATATTTGTGGGCACAAAGTTAATTTTATGAGTTAGCATTATATTTTGTAATAGAAACAGATAATTATTTTGCTATTTCTAATTAGTTTATCTATGTATTATTCTTCTGCTATGCTATGCAAGTCTATGCTCAAAATATTGACAAAATTAATAGATGTTAATTGTTTGACACAAGTATTAGCATATTTTGGTTTGAAAAATAAAGTTTGAATTCTAACTCCATTCCTAAGTAGGCAGTGAGTAGTACAGCTAGTAACAGAGACACCATTCTGAGTAACATGTATCTATCAATCAATAAATATTTATATCTCTGGATACCTTTCATTTTATGCAAGTAATTACAGTCAGGTCACAGACTGAAGCAATTAAACTTTAAATAAAAGTTTCCTCTTATCTTTATCTCATTTTTATTAATTTTTTGAGAATTTAATACAGTGTATTTTGACCTTATTCATGCCCTTTTCACCCCATTCCAACTCCTTTATTCATGCAACTCGTGCCAACTTTTTCCTTTTTAATCCTCTAAACCAATATGGTTTGTGCTTCTGATATACTTGTGAATGTGTGGCCTTCCCCTAGTGAATGGTCTACCTACCAAAAGCCACATCATTAAGGTAAATCAACATCCCAACCCAGCATCGACCCATTCTCAGTAAGTCCTTTGGTAGGGATGGGATTTTGTACTCTCCTATCCTATCCATGCTGAGATTTTGACTGGCTTGAACATGTGCAGATCTTGTGCATGCTATCATGTTGTGAGTTCCATCAGGCAACTTTCTAGCTGTGTCTGGAAAATACTGATTCGTGTAATTATCTCCTGCCTCTAGCTCTCACAAACTTTCTTCCAAAATATTCCCTGGGTTTTGTGGAGATGGTGAGATGCAGATGTCCCACTTAAGAATGAGCATTACTAATTCTCTTATTCTTCATGCCTTGACAAGTTGTGGTGCTCTGTGATAAATGGCATATACTACAAAAGAAGCTTCTCTGATTAGGGTTGACAGATTCACTATTCTATAATTCACTAGGAGTTGGTTTAATACTTTGACCATTTAGAAGAGTAATGGTAGTACTTTCTCCACTAGAGACTATGACCACAAGTACTTGGCTCAAATAACTGCATCAGGTATGGGTTTCATTATGTAGAGTAGGCCTTACATTCAGTCAGATAGTGACAATTAAAATTGTGCCACTTATTGCATCAATGAACATGTCTTGCCAGTCTGAACGTAATGGTAACTCACAGAGTTCACAAAATTTTCCCTCAAGTCAAAGCACTATGACCCCTAGCCAATAAAGATGAAGCTTCCAAGTGGGTATCAACTTGATTTTTGTATGATCTATGGCAAAATATGTGGTATCTTCAGCAACGGGAGCTCACTATCAAGTTCTGAGTGGTAACCAAGAGAAATGGCAATAGTCAATGATGTTTGGTAAGGTCTATTGGACCCCATTACACTACAAATCTAAAAGGTAACCCTTCCTAGCTCTGTGATTTTTAACATGCTAGTCTGTGGTGTTTAATTTGAGAAGATTAGCCACACTGTAATGAAACTCCATTTAAACTATATGGGCATACACATACTTAACAAATTACATATTTTTCTTTTCATTATATATTTACTAACTTAAAATTAAATTCAAACATACTTTGATCATATTCTTTGTCTCTCCAGAACCCTTCCATATCCTTTCCCCTCTCTAACCACCTAACTTAAATTTCTTTTCCAAAAAAAGAGAAACCAATATGACAACAAAAACAACAAAACCCGAAATGAAGAAAACAAAATAAAACAACACCACAAAGGAAAAATAGGACAACACCAAGAACCAAATAAAACAAAACCTACAAGATGACAAGTTTTCATTTGAAGTTATTGAAAACTCAGTCAAAAAAAAAAACTAATTGCAGATTCATATTACTCTTTCGATTGAATTAAATATTAAGCCTTATCGAGTATATCTCCATAATTACAAAATTATGTAATATTTTTATTACATAAATTAATGTTACTATATTATTTTATTTGTCATTCTATTAAAAATTAAGATGTTGCTGTTTTAGGTAGAAATTGAGAAAACAGTGATAAGCTTGTGATCACTAAGTACTAGCTTTTGTCATTGGAAGTAATAGATATTTAATTAGATGTGACAATTATATTACAAAAAGAAATCTCATCAGAGTTTCATTGGCAGTGTTATCATGTATAGCTGTTTGTTTCAATGTGCTCAACTCATAATTGCCAATTTCTAAAGTCCAAGAAAAGAGTGCATCTGAAGACAATGTAACTAACAAAGTATAGTATGTCCCATGAAAAATGTTCTGGACCACAGCAAAACTATTCTTTTAATTTCTATTGAAAATTAGGAAATAGAGTTGGTTTCTTTTGTTTTTATTCTAAACCAGTATGACTTTCCACAATTTTGTTGAAATAGAATAACTTAACTATGACTATCTTGACATTGCCCAGTAAAGTTTGCTTATGGTTCTTCCTTCCGTTGCATAAGTTAAATATTGGTGCAGTGATGTGACATAAAATGTCACATCCACTAAAGTCAGAGATTTCTTTGCAATTATTTGTCTTGGTCTGCTGCAATATTTATTCTCTTCCATCTAGATTTCTAATGTGAAATAGGACTAGGAGACTATCTGTTTCATTCTGATTCATGACATGGAGAGAGGGGGAGGGAGGGAGAAAGAAAGAGAGAGAGAGGGGGGGGCACAGAGACAGACAGAGAGAACAGAGAGAAGGGAAGAGGGGAAAAAAGGAAAGGAGAAAGCAACATGGAGGGGAATACAGAGCTCTCACTGTCCCCTCTCTGATTTTGCTCAGGATGAATGAGGTTCTGTCATTTTACTCAGTCTTCAAAATTCAAACCCCATGACTCTCTGAAATGCCTCCTTCAGGACTTCCTTGGCATTTATGTAAACACTTGGCTTCAAACTTCTTTGTCAGGGTCTATCTTATTTTATCTTATTTTTTAGAGACTTGTTTGTATTCTAATGAGAGGGGGAGCAGAGAAAGTGTGTGGGTTTGGGTCCTTGGAGAGGAATTAGGAAAGGGGAAACAATAATCAACATATACTGTATGAAAAAATCTAGTTTTAAATAAAAAGAAAAATAGAATATAAAATTTAGTTTTACTCAACAGCAAAGAATGCATTGTAAATGGATAGACGGACCAAGTAAAGAATATTTAGGGAAGAGAAGTTTGATTGAGGCATGCATAGGTTTTGGTACTAAAATAGCGATTGGGCAGTTTTTAACACTATTGCTCTGTAGTACAGCTTGAGGTCCGGGATACTGATTCCCCCAGAGGTTCTTTTACTCTTGAGAATAGTTTTAGCTATTCTGGGTTTTCTGTTATTCCAGATGAATTTTTGAATTGCTCTTTCTAACTCTATGAAGAATTGAGTTGGGATTTTGATGGGGATTGCATTGAATCTGTGTATTACTTTTGGTAAGATGCTCATTTTTACTATATTAATCCTGCCAATCCATGAGCATGGCAGATTTTTCCATCTTCTGAGGTCTTCTTCAATTTCTTTCTTCAGAGACTTGAAGTTCTTGTCATACAGATCTTTCACTTGTTTGGTTAGCGTCACGCCAAGATACTTAATATGGTTTGTGGCTATCGTAAAGGGTATTATTTCTCTTACTTCTTTCTCAGCCTGCTTATCCTTTGAGTATAGGAAGGTTTCTGACTTGCTTGAGTTGATTTTATATCCGGCCACTTTGCTGAAGTCGTTTATCAGCTGTAGGAGTTCTCTGGTCTCAAGCTGTACTACAGAGCAATAGTGTTAAAAACTGCATGGTATTGGTACAGTAACAGACATGTAGATCAATGGAACAGAATTGAAGACCCAGAAATGAATCCACACTCCTATGGTCACTTGATCTTTGACAAAGGAGCTAAAACCATCCAGTGGAAAAAAGATAGCCTTTTCAACAAATGGTGCTGGCTCAGCTGGAGGTCAACATGCAGAAGAATGCAAATTGACCCATCCTTATCTCCTTGCACTAAGCTCAATTCTAAGTGGATCAAAGATCTCCACATAAAACCAGACACACTGAAACTAATAGAAGGGAAACTAGGGAAGAACCTTGAACATATGGGCACAGGGGAGAATTTCCTGAACAGAACTCCAATAGCTTATACTCTAAGATCAAGAATAGACAAATGGGACCTCATTAAATTACAAAGTTTTTGCAAGGCAAAAGACACCGTCAAAAAGACAAAGCGGCAACCAACTAACTGGGAAATGATCTTTACCAACCTTACATCCGACAGAGGGCTAATATCCAAGATATACAAAGAACTCAAGAAGTTAAACTCCAGAGAGGCAAGTAACCCTATTAAAAAATGGGGTACAGAGCTACACAAAGAGTTCTCACCTGAAGAATATCTAATGGCTGAGAAGCACCTAAAGAGATGTTCATCATCCTTAGTCATTAGGGAAATGCAAATCAAAACAACCCTGAGATTCCATCTCACACCAGTCAGGATGCCTAAGATCAAAAACACAGGAGACAGCAGTTGTTGGCGAGGATGTGGAGAAAGAGGAACACTCCTCCACTGCTGGTGGAATTGCAGGCTGGTACAACCACTCTGGAAAGCAGTCTGGCGGCTCCTCAGAAAACTGGGCATGACACTTCCGGAGGATCCGGCTATACCACTCCTGGGCATATACCCAGAGACTTTACCTGCATGCAATAAGGACACATGCTCCACTATATTCATAGCAGCCTTATTTATAATAGCCAGAAGCTGGAAAGAACCCAGATGTCCCTCAACGGAGGAATGGATTCAGAAGATGTGGTATATTTACACAATGGAATACTACTCTGCAATTAAAAACAATGAATTCACGAAATTCCTAGGCAAATGGTCAGAACTTGAAAATATCATCCTTAGTGAGGTAACCCAATCACAAAAGATCACACATGGTTTGCAGTCACTGATAAGGGGATATTGACCCAGAATCTCAGAATACCCTAGACACAATCAGCATATCAATAGATTTCTCAAAAGATGGAAGGAGAGACCCCTGGTCCTGGAAAGACTGGATGTAGGGGAACGCCAGGACAGAGTAATGAGAGGGGGTTGAACGGAGAAAAGAGGGCGGGAAGGGGGCTTATGGGACTTTCGGGGAGGGAGGAAACGGGAAAGGGGAAGTGATCTGGAATGTAAATTAAAAAAATAAAATAAAAAAAAAATAGCGATTGGGTCAGAATGCTCTTACTGAAGCTGAGGCAGGTGGATTCGGTTCTGAGAGAAGCCTGGATTCAGAGCTAAAACTACAAGTTGCAATTATGATTAGTATCATCAAAAGATAATTAAATATGCAAAACTAAACTCTCAAAAACCTCTTAGAATACCAGTTTGTTTTGGTCACATGCCTGCTGTCCTCAAACTGTCTGAGACTTTACTCTTCAAAGTTATGCGTTTTAACCTGAAAGGGAGATTTTGACGATGCAAAACACAAATATCTGTGGAAAAATGATTTATTGTGTCACTGAAGGCTAATAGCCCAACCAGATGTTCTCCAACACCCCCCCTTTTTTTTCTTCATAAGTTAACTTCCTACTCTTTAAAATGGAGATTTTTCTCTCCATAACTTCTTTATCTTCTGCTTCCATGATTAACATCTGGCATCAATTGTGGAATAGTTTGGGAAGCAATTTTTATCATGAGGGTTATGGGAGGATCTGGTTTGTCTGAGATTGAATTTTTATTACTTACACATGGTGTGATTCTTTCCCGTTTACTCCTTCTTCAAAACTCAAAATTAAAACACTGACAAGCTGCTTTCCAAATGCTGAGGAAATATTGCTGGTACTGTGTGCACTAGGAGGAAGATTTGTCAGCTTTCCCCAGTTACTTCAACAGATACTTTAATTTCTCCTGTGGAGAGATTTTGTTTAGATTTGCAAATTATTCACTTTACAGATGGTTTTGTAACATTGCTTTCTCTTTAATGAAAAAGGTTAACTTGCCATATGAGAATGTTTGGGTTCTAATGAAGAAGGGAGGATGAGGTAATTTATTGTAACACAAAATGTATTTATTTAAGTACCCACAGAACTCAGAATTGAAAAATGAGATATTTTTGATGGTTAAAATTTATTCTTTTCAGATAGTAAATTTCAGGGAAGAGGCAAACACTGATCCCCTTTGCTCTCACCCAACAGGGTCAGGATTAGGTAATATCTACACAGTAATAAACACTCTTGGTAGAACATGATGCTTTACATACAGCAGGTGAGCCATCTATTACTGACCTACATCTTAATCTCCTATTATTTTTTCAGTGTTGCAAATGTCTTCCCAAACTTGCATTTTCATATTAGATGCATACTCCACCTGAGATGCATCCATGCATCCATGTATCCATGGCCCAGTATATATGTTAACATGATTATTTTTCAAACTTTATGAAAACTTTCAGTTGCTTTGAGTCCAGGCATATCCAGCTATTCATTTTTATAGAGAAGGGGAAAAAACCATGAACAGTCAGAGTGGAAAGAGTTTTGAATAAAATAAACAGTTTTCTTACTTAAAATGGAATTTTCCTATTGTGTGCCATGTAGTCTCCCAGAGTCCAGGAATGGTCTCACCTCATGAGTCTGCTATCGTTCATGACACTATTTTTTTTGACTTTTCTGCCTCACTTCTTTAATTCCTTACTAGTGTAACTTCTAAGAAACATTCACTCCCAAATGCTTGTGTCAAAATCTATTGTGTGTATAGTTGAAATAGCAACAAAGTGGGAATTGGACAGTGCCTCTTAGTCTCTGCCTTTTAGGATGCAGTTTATTATTAGACAGTAATCTATTCCTGTCTTAGAATGCACTTTTAATCTCCATTTTTTTAAAATTGACAAAAATGCGATATGGATATGGCCAGGATCAATCCATAAGGTCAGCTGAGTGGCAGATAGTCATCTAACTTTTCAGCAACCACTGTGAGTAAAATCACGATGCTTCTGCCGGGATTAAGCTAGAAAGAGGAAGTGTGTTGAATGTTTTCCTTGACTTATTCTGAAGTCATTTTTCTCTGCATCTCAGACTAAAATAATATATCTGTTGTTTAAGTTATCATAATTTATCATTAGATTAAAATGGTACTTTTATGGGTCAATATGTATTGCATGCATACAGTGTTATTCAAATACCCCACGATTCACCCTCAGTGATTAAAAGCAGATGTCATTGTGCTTTCTAACCGCATTTTTCTTCTTGGTCTTTCCCATAACCTTAAAGACTATAATATTTGCTTGTCTAACAGTTTAGAAACAGAACTGCTTTCTAGGTTCAGATTTCTTATTCTAGAAATGACCCTGTTCTGTATAATACAGATAAAGAACAATATTTGACATCTCTTTTTATTTCAAACTAGGCCAATTCATTTCTATGCTATCCCTGACATGCTAGTTATACTTAGAGACAGATATTTCATATTCTTCCACACTTCCCTAGAGAAATTACACAGCCCAATAAATGCTTGCTTAAGCACTGTAAAAGGGGCTCTCTTCTCACATAGAAAAGGAGGCTAGCTATCACTAAATCTTCATTGCTTTTCAAGAATACTGCTAAATGTTATTCTAGAAACTATTAGCACCCTAAATAAAAGAAGGAGCTGGGAGAGTAAAGTAGAAACTCCACAACCATTTTGTTTTTTGCTTTCGTTTTGCCAAAGAGTTTTATGTTCTGGGAGTGATGTAGCTTTTGATAGATGATACTATTTATTATATTCCATCTGGAATCAAAATGCTTGCCATTTAGTAAGGCAGATGAGAAAGAACATTTGGAAATCTTTACAGTATTGTTGTAGAATAAGCAATCTTAGGATTGTAACAAATGATACATAGAAAGAAATCGCCAACTTTCTGTTGTATGCATGAAATATGAGAAATTAAATGTAAAGCAATTTTTCTTGCGAACTTTTCCTTTGGGTTTGCCAATAAAGAGATGACATAATTCTTTCCAGATTTGAGCTGCTTTTATGACTCTGTGTGTGTCTGTGTGTGTGTGTGTATGTGTGTGTGTTTGTGTGTGTGTGTGTGTGTGTGTGTGTATGTTATGTATGTGTATAGAGAATATGCTAAATGGGACAAGATTTTAGAATGATCATTTTCATTTACCACTCTGCACAATTTAAATTTAGCAGAATTGCAACATAGTTTTGGCATGGAGTCACAGAACTAATTATGTGGCATTTAATTACAAAGCTCATTAGCACATATTTGCATGGCATCTGTAAAGGCCATTTTAGACGGCTATGAGCTTATTATATTTTTGTGAGCATTCTCAATTTCATAACTTCATTTTAGAATAGCTGAATATTAATTCATTGCCCTCAATAAACTTAGTCACAGCTGCATCTTACAGATGCCAGAGCTTTGATGTGGCAGCTCTCATTTTATTCTGCTGAGATCTTTTAGCAAACACTTCAAATTACTTCTTAGAACCAAATGATTCTGTCAAATAACTTAGAAATTATTGATCTTTGTCATTTAGTTTTTCTGAGAATTGAGATGATCACTCATTCTTTTAAAGCTCATTTGCTGAGATCCTCCCCCATAAATGTGCCATCTTGTGAGCAATGAAGTAATATAAACAACACTTCACTCATTAATTTCATTTCAAGCTGAAATTATACTTGTTAAATCTTTGCATATTTTTAATGACTGAGGGCTGAAATCTATAGATGTGGTTTGTTTCTTTTTGTCTAAGATGCCTTGCATCCAAATCCTTTTCCAAAACCTGTTGAATTAGTCTTAAAACTATAACAATCAATTCCATCAAAGTATGGTAAAAACTTATAAAATTCTAAACTTCCAGAAGAAGTGAGTATCAATAGTTGGTAGATCAGTGGTTGGACTGCCCAACAAGAAAGAAAATACATATGCAATCTAAAATTGTATGCATTTATTTAACAGTAAATGCTGTAAGAAAATGAGACAATTGCATCTTCAGATTTTTTTTTCATCACTTAATAAAGTATCTAAGAGTGAGTAATTGATTAAACAAAAGATTTCTTTTTACAGTATATGTGGCTGTAAATCATTATTGAGGTGCTAGCTAATGGGGTCTATAATCTTTGCTTCTAAACTTATTCACAGGGTGAGACTCGAAATGGTTGAATATCTGGAGCATGGGATGAGTAATACTGTATGTAGCCTCTTTTATAAAAGTCTTATGTCCTTACTACAGAAGAATTTCATGGTTCTGTAGAGGAATTTTAATTCAGCAACATGACTACTCTGACAAGAGATCACACCCAAATATATGATTCTGCTAGAATTCAGATATGCTCTGGATTACAATAAGATCTAACTAAAATACAGACATGCACATAGTACACACCTTTAATCCTTAACAACAAAGGTGAGGCTAGTTTCTAAAGTAAGCAGCTATGTCCAAAGTGGCATCTAACTGAGGGGCAGACAAATTGATGAATCAGAGAAAGATTTGACAGAATGAGTCAGGAGTCAAAGACAAGATATACCCAACTCACAAGAGAACAGTAGAAGAAGAAAGGCTACTTAAGAGAGACAAAAAGGAAGGTGTGTGTGTGTGTGTGTGTGTGTGTGTGTGTGTGTGTGTGTGTGTGTGTGGCAGTTTTACTGGAGCAGTTCTACAGAGACAAGTGACAGAGAGAGAGCAAGCTAAAGACATGTAAAGATAGAACAGTTCAGAGTACAAGAAATAGCCAGAATATTAGAACATATTGCCAAAGTTAATATGAAATCAGTCAAAACAATTTTGTCAGAAGCTGAGAAAAGCCAGACTGAATCAATCATCTTGGAAGATTAGATTGTGTAGAGTCTAGAAGCTTCCAGGCCTAGGCCTAGGTATAGACTGCAAGTGAGGAAAAGAGACCACAGTCAAAGACATAGGAAATTAACCATTAATCAGTAAATAAATTTCATTGGACACATTTCTTATGGCAACCCTCAATCTGCCACATGTATAATACCAATGAAATTTATAGATTTTACTATTTTGGGAAAGATAGATGTTTGAAAATTAGTTGTAAGTATATGTTTATTGGAGTGGAATATCTGAAAACAGAAGAGGTGATATCCTGATGGTTATACAGGCATGAAGAGGATATTTAAACTGCTGAGAGTTTTGAGAATGGAGAAGCATGAAGAGAATGAATTTTAACACTTAACTGAAGATCAGAGCATTATTATTACTCTACTAAGCTTGCTTATTAGAATATATATACAGACAGACAGACAGACAGACAGACAGATAGATAGATGTAGATACAGATATGTTTAATACAGTATCCCACTGTGTAGCCTTGTGTATTAGTCAGGGTTCTCTAGAGTCGCAGAACATATGTGTAGTCTCTATATAGTTAGGGAATTTGTCGATGACTTACAGCTTGTAGTCCAACTGCCCAACAATGGTCAGCAGTAGCTGTGAATGGAAGTCCAAGGATCTATCAGTTGCTCAGTCCCACAAGGCAGCTGTGGATGGAAGTCCAAGGATCTAGCAATTGCTCAGTCCCATGAGGCAAGCAGGCAAGGAAGAGTGAGTCCATCTTCCTTCTTCCAATGTCCTTATATAGGTCTCCAGCAGAGTGTGTGGCCCAGATTCAAGGCTGCAGGTCTCCAGCAGAAGGTGTGGCCCAGATTAAAGGTGTGTGTCAACGCCTTTAATCCCAGATGACCTTAAACTCGGAGATCTCCTTGTCTTAATCTTCTGGAATTCATAGTCACTATGCTTCAAGATCTCCATGCCAAGATCCATGCCAGAAACTTGTATCTCTGAGCCTCCAGATTAGGATCATAGGTGAGCCTTCCAATTCTTGATTAGTTCATTCCAGACCTAGTCAAGTTGACAACCAGGAATAGCCACTACACTTGGATGGCCCCAAATTCATTATGTTGGCTTTCTTTGGCTGTCAATTTGACTACATCTGGAAATAACTAAAACCCAAAAGTAAAGAGCACTCCTGTGATGGACTTTTGATTTATTTGAAGTAGGAAGATCACTTCTCATCTGGATCGTAAAGCAGGAAGACAAGCCTTTTATCCAGATCATATGACCTAGGAAAAGATAACTTGTTAATCCTGGTATTGGGGTTGGAAGACAAACCTACAATCCAAATCATATGAGCTTGGAAAATCCATATCTAATCTGGGTCTACCTTCTTCTGGAAGCCTATATAAGAACAGAAAAGAAGGAAGCCTTTGCACTTTGCCTACTGGCCCCCACCCAGCTAGTAAGTTCATTTTTTCACTGACATTAGAACCTATTTCTTCAGAATTCCAGAATACACTAAAGAGCAACTGTGACAGCCAGCCTTATGAACTGAGAAATTACTGAATTTTCCGGCTTTCCATTAGATTAGATAGACTACAGCCTGTAAGTCATTCCAGTAAATCCCCTTTCTATAATATAGAGACTCATTCTATATGTTGTTTTTACTCTAGAGAATTCTAACTAATACAGTCAGAAATTCTTTGCCCTCCTGAGTGCTGAAATTGAAGTCATGTAAAGCCACATCCAGAATTGTAATATTATTAATTTATTATTTTTATTTTATCAAAATAAGATTATTGTTACCAAGATATCTTACATTCTGAGATGCATAAAAAATACATTATTAGAGAGGTTTTGGTAAATAAAACCAATTGCTATTTTAGTAAATCACAAATTACTTCCAACCTATCCAATGATTCAAATATTTTGCAAAAATTGATCAAAATTTACACTAATATTTTAACAATTAGTTGTGAATATAGGTTACTTTAGAGTAATTATGTATCTTTTGTTACTTTAATTGTGATTACATTAATTTATTCATTAGTCAGATAATTTTAGATTAGGAATATGCAATATTATCCCAGAATTTAACCCCAATAGATTGTGCTGACTGCATTTTTATTTAACCTAACACCCTCGAATTAAATGCTAGTATAATTAGCATAATGCATTAGTCACTGAAGTAGAACTTTTAAATATATTTTGTTGATTTTTTGAAATGTTCATACAATTTATTTGATTGTCTTCATCTTGGACTGCTTCCCTAATGACTTTTATATCCATACACCCTTCTAATCTTGTCTTTTCATGATTTTAAATAGATCAGTCCATTCTTGGCTAGTCACGTACTCATGAATGTTGGACCAACCACTGGAGTATGCTGGAACTAGTAGGAACCATACTGATAAAAGAAACCTGGCTCTCTCTCTCCCAGAATCATCAGCTGCCAATAGCTCCTATGATAAGGATAAGGCTCATGAGCCCCTGCCCAATTCATGCTTAAATGCTAACTGACCTGATCTTATTCAGGTCCTGGAAGGACCACCACAGATGCCAACAGTCCTGTCATGTTGATACTGTTCTACACTAATCTTCTGGACCTCCAGCTCTTACAATACTTCTACTCCCTTCTTAATGATGGTCCTTGAGCCTGGAGAAAGTGAAGGTGATTCATTTGTTTAATTTTTGACTGAATATGCCATGGACACTTATTCTGCACAATTTGATCAGTTGTAAATTTCTTTATGTGGTGGTTTGAATATGCTTGGTCCAGGGAGTAGTACTGTTAGGAGACATGGCATTGTTGAAGTAGGTGTGGCCTTGTTGGAGGAAGTATTTCACTCTGGTGGTAGATTTAGAGACCCTCCTTCTAGCTGCCTGATAGATAGCAGTCTGCTCCTGGATTCATTTCAAAAAAGATATAGAACTCTTATCTCCTCTAGTGCCATGCCTGCCTAGATCTTGCCATGTTCCTGCCTTAATGATACTGGAATGAACCTCTGAACCTGTAAGCAAGTCGCAATTAAATGTTGTCTCAACATTAGAGATGCCTTGATCATGGTGTCATTTCACAGCAACTAAAGCCCCAACTAAGACAATGTATTAACTACTGTCTACTTTATAATGAAACATCTCGGATGATGGCTGAGAGTTGTACTAATGTATGAGTGTAGAGACAGTTTAGAAGACAGTTTGAGAACATATCTAGTTAGGATATTAACAGTAGTAGTAAACCCTGAGGGCTATGAGTATACCAACAATAGGCTTGATCTCCTGTGGAGTTGTCCATAAATCCAACCATAAAGTTGTAAGTTGCAGCTGTAACATCTGTACAACTATTGTATCCACAGCCATGTCTTTCTACCCTGGTCATGACAGTTCACAGGTTTCATAACTGGTAAGACTGTTGATGACTCTTTTTCTTCCAGAAACCTACACAACACATACTAGTATTATGAAAGCTAGCTAGAATGAAGGATGCACCCTGGTCAGTACCATCTTGATTTCTCCATGTGTTACTGTTTTAGTCAGTATCTATTCTAGTGAAAGGACACCACAACAATGGCAACTTGTATAAAAGAAAGCGTGTAATTGAGTCTGACAATTTCAGGAGATTTAGTCCATTCTCATCATGGCAAAAGTACAGTGGCACACAAGCAAACTTGGTGGTGGAGAATTAGATGAGAGTTCTACATCTGGATCCACAAGTAGTTAGGAAGAAGGAGCCACTGAGTCTGGCTTGGCCTCTTGAGACCTCAAAGCCCAACCTTAGTGACATACTTCCTCCAATGAGACCACACCTCCTAATCCTTTTAAATAGTGCCAAGTCCTAGAGACCAAATATTCAATTCAATTCTATGAACCTATAGGAGTTTTCTTATTCAAATCACTACATTTATGAATGAATTTTTAGTGAGTTCAGAAATAAATTCTTTCCTATGAGTTCTGACAGGCAACCAAAAGCACTGAAGGTATATTGTATTGTTATGGAGCTCTATGAATACCCTGAAAAAATGACTTCAGGGAAGGTCACCACAGCTGTCATTAAGCTTTCATGTGGCCAGCAGGCATTTGCTAAAAGAAAGTTTTGTTTTGTTTTAATGGATGGTAATATTTTATTCAAAAAGATATAGCAAAACTCTAGAAGTTTAGTTTCTCTGATCTCCTTTTCATTGCTCAGCCTTAAGACTTTGTAAATAATAATATCTAAGGCTCAGATAACTTCATTTTACCCTGTAGGTAACACAACCTCTTCAATCTGTATTTAGTGCACTGAGCCCTCAGTCTTTTTTTCCAAATAATCTGTTCCCTGCTAAACGAATTTATTTTATGAATCAACATAACATCGTCCTTCAACTCTACATCATCACCCTTGTCTTCCCTTCATCAAGACTTCAAACCTTTAATTTCTATAAGTTCAATCATTTATTTTCTCCCATTTTTTGCTTTGTACATTGGTCTTCTTTGGAAAAGAAAATACTTAAAATGTTATGTCTGAGTGCCAGCTAATAGTAAAACTCTAACTTATCCTTTATTGGGTACTTTCCCCACATCAGGTGATAAAAGATCAACATCTGTTCTCTCAATCTTTAAGATGGATTGCACTGCTGTCTGTTTTATAGATGAGAAACTAGTGCCTAGAATCAGTGAGGTACTTGACAAAGACCAGAGCAGTGGTAAACAGAACTGGAAGATTAGAAATAAAATCTTTTTTCCCCAAAGCAGCTTGTACTTCCATTGTTACATGCTTAACGAGATAGAGAGCTTCTGATGCATTGCTAAGTTTTTTTATCCTGTGCTGTTTTGTGCTTCCATAAATACATCGAATTTATTTTTTTCTTTGCATTAGTTTGGCAACTACACAATCTCTATAGTATAAATAACTTTGAAAAAATAAGTATTCACTGGTTGGTAAGCTTTCTACTCCCAGGCACAGTACATTCCTTAGAGTATGGAGCTATGTATTTATCTTTCAATCAAATATCCATATTTGACAGTAATATCTATGTTGACTTCTGTCTCTAGTCTCTGGCCTTTGTAGATGAGTACCCTAGGATAAACTTTTGATCTTATATTTGATCTTTGAGCCTGGTTACTGTCACAGATTTTAAATCCCTCAGGAATTTCTCAGTAAAAAAATATCATTTCTTTCTAAGTAGATAATTCTAGTAGCTTTGCCATAGGTCTGGTTGATAAGCAAACTAGTCTTCTGATTAAAGTGTTAAACTCCTTTTGATTCTCTTGTTCTTATCGGGATTATAGACATGTACACACCTGTTCTAGAAGTTTGTATTCTTTAACATCATCATTATTTTTCTCTTTTATTTCCAGCCATAACTTTTTTTTATTCCCTTTTCCTTTCAATCAGTTTTATGCACTAACAACTGTTTTGAACAGAGATCTATGAATATTAATAGCTAAAACCAGACTTAACCAAGAGAATAACATTTTTAAATAGACACCAACAATGACTGTCTCAGCAAAGTTTTTTTTTATAAGAAAAATTCCAGATTTATTTTCTTGATATAGGAAACTCTTCAAGAGAAATCCCCCGAAATAAGCCATCAAATGTGGCCTTCTCTACTGTTCATTTCAAAACTAGACAGTCATGTCACACAAAGGTCTCCTCCTTCTCTACCCACACTGAGATCTCCTGAGTCTTCAGGATAAGCATGGTCTTGGTTTGCTCTCTTTTATAAATTATCTTTTATATTAACATGCACAGCAATGGGTTTCATCATGCCACTTTCATATGCATGACAATATTCTTTATTTTTATCAGCCCCTCTACATAGTCTCTCCCCAACCTCCTCTTAGGAGGTGTGGCCTTGTTGGTGAAAGTGTGTCATTGTAGGGATGGGCTTTGAGACACTCCTAGCTTCTTGGGAGCCAGGCTTCTCCTGTTTGCCTTGTAACAAGATGTAGAACTCTCAGCTCCTCCAGCATCATGCTTGCCTATATGATGCCATGCTTCCAGCCTTGATGATAATGGACTAAACCTCTGAACCTGTAAGCCAACCTCAATTAAATGTAGTCCTTTATAAGAGTTGTCTTGCTTTCGTGGCATCTGGAACTTTCTGGTTGTTACCCCAGAACTGCACGGGGATGACATTAGCTGAACTACTCCACAAAGGGGAGGGAGAACCTGTTGAAACCATATCCAGAGGTTAGGCATGCCCCCCCCCATTGAGGGATGAGGCCACCCACCCATCTCCATAATTTTTACCCAGAATTGCTCCTGTCTAAAGGAAATACAGGGACAAAGAGTGGAACAGAGACTGAAGGAAAGGTCATCCAGAGACTGTCCCACCTGGGGATCCATCCCACATGCAGACACCAAACCCAGACACTATTGTGAATGCTGAGAAGTGCATGCTGACAGGAGCCTGATACAGCTGTCTCCTGAGAGGCTCTGCCAGATCCTAACCAATACAGATGCTGATGCTTACAGCCAACCATCGGACTGAGCACAGGGACCCCAATGGAAGAGTAATTGGAATAACTGAAGGAGCTAAAGAGGCCTTATCTGGCATCATTGGGAGGAGAGGCCTTTGGAACTGTGAAGGCCAGTGTAGAGAAATGCTAGGGCAGTAAGGTGGGAGAGGGTAGATGGGTAGGGGTGTGCCCTCACAGTAGCATAGTATGGCGGATGGGACAGGTGGTTTGAGAGGGGAAACCAGGAAAGAGGATAATATTTGAATTGCAAATAAATAAAATATCCAATTTTTTTAAAAAAAGGGGGTTGCCTTGATCGTGTTGTCTCTTTGCAGCAATAAAAACCCTAACTAATGTACATTTCTTATCACCTTTTGATTTCAAAATTGTTTACAGTGATTTCTTAGTTAATACTCTTTAATTTCTTTCCATTGTAGTCACATGTGTGACATCAGAAATATGACCACCATATGGTCTAATAGCATATGTGAATATGTATACTTTGACCTATATTGCTGGCAGTAAAATTACTCAACCTACCATGGATTTGTTTGTTATTACTTTAAATAGCATCTACATATTCAGCATCTGACCCCAACCAATAACACTCTGGGTATCACCCCCATCCAACCCCCACTCCTCACTCATCAAGTGTCTACTGAACTTGTTTCATCCTCTCCCACTGAGAGCAGACAAGCTAGTCTACTCTCCCACTGAAGCCAGACAAAGCAGTCAGTCTAGGGATTGAGAAACCAAGGAAGGCAGGCAAAAGACTCACGGAAAGCCCCTGCTCTAGTTTTGGGGGACCCACATGAAAACCAAGCTGATCATCTGCTACATATGTGCAAGGAGTTTGGGTCCAGCCCATGCTTTCTTTTTGGTTGGTGATTGAGTCTCTGGGAGACCACAGGGGTTCATGTTAGTTGATTCTGTTGATTGGCCTGTGAAGACCCTATCCTTTTAGGGTCCCTCAATCATTCTCCCAACTCTTTTGTAAGTCTCACTGAACTCCATCTAATGTTTGGATGTGATTCTCTGCATCTCTTTCCATTGGCTGTTAGGTGGAACTCTCAGAGAACAGTTATGCTAGGTTCCTGTCTGCAGGCATAACAAAGTATCATTAACAGGGTTAGGGATTTGTTATTACCCATGGAATGGGTCTCAAATTGGGGCAGTGATTGGTTGGCCATTCCCTCAGTCAGTGAATATCTATGGGAGTGACTCTCGCTGAGACTCTTACCAGAGGGAGATATGTATCCGAAGTGGTCACTTCCAGTAGTCAGGCAGGACAGCCAGTGGAGGGATAAGGACACCAACCTGCCCACAAAACCTTCAACCCAAAATAGGTCCTGCTTCAAAATGTGCAGGGACAAATCTGATCTTTTAATGTTTCCCTCTGGGTACATGTGTTATCGTGAACCTTATTACTTGAGAGAAAAATGTTAACATCCTCTTTGCTCCAAGTTCCCTCTGTATAAACCAACACCAAATCCTAACAATTTTGCCTCCAACTGTCCTCAAATCTGTAAAATGCTATTTCCACCATCACTCCCAGTCTCCTATATTCTAAATCATGTTTGTTTGTTTTTTATTCAAATCAGTGTATAGGACTGAAATCCCAGATGATTTTCTCATATGTGATCTTAGATTTCCCTCCAAGTCATTATGCCTATTGCCCATAAGGAAAACACACTTGTACACACAATAACAATAGTATTGACAAATCACATGGCATTTACCATGCTCCAGGGACTTGTTGAGACTCTGCCAATGGTTACACTTCATTAATCCTCACAATAAGTGGTCTTGTTACTTGTCCCTATTAGTCAGGTGAAGACAAACTGAAGAATAAAAAGTTCTGCCAAAGAGAAAATGAAAAAGTTGACATATGAACTCAGAGATTTTTAGGTTTATCCTTTATCTTCTTCACCACTACAAGATGCTACCATCCCCTCTTGAACACAAGTCTTTCCTTATTAGAATAAAATTCTTCTCTCATCCCAAAATACTTTCAAGGACCACACAGTCTTTAAATTGGGTCTGGAATATTGCTCCCCATACACAAAGTGTTATTAAATACTTTCATTCTTTATGTGTTTCCTTATTCATTATTTTTTTTAGAAAAATTTCTCATCAAAGTAGTATTACTAATTATTTTGCAGAATGCAAACATTTGTTAAATGGAAATAAAATGCTTCATGTTTTGGATATTATACTAATCTGTGTGTCATGCACTATAATATAAAGTGAACAAAACTTGATCTTACCTGTATAATGCAGCCTAACACCTGGGTATCTACACACACACCACACAAATACACACACACACACACACACACACACACACACACACACCATGCATGTATGCATACACATACACATGCACATGCACGCGCGTGCACACACACACACACACACACACACACACACACTGCAATAAATGCTTGAAACAGGTATAAGAAGATAATACAGGATGGCAGGCAGGAAGGGAGGAATGAGAATAAACAGGGAGAGATTGAGGGTACAAATAAGAGAGAGGGGGATAAGAGTGAAAGGGAGGGAGAGAAGAAGGAAGCAAGGAAAGAAAGGAGGAAGTTTCAAATATCTGGCAGAAACATTTCACTAAATGTCTGCAGATTAGGAATGCTTTTTATATCTTTTCTCTTGATTCATTATCCAGTTTCCATTTAAACAGTACTAGCTGCCTCAAGATAAATCATTGGGCAGATCTGAATATGCAAGTGTTCACTTATTATCTGTGCAAGATGCGTTTGAAGATCCACAGTGGGTAACTGAAACCACTGACAGTACTAAACCGTATGTATGCTGTGTTCTCCCATCACACACGTACCTGGGACTGAGCTGAATTTATAAGTTAACCCAAGAATAAGATTCACAGTAGTGACTAATGAAGAGGGAGAATAATAATAGCAGTCTATGGTAATAAGTGATTTGATATTCGTTTCTCAAAATATCATACTGCTTGCTTTCCTATGGCAATGACTGGAGATGTCACAATACATATAGCAAGAAATGAAATGAAGCAAAGAATGCAGGCTAGTCTTGTATCACATGCACAGAGTGACCAAGAACATCATGATATTGTCAAACAATATCACTTAACTCAGATGGCAACTGAGTGACTAAAGACTGGGTAGGGTTTGTAGCGTGGAGACACTGAAGAAAGGGATGTGTCTCTTCCTGACTGGGGGTGGGGGTGTAGCAGGGCAGTGAGAACATTCATCATCATTCTCAAAAATATGCATAACTTAAATCCTATGAAGTTTTAATTCTGGAATATTCTTTTTAGTACTTTCAGACTGTTGTGAAAACTAGTCACAGAAACTGCAGAAAACCAATCTGTGGATAATGGGACATGGTCATATTAGAGACCCCCATCTGGATGATTTCTTTCCTTTTGAATTTCCTAAAATATATTTTCAATATATATGTCAAATATATATAGTTATTATATTTTCTCTGTGTATGTTTTGTTCAGGTCTCACAATAGCTAATAACCTATATTTTAGGAGATAATTGTATAAGACATAATTTTTATAATATATGTGCTTTAAAATAATTTTTAAATTTTGATTTCATGCCAATTAATTTGATTTCCTGCCTTAAGAATATTTTATTTGACCTCTAATTCCAAATAAATTTGATTGTGAAAATAAATGATACTTTGTATCATATTTTTTTCATAAACATTCATGTTACAGAGATGATAAGTTTTGAAAGCCTCTTGAGCATAGGAATCTACTGAACTCTTTTAGTGTTTTATAGCTGTATATGGTCTTTTTTCTATTGAAATATATTGGGTGTTTGGAAAATTATTTGGAAAGCATATAGAAATCTATGTATAAACCCTATTCTTTGTATTATATGTTTGTTATTATAGTATATGAAAAATTCATAGAACTAGATTGCAATATCAAAGCATACCTTGCTGACTAATGAAGTACTACATTTTTAAAAACTGATTGCAAGCAGGAGTTTCACACCACTTACTTAGTATATAATTTTTGTATACTTACTGGAAACAAAATGAGATAGGAGACCATGTTTGTATTCATGCTAGCAAAATAATTGAGATTATAACACTCTCTTATTATAACATGCTCCTAAGTGAAAGCTGTGAATAGTGTCCTTGAAACAAACTTCACACATCAGTTTTGTTAGAAAACATTCAATCTTTTTATTTAGGAAAAATCCCCAAAATCATGATCAAAATAAGAGCTGAATATTTTGCAAACTGTGTTATAATAATTGCAAAACTTAAGGATTCAGTTATTGGAGATAGTGTATAAGGTCTAAGACAACATACATAAGAAATGATAATGAGCCACCAATTTCTACTCCTTTGTCATTTAATGCTAAAGGACCCCAACCTCTCTCTCTTGCTTTATTGTTTCATTCTAATAATTAGATGTCTCTTTTTATGAAGCCTTTGACTAGTGGGTTCATTATAATTATGACAGAGGAATGTTTCATTTATTCCAATTTTTCAGAGCTTCCCACTGCTGCCTCATAGTTGTGCTTACAGTGAGTATAAACTACCAGCACACATAAATTTGTTCATATACAAGTAAATTATTTTGAATGTATAACAATGAAAAAATAATTGGATGTTAGTAGCTGCAAAGAGACAAAAATAGCTTTGAGTTGAGGAGCTGTTTCAACTCTGTGTCTGGTTTGTTAATTAGAGGAAAGCAAATTACTACAATTGGTCTCTGTATGTCACTGACCAGAGCATCCTCAAATAGAAAGAAGAAGCTGCACATATGAAAACAATGGGTAAGAACATTTGCAAGTGTTGTCTATGACCTAAACCTAGAATTAACAATCAAATCTCATGTCGCACACATCTACTCTTAAACCAGTTTGGGTTCTGTTTTATATTATGAAAGCCTGAAGAAGCTTGAAGCATGCCACTAAATCTATTGGGATTGGTGGCTTGATTTCATTCCCATCCAGACGCAGGTAGCTCAGTTGGGGTCCGTGAATGAAGGCATCTTGTTCTGCACGAAGTGTGGTGGGACATATCACCGACATGTTCACATCTATGGAGGCAAAGATGGCATGGATGATTAAACTGAAACACCAGAGAGTCTGGAGATCTAGACCAACAAGGAACTACAGTGATCCTAAGGGGCTAGGTGCCACTGTGTAACGAAATCTGTTGAGATACAAACCCTTGTCATATAGGGTTCTCTGTTTCCTGAAGGAATCCTGAAAGGGTGTGAGGTAACAGCTGCCATCTCCTTGTGCTATGTTCTGCCACGTTTAGTATGGAACTTTCCATATTGAGAGTCTTCTCCAGAGTGAAAGGCCTTTACGCCAGCCCTCTAAATTACAAAGTTCGGAGAATTTCAGAGGAGATGATCTAAAACACCAATCCCTTGTCCCTCCCCCTCTTATAGCCAGCACATACAAATAACTGGAATGTGAGAAACAAGAGTTCTGAATTTAATTATTTTCCCTATGTTGGTATTTTTCTCAGAGAATGTGAGGTGATTTATTGAAGCATTTAGATATTGTATATAAAATTTCAGGTCCCTTATCATGTTCTGAAGAAAGTCTTGTTTTTTTCCAAAAGCACAAAGGAAAAGTTCACTGGAAAATTCAATGGACTCTTAATATAAAAGTTTTGTTTCTTGAAAATGTATTTTTTAACAATTAGATTATGTGACAAGAAGAAGTAAGTACATTAACAATTATTATAAAACAATGTGATCCATAAAGTTATGGTTCAGTTATTCTAAGATGGGCAGCTTGGTCTCCACGTGGGTCCTGACCAACTAGAGCAGGGATTATCCCTAAAGAAGGTGCCTGTCTGTGGAATCCAATCACCTAACCCATTTTGTCTGACCTCGGTTGGAGAGGTGCCCAGTCCTGCAGAGACTTGATGTGTGCCAGCAATGAGGGAGAAACCATGGTGGGGGGTGGGGGTTACACTCTCTCAGAGAAGAAAGGGATGGAGGATGAGAAGAGGGACGAGCGACATGTGTGTATGTGTGTGTGGGGGGGGACCAGGGACCAGGATTGGAGACAGGAATTGGGATGTAAAGTGAAGAAAAATGGTTTACATAAAAAGAAGGAAGGAAGAAGAAAGAAAGAAAGAAAGAAAGAAAGAAAGAAAGAAAGAAAGAAAGAAAGAAAGAAAGAAAAGAAGGCAGAGAAAGAAAGAAAGAAAGAAAAGAAGGCAGAGAAAGAAAGAAAGAAAGAAAGAAAAGAAGGCAGAGAAAGAAAGAAAGAAAGAAAGAAAGAAAGAAAGAAAGAAAGAAAGAAAGAAAGAAAAGAAGGCAGAGAAAGGAAAAAGAAAATGAAAGAATCCCTATTCTGTATTTATTTCTTTGGCAAATAAAACTAGGATTCCTGTGTTCCATGAAGGGGCAGGACTTCATTTGCTTAGGACAGAAAGCTGGAGCCTCTGCTATTGGCCCTGAAGTTATTCTGTAATTCTTTGAACAGCTACTGTCACCCACTTGACCTTCACTTTCCTCTTTGAACTTCCCAACACTTTCACCCAGGCTTTTGGAAGGTTTTGTGTTTCTCTAACCAGGGACATGAGACAACAATACTATTACAGCTCTGAATTTTTAGACCCCACTTCAGAACCATGGGTCATAAATACCTAGGTTGAGGGAATCATTACCACCTTTCTCAAAATCAGTTGATTGGGAAACATGATGATATATAAGAATTCTTAAAATATGGACGGTATGCACACAGCCTTCGAAAACGCTCTGCAAAACTGCAGTGGAGGAGGACACAGTGCTTTACTTCTCCTCCTTGCTTTCAGTCTTACTGCCTCACGCCTGAATACTGGGTCTCGAGTTCCCAGCATGTGTGACTCACATGCAGACATCTGTGTAGAGTCTCTTGAAGTCAACTTTCTATTCCAGTTGTCTGTGGGCATCTATTGAAGAGAAAATGCACCTGCAGACGCATAGACCTCTTCAGGGAAAACTTGCCAACTCCGGGCCCTCCTTTGGCCATTATGATGTTCGATCCAGCTAAGCATGCTCATCTAACAAGTTTTCTAAGTGGCATCTTTTCCTTTTGACTGGAGTATTAAATGGTGCATTTTCTCACCACAGGGAGGAAAATAACCGCTGTGGTGGCAGCACACCATTTAGGTCCAGAATTTTAGGCTCAAGTGCAAGGCATCAATAAGGTAAACAAATATCAATGATACTCAAGCAGTTCTCAGGGGAAAAGGTGGTCTAATCCTGTAATGGCGTGCTTATATGATCATATGCTCGGTGAACCTTTAGGGAACGATAACTAGGAAGCAGAACCCTGTGGCATTTGCCAGATATCCTTTCTATAAACCGTCTTCACCAACTCACATTTCAGGACTGCATTTTAAAAAGCTTTCCAAAAGGAATTGCCTTGTGATTATCCTCCCAAAAGTCTCATGCTGAGACTGAAGGCGAATTCTAGGCTGTGTACTAGTAAGCTTGTGCCTGGAACTTAGAACTGCTCAATCCCACCACTAGGGACAGACAGCCTGCCATAACTATTAACAGGTTTCGTTCATCTCATCTCTCAATAACATATTTGCTTCAAACTGCTTTAACCTAATCCACTCTCCACTCCATATCCGAAGATCTTTTCAAGGAGGAGTAACATTTTCCTCATTGAGGGTGTATCACTAAGTCCCACTGATTGACAGCTCCCGGAGCACTGGGTTCCATTTCAAGTGTGTACAACCTTGATCAGAGATAACAGTTCTCTATGTGTGATTCCCAGAGCATCCAGACCAGCACCTGGGAAGCTGTTGAGAATGAGATGTCCTCCTGGTCCTACCCAAGAGCTTGTGACTCAAAAACTCAGGGGTGTGTACCACAATGTGCCTTTAACTGGGGATATTTGATTGGTGGTGATAATTATGGAAATGCAGGCATCGACTCTTCTGCAATCCCTTAAATCCTATTCTACATATTACTCAGAAGCTTTTTGGTGCCTTGCATACTTTCTTCAATACATTTTCTCCCTACAAAGTGCAAGGCATGTTGTCACAAGCCTGTTGTATTCATGGCCACCCTGAAAGACATATTGAGACATAAATGATATCTACCCATAGAGGGAGAAATATCAGAATCCCACAGGAAAAATTGGTCTGTTTATTTTCTCCCTTACATACAAGCCTTGTGTAGATTACTAGGGCTCAGCTCTCAATTCCGAACTTGAAGAGTTGGACATCTTGAATTTTTTTAAAGCTATATCAACAAAGTTGTTTAATGAAAACTGAAAATAATTTGTCAATTATATTAGCTCATTAGTTGTTGATAGGGGACAAAACAAACTTGCTATTTTTACAAGGGGCAGAGACTAGACATTTTGGTTACAGGCACATCTTTCTGGCTACTTACTTTTAATTTTGTTGTGATCAAGGTGAAGGTGCTGCAGGTTAGCATTGATTCTGGGAAAGTTTGTGAGCTGATTGTGAGACAGTTGAAGATCTAGAATGGATGACACATCAAAACCCCTCGATGGGAGACCTGCATCTGATAGTTTGTTGTGGTTGAGTCTCAGGAAGGCCACCTTAGGAATCACATTGAAATAATTTTCTGGTATTCCTTCAATGGAGTTGTTGTCCAGAAAGAGTTGCATGGTGTTAGCTGGTAATCTTGGGGGCATGTTCCTTAGGGCATTCTTGGCCATATTTAGCTGCATGAGGTTCTTAAGCCCCTTGAAGGTATCTCTTTGAAAGGCATTGTCTAATAGTTTGTTGTGCTGCAGATCAAGAAGGGTCAGGTTTTCCAGATTACTGAAGGTCCCCTGAGGGATCCTGGATACTTTGTTTCTTGCTAGTTGTAACTGTTCCAAACTTCTGGGCAATGGAGAAGGTACTTCCTCTAGCTCATTGTCTTCTAGAAACAGGAAAAGAAGCTTCTTTAGCTGGCTTAGGGCCCCCTTCTCGATCCCGTAGTTGGTTATTTTGTTCTTGTTTAAATTGACCCATCTCAGCTGGGTGGCATTCTCAAATGGCTTCTCTGGTATTGATTCAATCAGGTTGTTCTCCAGGTAGAGGTACCAGATCCTTGAAGGAATAGGAGGGATTTCTGTGAGACCTCTATTCTCACAGTATAAGGCAGTAGGGAAACTGGGTGGACAGAAGCATTCTCTGGGACAGTAGAAGTCATCGTGGACATCCCAGTCCTCTGGGTCCTGTACGTCATAGGCCTGTCTCACACTCTGTGTCCACACAGTGTCTGCTATGAGTAATACCCAGAGTAACAAATAGTTTGGGTTTGCCATTGCAGCACCTGTGAAATAAGCAACACATGACTAAGCGTCCATTAACCTTTAAATATTGACATGCATCAAATTGGTATGCATTGTTTCATTACCGGAGAACTGAAAGTATCAATTTCTCATCCATGCAGAGCAACAAAGGCACATTTATTGAGTACCCATCATAGGAAAAGCACTTTACAGACATTGAAAGAAATTCACAGCCACTGAGCAATCAGGGTTAAACTGAGTCATAGCAAAAGCTGAGAAATGGAAAGCAAAGTTCAGCAACTTTAAGTGCTTTTCCATTTCACGTTATTAATTCAAGAAACTTCACTGAAACCAGTAGTGAGTATAAAAGAACAAAATGTGACCTAGTAAATGAAGTGGAGACTCCTCAGAGTTGGGCATCTGCATGAGCTTTTATTTTTACCCTTCAATGAGCCAACATCTGGAGGATATTTTCCAGGTTCTTTGGCCCTTAGACCAAAGAAATGTAGAAATCAAAGGACAATTTAGAAGTTTATCGTGAGCAAGGGTCTAGGTTCTGAAGAAAACTTTGTGACTCATCTCCAGTTCTGAATTTTTCAGGTAAGTTTTCCTTTTGGGAATGAGTTGTATAACTTTCAGAACAGTATCAGAATTGAGATGTGCATCAAGAAATGGAATTATGTGTGAATTCTCTCACATAACCGTTATCTCCTATTTAATTCTTAAAATCTTCATATAAACTATTTCTATTTTGTACAAATGCACATATATGCTCATGCCTGTATGTAACATAAATTTTATATAAAGCTAACATATCACTTATACAATTTTGGTATATGTTTATTCAAATATTGCATAATTAATCAGAATAAGAATGAATACAAATATTTAGAACATAGGTCAGAAATTCACCTATATTTATATGTCCAATATAGATAGTAACAAAGACTAGTTTAATACATACTGGTATAAGATACTTTTAGAAGAGAATTTTTCCCCATTGAATAGCACCAGATATAACAGTCACAAAGAACTACTGTCAGAGAAAAAAAAATATATATAGTAAATATTTTAAACACACTCATATATGTTACACATACATATATAAAAGTTTCACTTTCCTCATTGTGCATTTAGCTACATCAACTAATAATAAGCACAAATACATTTCACTGATTCCTAGCATCATGAAGATAAAATCGCTCATTAATGTTGGTCTTTCATCCCTCCCTCCCCCCCCCCAGATAAAGTTCAGATCTGCTTCTGCAAGCTGTCAGACTCCCTCTGACTGCAGAATGCTTCTCTGGACTGCTTCCAACAAAAACAAGTTATTTTTTTTTCAAAGAAGAGTAATGCAATTTTGCATTAATTACTGAAATTGTAACCTTGAATCTTTTGAATCAGAACACTGAATTCCAAACCAAAAGTTGTTAAAAAAAATTACAAAATAGTTTACCTTGCTTTCCAGGAATATACCGTTGAGTCCTGTGGCTGGTCTTAGGTTAACTAAAATAAGTTGATGGGGGATAAAAGAAAGAAAAAAAGTGTTTTTACTTTATGCTATTCAATCTCCAATCTGAAAAAAAAAAAGAAACATATGGTGACTGGTCACCATGAAGACCTTTTGATGTATTGTTTCCACTCTGAGAGGCTTCAGGATGACTTACCTCAGTCGTCTTGGATCTTCTTCTTCCTTTCCTATTGGTCACTGCTGCTCACAGTAATAGACTGACCCAATCTTTGCTGTCGGATTTTTAGAGCCCTTTGTAAGATGTGTTCACCGTTGGCTCCAATTTGAACCCGTCCAACAATTCCAGTACCTTCTCATCTATGAAGTTCAGCAGAGAAAAAATTTTCTATTAAGTCCAAAAATGGTTTTCAATAGTCAATGCCAGGGATGTGTAAAGTTACTGATGTACAGATCTGATTCACCAGCCAGCAACTAAGGAGAATTTTAATTGTAACAAAAACAAAAAGAGTTTTTGAAATGTGTATTTTTCTCTAGATGATCTTTTAAAACAATTAAGCACAAAAGTAAAGGCAAATGTATTCTGTTCATGTGGACATATTTTATTCATCTCTGATATGAAACAGATGCTGGAATGGTTTTATTAAGGGAAACATACATTTGCAAAATATTAAAATTCTCCTTGTGTAACTATAGCTGCTTTAAGTACTGATTTTGGTAATCACCTTTGTTTTACAGAATCAATTTTTTATCTATATTCCTCACTTCTTAATAATAACTTTAAGTAGCTATTCCAACAGGAGGTCTTTTACTATTATATTTTAGCACATGTTTTACATTCAGTGACTTAAAAGGCATTCTGGTGCGTTGGCTTCATTTATTTAACATATGTTTAAGTTCTTCTATTTATCACATTCAAGGGGAGAAAGCAGTAATTCTGTTGAGGTGGTGGAGGGATTCAAACAAACTGTATTTTGTCAGGCTGTATTCTGTTGACTGTAGTCATTTTGTTTGAAAAACATGTGCTACCAGGTGGTAAAAGACTTTAATGAATATGCCCCAGCAACACTGTTCACATGAGTTGTATCAAAGACATAGGGCACTGTTGTGGACGGATGTTCCCAAACCTGTCTTTTCTTATGCCTGCCCTTTTGCAGGTCAATTAGAACTCAGTTGTGTCATCTACACAACAACAATGGACTGTTCAACACATTTAGATTAAAAAAAATAAGTAAATATAGGTACTAGACTTTCTTTGGAATTTGTGCTATATACCTAACTAGAAAAGGCACAGGTGTTAATGGCTACAGATTAAATAAGAGATGATTCATCAGTATCTTTTCATATTCCTACAGGTACTCTCAGAACATAATTTTAATAATAATTTAGTTATTTCTTTTACTCTTTTTCAAAACCAACTTTCTCTCTTTTCTACATCATGTTTGGTTTTTCTGTTTGTTTGTTTGCTTGCTTGTTTTCCTATTCTCCCTGTTTCTTTTTTCCATAAACTCATGGGACATAAGTGAAATGGGATGTTCGAATCTATACAGTCCCAACTTTCTTTTGGAACAAACTGACAAGTCATTTCTAAACTTATTATCCAAATATTTCTATGTATTCAGGAGGAAAATCAGCACATTCCACTTACTTCTCCAGTCTATTTTCCATTCACTGTTCCACTTATGATCTACTCATTAAGATGTGCTTTCTATTTCTGTCATTTCTTTACATAGTTCTAACAAAATAGGTTCTGATCTCCACATGCACCAATTTACTGAAATCTTCCTGAGCCACTTATATGACCTGGGAAAGTATCAAACTACGTAAGTCATTCAAAATTCCTCTAATTGGATGTCACTATCTCCAAGATATTTTTCGCGTTCATTAATTTCCCTTCTATCTTGGGACTTTGTTCCTTCTTTTTAACACTATGTATGTGTTGCTGAATGTGTTTCTAAGCATTTGAAGGTTCTGAGTTGCTGCCTGCTATCCTGGCACATTTCCTGATGTATAGACAGTTCCTATATGATTCCACCAGTCTTTCTGTTACAATGTTTCTTGAACAAGTTATCTCCAAACTAGCCATGGAATAAAATCAGCACTCCTACGTATGTTTGTCTACCTGCTAGATAGAAATGATAACTATGAATAATTATTTCTCTTCTTCTTAGTCTTGTGATCCATAAATTAAGGCTAATACAATGTTTGATTTATAATAGTAAAACTACCTATCTGATAGAGTTGCAATGGCATTTAAATAAGTCAACATTTTAAAATGCTCAGGGTATTATGCATGCGTAGATTAATAAAATTAGACATACTAGATTTATTCCAGTAGATAGACATATCTTTATACTTCAGTAGTAGTTTTGTTGCTGTCACAGATTAATTCAGCCAATCACAACCATCAGGATCCAAGTGACACAAAAAGATACCACAGTTTCTTCATTGTTAGTGACTATTATAGGGACTTCCTTCTAACTTGCATGGGTGTATTGTGTCTAAATTAAGGTGTCATTAAACTAAATCTTATACAATTGACATTTATTTGGTTTTGGATTCAACGTCATGGGCATGGATTGTCCTCATTATGAAGGTCTATTTAAGTTTTCATTGAGTCTAGTAAATGATGATGAGGAGAAAATTAAAACACCCCCTCTGTTGAAATACTGTTCTAGATGCCTTTATGGATAATGCAACCCTGCATCCTGGTCCTGTGGGATTAGTGTACTCTGTGGATTCTCCTTGCTCTTCCCATGCTCTGTGATTCATCTTCAAAGCTAGTTGGCTGGTTACTTCCATCATCTTTTGATCCCCCACCCACTTTTTTTTTCTTTTGAGTAACTTCCTGTTATCCTACATAGTTTTTAAAAACTTTTTATTTGTTCTTTGTGAATTTCACATCATAAACCCAAATCCCACTCATCTTCTAGTTCTCCATAAACACAATCTACCCTTATAACCTTCTCCTCAACAGAAAAAACAATTACATTGTGGCTGTTATAGTGTGTCCCACAGTATAACGTTTTGTCCACTTTGCTTTCAAATATACATTGTAATGAGTCGTTGGTCTGGTACAAGGCCTCTGTCTTCTACCGTTTTATTAATATTCAATCCTCAGTGAGACTCTTATTGGAGATTCTGTTATTGAATGGTGTCAAGGAGTTCCATTAGTTTTGTATCCATAGCCGCTTAATGCAGTTCATTGGTAGGGAAGATGTTGGGGGTGGGGGGGACAATTCAAAGCCCTGGATCTGGGCCTGAGCAGTATCTGAGCTGGTCAGCCTGCCAGCCCTCCCACACCCACACCATCGGGGTGAGCTCTGCTGCTCTCTCCTGGCTGGCCCATCCAATGCCACTGCCAACAGCGACAGAGCCAGCTCTCCTACTTGCATGCTCTCAGGGCTGGCTCATCCCCACCTATGCCATCAGGGCCATCTCTATTGTGCTGCCAAGGTGAGATGCAGGACCTCCACTCCCAAGTGATGCAGCAGGCAAGGGACAGGGTGACTTCTACTCTCTTGACCCCAGAACCATCTATTCCAAATGCCATAGATGGTGCGGGACAAGGGAGAAGAGGAGGGCATCTTTGCCTTGTTCACACCACTGCATAGCATACAAGGGTCAGGGTTGACTATCCTTCACTTACGCCCTCTGGGCCAGCTCATCTGAAATCCTCCCATCCAGGGCCAGCTCTCCTGCTCTCATGACCCCAGGACCAGTTCTCCGACTTAGCACAGGTGGGAAGGGGTGACCGTTCAGGAGAGCATCTCTCCTTCACCCATGTCATGGTACAGCAGACAAGTTGTGGGGTCAGCTCTCTTGTGCTCGCACCCGTGGGGCTGCCTCACTCATTCCCCTGCTACCAGGTTTAGTTCTACTCCACTGCACTAGCAAAGTGCAGGGCCTGCTCTCCTGTTTTCATAACCTCAACATGGCCAGCTCTCCCACCCCTTGCAGGTAACAAGGGCAATAAGAAGGAGAGGGTATCTCTCCTTCCCTGATGCCACTCACAGAAGACAGTGCTGGATCTCTAAACCTCATGTTCTCCTGGCAGGCTTACCTGCAACCCCCAAATCCAGAGCCTGCTGGTCCTAGTAGGTTGAGAGCAGGTGAGCTGACCCTGACCCTGATCCTGTCCCTATACAGCTGCAGTACTCTGGAAAGTGGCTCACACATCTCCCAGGAAGCACAGTTGAAAGGAGTTGAGGGTAAGATGTCTGAAGGTATCTAATATGGGAGAACTGGCTCTGCCTCTCATCTCCTATGCAGGAGCATGGATGAGGGAGAGAAACCCTCCTCCCACTTCACCACCTATGGCAGGTGGGGAGACCTGTGGTCAAAAGAACAGGAAAGCTATCCCTGTCCCTCCCGTGGGTGGGAGGACAGGAAAGCATTCACTCCACTTCTGGGCAGTACAGTAGACCTTACCCTAGTGGACCTAGCATGTGAACACAAGAGAGCTGTCCTCATCTCTTGTCTGAAGTGAAGTGGCAAGGGTGAGGGAGGGAGAGAGAGAGAGATGCTCACCCACCTCATGACTTGCCACCTAAAGTAGCCAGGAGAGCTAACCCCAAAGTCATCAGAGTGGTCCTGACCCTCACCTACTGCACCACTCAGGAGAACAGACCCTGCATTGTATATGTTTTTGAAATCTTATTTTCTTTAAAGAAAATAAAAGCTTAAAAATATTTAGTCAGCCAACTACTTCTCTGACATTTTGAATGTGTAGAATTCTAATTTGAAGTGACATCTTTGTAAGGTTTTGAAGATGTTTAAAGAAGCACCATCTTGAGTTTCCAATAGTTTGCTTATTAAAATATGATAAACTTATCTCTTTTACTTTCTTCAATTTTTTTTAAATTTTATTTTCTAAGTTTTTTTTATTTACATTCCAAATCATTTCTCCTTTCCCATTTCTTCCCTGTCCGAAAGTCCCATAAGCCCCCTTCCCTCACTCTTTTCCCCATTCAACCCCCTCTCATTTCTCTGTCCTGGCGTTCCCGTACATCCAGTCTTTCCAGGACCAGGGGTCTCTCCTTCCATCTTCTTAGAAATCTATTGATATGCGGATTGTGTCTAGAGTATTCCGAGATTCTGGGTCAATATCCCCTTATCAGTGACTGCATACCATGTGTGTTCTTTTGTGATTGGGTTACCTCACTAAGGATGATATTTTCAAGTTCTGACCATTTGCCTAGGAATTTCATGAATTCATTGTTTTTAATTGCAGAGTAGTATTCCATTGTGTAAATATACCACATCTTCTGAATCCATTCCTCCGTTGAGGGACATCTGGACTTTCAGAATTTTCTTGTCTTTAATGTACTAAGTCACTCAAGAGATTCTTTGAAGTTGGAGGTTCATATCTCTGCAGGCTAAATAGTTTTTTTTCCTAGTTATTTTTCCTGTAATTCTCAGAAAGTAAAGCTCCTGGTTAAAGTCTATAATTTCTTTTTTTTTTTTGTATATATTGGATATTAGCCCTCTGTCAGAAGTAAGGTTGGTAAAGATCATTTCCCAGTTAGTTGGTTGCCGCTTTGTCTTTTTGACAGTGTCTTTTGCCTTGCAAAAACTTTGTAATTTAATGAGGTCCCATTTGTCTATTCTTTTTTTTATTAATTATTTATTTTATTTTATTTTATTTTTTTAATTTACATTCCAAATCATTTCCCCTTTCCCGTTTCCTCCCTCCCCGAAAGTCCCATAAGCCCCCTTCCCTCCCTCTTTTCTCCATTCAACCCCCTCTCGTTACTCTGTCCTGGCGTTCCCCTACATTCAGTCTTTCCAGGACCAGGGGTCTCTCCTTCCATCTTCTTTGAAATCTATTGATATGCGGATTGTGTCTAGGGTATTCCGAGATTCTGGGTCAATATCCCCTTATCAGTGACTGCATACCATGTGTGTTCTTTTGTGATTGGGTTACCTCACTAAGGATGATATTTTCCAGTTCTGACCATTTGCCTAGGAATTTCGTGAATTCATTGTTTTTAATTGCAGAGTAGTATTCCATTGGGTAGATATACCACATCTTCTGAATCCATTCCTCCGTTGAGGAACATCTGGGTTCTTTCCAGCTTCTGGTTATTATAAATAAGGCTGCTATGAACATAGTGGAGCATGTGTCCTTATTGCATGCAGGTAAAGCCTCTGGGTATATGCCCAGGAGTGTTATAGCCAAATCCTCCGGGAGTGTCATGCCCAGTTTTCTGAGGAACCGCCAGACTGCTTTCCAGAGTGGTTGTACCAGCTTGCAATTCCACCAGCAGTGGAGGAGTGTTCCTCTTTCTCCACATCCTCGCCAACAACTGCTGTCTCCTGTGTTTTTGATCTTAGCCATCCTGACTGGTGTGAGATGGAATCTCAGGGTTGTTTTGATTTGCATTTCCCTAATGACTAAGGATGATGAACATCTCTTTAGGTGCTTCTCAGCCATTAGATATTCTTCAGGTGAGAACACTTTGTTTAGCTCTGTACCCCATTTTTTAATAGGGTTACTTGCCTCTCTGGAGTTTAACTTCTTGAGTTCTTTGTATATCTTGGATATTAGCCCTCTGTCGGATGTAAGGTTGGTAAAGATCATTTCCCAGTTAGTTGGTTGCCGCTTTGTCTTTTTGACAGTCTTTTGCCTTGCAAAAACTTTGTAATTTAATGAGGTCCCATTTGTCTATTCTTGATCTTAGAGCATAAGCTATTGGAGTTCTGTTCAGGAAATTCTCCCCTGTGCCCATATGTTCAAGGTTCTTCCCTAGTTTCCCTTCTATTAGTTTCAGTGTGTCTGGTTTTATGTGGAGATCTTTGATCCACTTAGAATTGAGCTTAGTGCAAGGAGATAAGAATGGGTCAATTTGCATTCTTCTGCATGTTGACCTCCAGCTGAGCCAGCACCATTTGTTGAAAAGGCTATCTTTTTTCCACTGGATGGTTTTAGCTCCTTTGTCAAAGATCAAGTGACCATAGGAGTGTGGATTCATTTCTGGGTCTTCAATTCTGTTCCATTGATCTACATGTCTGTCACTGTACCAATACCATGCGGTTTTTAACACTATTGCTCTGTAGTACAGCTTGAGGTCTGGAATACTGATTCCCCCAGAGGTTCTTTTACTCTTGAGAATAGTTTTAGCTATTCTGGGTTTTCTGTTATTCCAGATGAATTTTTGAATTGCTCTTTCTAACTCTATGAAGAATTGAGTTGGGATTTTGATGGGGATTGCATTGAATCTGTGTATTACTTTTGGTAAGATGCTCATTTTTACTATATTAATCCTGCCAATCCATGAGCATGGCAGATTTTTCCATCTTCTGAGGTCTTCTTCAATTTCTCTCTTCAGAGACTTGAAGTTCTTGTCATACAGATCTTTCACTTGTTTGGTTAGAGTCACGCCAAGATACTTAATATGGTTTGTGGCTATTGTGAAGGGTATTATTTCTCTTGCTTCTTTCTCAGCCTGCTTATCCTTTGAGTATAGGAAGGCTTCTGACTTGCTTGATTTGATTTTATATCCACCCACTTTGCTGAAGTCATTTATCAGCTGTAGGAGTTCTCTGGTGGAGTTCTTTGGGTCGCTTAAGTATACTATCATATCGTCTGTAAATAGTGATAGTTTGACTTCTTCCTTTCCAATTTGTATCCCTTTGACCTCTTTTTGTTGTCTAATTGCTCTTATCACATATTTTTAAATTCCCATTTTAAGAATTTTTACGCTATGTTTCATTGATAACCTTGGGAGGCCTGCTATTTTCTGAAAGGAAATGTAGGAGTGGATCTGGGGGAAGGGAGGTGTGATGGTTTGTATTTACTTGGCCAAGAGAGTCGCACTATTTGGAGGTGTGGCCTTGGAGTAGGTGTGACCTTGTTAGAGTAGGTGTATTACTGAGGGTGTGGGCTTTAATACCCTAGTCTTAGTTGTCTGGAAACCAGAATTCTCCTAGCAGCCTTCAGATGAAGATGGAGAGATCTCAATTTCTCCTGCACCATATCTGCCTGGTGTCTTTTCATATCAGTAAAACCCTAAGACAGGAGGTGAGGCAGATTGGGAGGAGTGGAGGGTGATAAAACTGAGGTTGGGATACAATACATGAGAGAATAAAAACTCAAAACTAAAAATTATTTTTCCTTTTTAAATATTTGCTTTAAATATTTAAAAATTTTCATACAATATATTTTGATCATAGTTTTCCCCTTCTCCTAACCTTTCTCTGCCCCCCTTTGTACCTCCTTACCTACATAACTTCATATTCTCCCCTGCCTCTCTCCTTCAAAAACAGGAAACAAACAAACTAAAAACCTAAAATCAAAATAAATAAACTGAAAAAAATCAACATGACAGAAGTATCTATACAAAATAAAAAGTGCACGCAAAAACATTCAGTTCATTTTTTCAGGTTAGCCAACTACTGCTGCGCATGGGGACTGCCCTGCAGTATGGGTGACTAAACAGAGACACTCCACTGGAGAAAAAAAATACACACACACACACACACACACACACACACACACACACACGTATGTATGTATGTATATATATATATATATATATATATATATTCCCAGCATTTATAATTATAATTAGCTTCCTTGTTAGAAGTGATATTTTGTGTTACTTCCCTTTTCAGTGTTGTTACTTTGTCATTTCTGATCATTTGCATGTCTTTTGTATACTGATACAGTATCGTGAATTCAGATGTATGTCAATCCTATTGTGTTGAGAAGAATGTTACTGTATAATCTGGATTTCCTTAACTTTTACATCCTAACTTGTGTTGTACATAGCATATTTACTATTAGAAGTTGTCCATTGATGATGCTTTCCAATAATTTTTCATTTTCATATAGTTAATGTCTTCTTTTATTCTGTTCATGTTTATTTTCATATATATATATATATATATATATATATATATATATATATACCCACATATGGTATAAATTAATAAAAAGTGAACACATTTTAAGCAATCTCTTATCTTTTGTTTATTTGTTCATTTATTATTTAACATATATGAGTACACTGTAGCTGTCTTCAGACACACCAGAAGAGGGCATCCAATCCCATTACAGATGGTTGTGAGCCATCATGTGGTTGCTGGGAATTGAACTCAGGACTTCTGAAAGAACAGTCAGTTCTGTTAAATGCTGAGAGTCGCCAACACATTTTTTCTTAGTATATGCTTTGTAGCTTTGGATTTTACATTTCTACTAATATAAATTTTCACTATACTTATGAATTAAAAAGCATAGTTCAGTGTTTTTTGTTTGCAGACCTGAGGTTTAGCTCTTTCCCAAATGGATTCCCAAACACTGTAGTGACCCTGTCATTTCTAAGCTTCTAACATGCCATTTATAACTCACATGGTGCCAGTGGCTCCAGTGCCCAACAAAGACTTTCATTACTGGATTTCAAAAAACAAATAAAAAAATGTAGCTTTGTAAAGTCCTTGATGTGTGACCAGAACCACTTGCTCTGGGTTCTCTGGTTCTCTCCAATGTTACAAAATGACGCTTTAGACCAGAACTCCTCAAGGTTATCTGGAGTTAGGCAGCTTAGAAACCAATAAGGGTCAATCTCATCATGCTATGTTTTTGAGGCGATATCTTAGAAGGCATTGTTCCTTCACTATGTTAAGAAAATGCCATCTATGGCCACTGCTCCCACAACAATGATGCGATGCCACTGAATCTAAGATATGCTCTTGCTGCCTCTTATCCAATAGACTTTCCTTGTCATCACAAGCCAGAGTAATGTTACCACAGAAACCCACAATCCCTTTGGTATGCATATTCTTCTCAATCTTCTGATGTACAGATAGCTCCCAAACAATCCTACTTGTTTTAAGAGGGGGACAGCTGCAAAAAGCACGGCATGTGCTCTATCCTATTTCCATGTACACTGTGTACTTTCTGATTCTTGTCTGTTGGATGACTCTTACTGGCAGTTCAGACAATAATGCATTGATGGCAGCAAATAACTGATTATTATGCATCCTCTGCTAGGGTATGGTTTCTCAAAATACTAATTTACTAAGGATAGCAAGGCTTTTTAACAAAAAAATAAGAATTCTAAATCTCCTATTGAGGCTTACAAGGGCCACATATAACACCTTCTTATATGATATACTCTTTGAACAACATTTTCATCCACTGAATGGTTAATAATATTTGATCTCAACCATCTATAGAGCATTTACAGTATCTTGGGAGTGCATTGTCGGTCAGTGATGTGTTGCCTTCAAAAACCAATGAGACTGTGCTTTTCATGGCAGTGAAATTGTGGTTCAGCAATTTGTGTTCACTTTGAAAAATCGTCTTACCTTATAGTTTTGAAAACCAAACCTTTATAACAAATCAATGAGTTCACTGATTGCTATTTTTCCACAGCATTTATTATCAAACAGTGGGAAAATAACATCCAAGTTTCTAATTAATGTATCTAGCTAACAAAATTTACCCTGTAAATTGCCTGGCATGATGTCATGTTGTCATGAGGTATTCCTGAAAGCTGAAGGTCAAGGAGTCAAAACAATTCAGGAACTTGATGGTTACAGAAAGAAGATTGCCTCTGGTAATTTTGTTTCTTAGAATAGACCATAAAACATTTTCAGAGTGTGGTGGTTTGTATATGCTTGTCCCAGGGAGTGGCACTATTAGAAGGTGTGGCCTCGTTGGAGGAAGTGTGTCACTGTGGGGTTGGGCTTAGAGATCTTCCTCCTAGATGCCTGGGGATTCCCAATCTGTTCCTGGCTTCCTTTGGATAAAGATGTAGAACCCTCAGTTCCTCCTGCACCATGCCTGCCTGGATGCTGCCATGCTTCTGCCTTGATGACAATGGACTGAACCTCTGAACCTGTAAGCCAGCCCCAAGTAAATGTTGTCTTTTATAAAACTTGCATTGGTCATGGTGTCTGTTCATAGCAGTAAAACCCTAACTAAGACACAGAGCAGTTACTTTGTGCCAGGCATAGAGTTCTGTGATGGGTGGGACCACACATGGAAGGAACATTGCAGCAGGAGTTGCAACCTAATGAAACTTTAGGAATTCCTCCCATATTTTTTAAGATGGTTCATTGACTACACTGCCAAACATTAGATTTAAAGAAGTCTTAAAACATTCACCTTGGTTTTCATTTCCTCAAAGATGATGTGTGTGTGTGTGTGTGATATGTATATAAAGTTTATATATATATATATGTATATATATATACATATATATATATAAACTTTATCAAACTTTAACAATACATATATTTTATACTTATATGTATACATATTTATTTACATATGACTAAACATAAAGTTTAAAATAAATATTAGACTTTAACTATACATATTTTTCTCTCTCATACAATACATCCTAGTCACAGTTTCTCCTTCCTCAATTCCTCCCATCTACCATCCACTCCTGTGCTTCCCCAGAGCCATTGTTTCCCTTGAGAAAAGAGCAAGCCCCAAAGAGATGACAGTCAAACATGATAAAAACAAGACACAAGAAGACAAGGCAAACACCCTCATATGGAGGCTTGTCGAGGCAACCCAACACGGAGAAAAGAGTCCAAGGGATCAGGGAAGAGAGTCAAGGACAGAACTGCTTCCAGAAAACTACTAAGCTAAGCTAACATACATGTGGAGGATCTAACACTCTAGTGTCTTTGGCATGAGAGGATAATCTACAGGCTATGGGAAGAGAAACCTGGGCATTGATTTCTCTTTAAAGTTCTTCTACAGTTTTATATAGTGATATAGTTGGAAACTGTCATCTTTTGTAGTCAGATTTTAAGTTTTTCTTTATTTTTCTTTTTGATTTCTGACAAGTTTACGTATGTGTAACCAACCTTGTGATCCTCTTGCACTCCCATAATACGTGTTTTTGGCCCCGTCTACTCCCAGTCATCCTTGTTTCTTATTGTGTAATGTCCTTTTTAATGTCTTTTTTGGGTCATTTCTCATGTAGTTAAACACAGTTACTTCATATTCATAAATGTGAAGGTCATGACATATTTAAAATATAATGTTTTATAGCTCTTCGCCGCATTCTTCAGTCTCACAACTTTTTTCCCATTCTCCCATGATGTTTGCTAGGCCTTGGAGGGGAAATGCATGTGTGTGACGTAGGGGTGGATGTTCAGCAGTCACCTATTCTCAACACTTTGACAATATGAGTCTCTATGTGATCAAGAATCACCTGTTGTAAGAAGCATCTTGGAACAGTCTGTTTTCATGTACAATAGAACTTGTGTAAGAAATCAGTCATTCTGCCATGTAATCTATTCCAACTGTGCTTGTAAGGATTTGGGAAGTTTGTATCAGGAAGATGGGATTTGAATAGAGGCAATCTTATCATTAAGACCAAATTTTATTTCTATGGGACTGTGAAGTGGCTGCTGTCCCAAGAGTAGTTTTGTTCAAAACTGAAATTTTCTTTTTCAGGATACAATAACTCTTGGTAAATTTTCACTTTCAGGGAAAGAACACGCTAAGACAATCAAAGCATGTGCTTGCGATCTCATGAAGAGTTAATATATGACTCACAGTGACCTCCCCATTCCAGAAGCTATAAGTCCATGGTTTGAGTGATGTATTAGTGAAGGAGAGACATTCGGTCTCATATGCCATAATAGTCAAATCAAATAATTTGAAAGGGAAGGGTTGATAACTCGAATGGCCTACTGCAAAATCTTGATGTAAAATAACACAACACTAACATTGTTTCAAATATATTTTCTATGACCAAAATCAGTTTTCTCTTACAATCCAATTCACTCATTTTGGTTTCTTAACTCAGACTATTCTAATATTTAGTAAGTATAATTTAAGAAATGCTGTAACCAATTTGGAATGATGCTTTCACTCCAAGCATTCTCTTTTGATTGGTAGCAATTTTGTTATATACCAAGAAACATCAAAGACTGAGGGGGAGCAAGCATGAAAGAAAGCATTTCTTGTAATCCCTGCCTCGAGGGAATTGAAACCCTTCAACCATATGGAGATTGCTTTAGCAGTCCAGCAGAGTCAGTATTCTACAAATAAGAAGGTTCAGGAGGGATGGGGGCAAACAGGCACTTCATTCATCTGGATTCTTTTGTTCATTTCCAATTCCAATTCTAGAAGCTGTTTCCAGAACAATGCTTAAACACTTTGCTAAGAGACAAGAAAAAAAGTATGTTGGTGCTAACCCGGGACATACTTTTGACTTTAGCTACATTCTTCTGCAATTGAAATAAACAAGATATTTAGATTTTAAGAATAATTTCAGGAAGCCCATAGGCTTCAAGTCCTAAATAGGAGCTAAGAGTTTTGAGAATAGAAATGCTCACACTCCTGTTTTTTCCAGCAGCTCCATAGACTCTCAGACAGAGCTCTCTGTCTTTAATCTTGATTTAAATTCCTCAAGCAAAGTATCAACAGGTGATACCTCTCTTCTGCGTAAGCCATCTTTCAGACCCTCACTCTCAATTTTCGCAGCTTCACTTTTATTGTACATCAATTTTGCATCTAGCCAATTGAGTTTAATATATAACCTACAATCTGATGTTAACAATATTTTTATTGATTTTTTATTTATTTACATTTCAAATGTCATTCCCCTTCCCAAATTCCCCTCCACAAACCCCTATCCCATCCTCCCACTCCCTCCCTTGCTTCTATGAGGGTGCTCCTCCACCCACTTACCCACTCCTGACTCATCGCCCTAACATTCCCTTACACTGGAGCATCAAGTCTCACAGGACCAAAGACCTCTCCTCCCATTGATGCCAGATAAGGTCATCCTCTGCTACATATGCAGCTGAAGCCATGGGTGCCTCCAAGTGTACTCTTTGGTTGGAGGTTTAGTCCCTGGAAGCTCTGGGGGGGGGGCTCTGGTTGGTTGATACTGTTGTTCTTTCTATGGGATTGCAAACCCCTTCAGCTCCTTCAGTCCTTCCTCTAACTCCTCCACGGGGATCCTAGTGCTCAGTCTGATGGTTGGCTGCAAGCATCCAAGCATCTGTATTGGTTAAGGCTCTGGCAAAGCCTCTCCGGAGACATCTATATCAGACTCCTGTCAGCAAAGCACTTACTTCTTGGCATCATCAATAGTGTCTGGTTTTGTTTTCTGCATAGGGGATGGATCGCCAGGTGGGTCAATCTCTGGATGGCCGTTCCTACAGTTTCTGCTCCACTCTTTCTCCCTGCATTTCCTTTAAACAGGAGCAATTGTGGGTTTATATTTTTGTGATGGGTGGCTGACCCCATCCCACAACCGGGGGCCATTCCTAACCTCTGGATATGGTCTTTACAAGTTCTTTCTGCCCTTTGTTGGGTATTTCAGCTAATGTCATCCCTGTTGGGTCCTGGGAGCCTTTCTCTCCTGGCACCTGGGACTTACTGGTGGTTTCCCCCAGTTCCCCATGGCCCACTGCTACACACCTCTATACATCTCCCCTGTCACCTCCCACACATGGTCCTTCCCCCCTTTTCCCTCCTTCTCCTCTCCTCTCTCCCTCCCATGTCCCTCCCTCCCTCTACCTCCTGTGATTATTTTGTTTTCCCTTCTAATTAGGATTGAAGCATCCACATTTTGGTCTTCCTTCTTGAGCTTCATATGGTCTGTGAGTTGTATCATGGGTATTCCAAGTTGTTTTTCCTAATATCCACTTATCAGTGAGTTCATACCATGTCTGTTCTTTTAGGACTGGGTTATCTCACTCAGTATGATATTTTCTAGATCCGTCCATTTGCCTGCTAATTTCATGAAGTCATTGTTTTTATAGCTGAATAATATTCTATTGTGTAAACTTACCACATTTTCTATATCCATTCCTCTGTTGAGGGACTTCTGGAGTGTTTCCAGCTTCTGGCGATTATAAATTAGGCTGCTATGAACATGGTGGAGCATGGGTCCTTGTTATATGTTGGAGCATCTTTTGGGTTGATGAGCATGATTCTTGGAGATAAGTACAAAAATGGTAACTGTGTGTTTAAGGAAAAGAGAATTTCTTTAAAAAGAGATTTTAAGGAATAACATAAAAGAAATACAGCTTATTACTTGACCTAAAAAACAGACAGAAAACAAGAGGCTCCTGGGAAATTAAATTGATTTGGCCAGTGGGACTCTGTCATCACTGCTGAGTGTCACTGGCAGCAGAGGGTACCACTGAGAGCCTACACAAGAGGTTATTGCCAGCAACTCTAATCTAAAAACCAGAAACTGCTTGGAGATGTTTGCTTCAACCTGGCAATTGGATGGTAGTGCAGGGAGAAATATGTGTGGGCTGATGAGTCTCAATAAGGTGTAATCAAGGAAGTCCCCTACACAGCAAGATATTGGACTTAAGAGAGATGAAATGACTGTGTGTGTGTGTGTGTGTGTGTGTGTGTGTGTGTGTGTATGTGCGTGCGCGCACGTGTGTGCGTGCGCGCACGTGTGTGCGTGCATGTTGTGATGTATGTGATGTGTGTACATGCCATTACTTGTATGTTAAGATCAGATGGCACCTTTGGATGTTGGTTTTGCCTTTTACCTTTTCCAAGGAGGAATGATTTTGTTTTTCATTGTTGTATATTTCTGACTGGCTGGCCAATGTGCTTGTAGAATTCTGATGTCTCTGCCTCTCACCTCGCCGTGACAGCACTGAGATTACAAACAGGTACCACAGTGGCCAGATTTATATGATTTATAGAGACTCAAATCAGGTCTCCACACTTATGCAATGAGTACTTACTTACTGAGCCATCTCTTCAGCTCCCAAATATCGGTCTTTAATCAGACAATACACAATGACTAGATTAGAAGGGTGATTAGACTCTCTTTGGCACAGGGCACTTCTCCATGGTTTATTCAGGTCATACTGTTCAAGAACCCCCTCTTCACCATCCACCCACAGGTCAGCTGCTGCAATCTTCTCTATCTAACTCCAGTTTCCTGAGTTTACTCTAATACTGGAAGTTTTCAAACTTCACTTGCAATACTTTTGTTTTGTGTGTTCACACAACACGTACTTCTTAGATGATGTGCTTTTACAATATTACCCATCCTCATCTAGGGGAAGCTCATTTAGCTATGCTTCTGTAGAAAATCACTGCACCCATACAGCCTCAATTCCAGCTAAACCCATTCTTTCCAAATCTGTTTCCTAAGCTGAAATTGCTTTGATGATTGACGTACTTCCCCGTTTGTTTGTTTCCTTTTTTTCCTTCTTTCTGTTTCTAACTTTCTGTCTGTCTGTCTGTCTGTCTTTCTTTCTTTCTTTTCTTTCTTTCTCTCATTCTTTCTTTCTTTCTTCCTTTCTTCCTTTCTTCTTTCTCAATGATTAGAACTGTGTCAAGACATCCTTGGTGCTTTCGAGAGTAACAAACCCTTAAATTCAGTCTATAGCTTCACAGTTCTGCCTTCCAAGCTATACAACTTTATGCTGCCTCTACCCTTGAATTTAATATCTATATTTGTTTTGTTATTCTGGGGATAGAAGTCAGGCCTTGTCTATGCTGGGCAAACATTCCACTGCTGAGCTCCACCTCCATCTCTCTTTTCTATTTTTAGCACTGATTTTCTAACTCTTTCACAATACAAGAAAGAGTTATAAGAAACTCAGTTATTTAATACTAATGATTGGCATATTTGTCCTTATTGCAATAGGGATTTCCTAACATCTAGAAATAAATGATTCAATCATATTCTTTATAGAAACTTTATTTCTGTTTATTTCTCCATGTTTCTTTTTGCTCTGCTATATACTGAGCGTGGGGTCCCCAGTGGAGGAGTTGGAGGCAGGACTGGAGGAGCTGAAGGAGTTTGCAGCACCATGGGAAGAACAACAATGTCAGCCAAACAGACACCCCAGGGCCTCCAGGAACTAAGCCAGCAACCAAGGGGTACACATGGTCCCAGTCACAATTGTGACAGAGGAATGCCTTGTTGGGCATTGGTGGGAGGAGATGTCCTTGGTCCTATGAAGGATTAATAGAATGCCCCATTGTGGGGAAATCAAGGTGGGTAGGTGGCAGTTGGTTGGGCGAAGGGGCATCTTCTTGGAGGGAGAAGGTAGGAGGATGGTTTGGGGGTTTTATGGTAGGGGGAAAACCTGGGAAAGGGTATAATATTTGAAATGTAAATGAAAAATATACTCAATTAAAAAAAGCAAAGCAACTAGAATGTTGGATAATTTTTTTTCTGTTTATTGCCTTGTTTCATAATACTTATTCATGTCTCTAATTAGAGATAGATCTTCCATGTTTATAATTTTGGATGAGATATTATTTCTTTTTCTACTAAAAGGACCCTATTCTTAGAAAAAAGAAAGAAGTAACCTAAAATGCTGCAAAGAAGACGAATGCTTCATGTTCTCTATGGTCTCAACAGGTACAAGTATTAGAAAAGTATAATAAGATTCTAATTCCCTTGTGTGTAACTCTTGAATTTCTTCAACTAACTAAATAAAATGGATTGTTTCTTCCTCTGTGTTGGCTTTCAGAAGAGTAATGGAGATTCTAGAAATACTGTGATTTTCATTTATTGAATTTTAAGAAATAAGCAGCACTGGCATTAATACAGTGGATATTTCTCTATCCTCTATATTGGAATCAGGAACAAAGAGACTTCAATTGTGCTGTAAGGTCTAAACCTGAACACATTGTTTCCTATCAAATTTTTTAAAAGACATTTGTGAGTAAGAAGAGGAAAAGTTGACAACTGAGATTTCCCTTTTTTCTTTTTTAAAGAAGAATCTCATTGCTAGATTTCACCTCTCTTAGGGTGAACATATGTCTGTAATTTTATATATTGTCTAATCTGATCATTCTTGTTAAATTTTTGTGTAAATAAACAACACAAAGGAGGAACAATCAACCCATACCATTCAGGCCTTCTGGGAGAGAGATAAGAATGGAGAAGGAGTTGAGAAATTCCTCGAGGAAGTTCAAGAAAGAGAGCAAATTTCAAATGCTCATTTCTCTTTATTTTTAGTGATTTGGGATTTGATAAAGTCACTAATGGGCTTAATAGGATTTCCTATTTGTTAAGAGTAAACAATGTGATATATAGTTGTTTGAATAGAAATAAGCAGACACTTTTTTTTAAAATGTGGACAATATATTTTTAAAAAACAAACTGAGTTTTCAGTTCTAAATTAAATCAACTCAAGTTGGCAGTCCTTTATAAATAACCATTATATATCCTCCAACTTCAGCAAAAGATGGAAGATACAATGAGACATGGACACAAGAATCAAACTTTGGCTCAGGCTACTTATGCATTCATGCAATCATGCATTATTCAATCATTAACTTGCTTTCTCAAAAATCTGCAGTAAAAAACTATTCAAAGTCACTGTGTCAAAGTTCCTGTTAAGACAATAAAAAGTAATTGTATGTATAAGTTCAAAACCATATACTAGCATATGGGATGGGATGCAGTAAGAGTATAGCCCTTCTGATACTATTTTTAATTTTTAAAGGATTTATTTTATTCTCTCTCTCTCTCTCTCTCTCTCTCTCTCTCTCTCTCTCTCTCTCTCTCTCTGTGTGTGTGTGTGTGTGTGTGTGTGTGTGTTTATCCACTTTAGTGCAGTGCCTGCAGAAGCCAGAAAAAGGGTGATAGATTCCCTGGAGCTGGAATTGAAAGCCATTATGAGCCACTCAATATGGATGCTGAGACTAAAATTCAGGTACCTTGCAAGAGTAGTGTAAGGTTTTATGTGCTAATCCCTCTCTCCCTCCCCAGTACTTAAACTTTTTAACCCTGAAATATTTCACAATTAAAACATTTCTAGAAATTCAACACAAATCACAGGGTTTTGTTATCTGTGATGTTCCTACTGCAAAAGTTCCATAGACTGTTATCTACCGTGTCATGTGGATAGGACCTATTGATTCTGAGGGTCTTGTTCTCATTCTGACTACTCCAGGGTTTATGGATATGAGTAGACGAGATGTGCTAAATGGTTTTATCCTTCTGAAGTACCAAGGTGGAACTATACCAAGTTAAGTTTAATTAATGTAAGCTTAAATTCCAATTCTTTCTGGAGAGAAACCTGACCACTCGTGCCACGTGAGATAGCACAGGAGCACATAGCTGCCCAAGCCTTTGAAGTAGCCTCTACATAGGAAAATGGACACTCTAAGGAAAAAATGACAGCCTAGCTTTCCAAAGGTATTTTTCTACTTTTAAAAACTCAGACTAGTATTATTTTGCTTCATTTTGATTTTTTTCTTAATATTTGGCTGAAATTTTGTAGGGAGCTCAGACGTTTAGTTTGTGGAGAGATCTTTACAGAAATGACATTATTTTTCACTCCTGGATATTTTCCACTATAATCAAAGTTTTTCTTAATATCTGTGTTGCAATTTCACTGAAGAGAATTAAGGTACAGAAGGGGGAGATGACAGGAGGGAGATGGGCCAAGCCTACACATTTTACAGAAAAGAATTCTTGTAAAGCAAGACTACTCTGGCAGAATCTGAGGTGAACTGGCAGGAGTTTGTGCCACTAAATACTTGTTTTCCCTTGTGCAAAGAATCATGGGTTTTACTTGAAGTGTCAGATATCTAGAAAGAAATAGCCACATGACCTTCTATGTGTTTTGCAGGTTTTTCCCAAGCTAGCAACTTCATTTTAAATAATTCCAGCCAAAAGACTGTAAATAATTTTTACAGTTACGTTCCTGTTCCTCTGCTGAGAGAGCCTTTGGTCCGCTGGCCTCATACTTGCAAACTCCCTCTCCCTCCTCACTTCAAGGACTTCAACTCACTGCTATAAACTTTATTCAAGAATATGTGGGTTATTTGGCTTTTCAAGTTTAATGTGAAATGTATCACATTACTTTTAACATATGTATTCTATAAATTTTGGGGAGAGCACCCAACAGTATTTTTAAACATGCACCTTAAGTTCTGTCCTAAGTTTACAGAAGAAGGAGCCAATTAAATTCACATTGTGAGGAGTGTCTTTTATTAATATATTAAAACAATCCAGACAATTTTTACTGATTAAAAGAGGCACTTTTCTTCTATAAACATTCATTTTGAATTTATGTGTCCTTGGAATTCAGAGATTTTTATCCCCTAAAATTTACTGAAGGTAACACCATTTTTTCCTTTTATACAGCAAAGTTGGTAGTTTCAAATTAGCTGAGCCATTAGAACCATCAATTACCATGAAATCTGAAGTGATTCTACATGTCAAACTTAAATACACAGCATTATGCAATGTGTAAGTCACTGATAGGCTGCGGTGCAGCCAGCAAAGTTACTAAGTTTAATAAAGTCACATAAATGACTTGCACGATAGAATGACATCACTGACCAGCAGTAAACCACGTTGAGTTACTGGACTACAACTATGTAGCCCGTCTGCACTGAAGTCCTCAGGGTGCAGTGAACATTACAAAGGACAGGGTCCTGCCAGTAGGTTAAGGCCAGATTCTACTCCCCAACTATGCACCTCTGAAAAGACTAGTTAGGAAAGCTTGAGAGGTCCCCTCATCTCTTTTCCTCTATCGATTACTGAGCAACAAGGACAAAAGCCATGCACACACTTTGCAATATGTGATAGGAAATAGGTGTAAAGCCTGTCTGTGTCTTCGCCTAGCAGGCCTGCATCTTCATGCCTTCCTTCTTCTGCAGAGGCTGCTCAGTCCACCATTCACCCCTAAAGGAAAGCTGTAATTGCACAATATTTACCCTTGCAGATACGTTACTCCCCATAACCATCAAACAACTGTCCCTTCCCTACATATTAACACAGTTACAGTCCACAAGCCTAGGACTATAGACTTCATTTACTTTTCATTTGTAGTAGTCAATATATCATCATTGATACAGTAGGATTTGTTCCAGATCCCAGGTTTGGGCAAAGGGGCTGCTGTATGCCTGGCCCATCTCTGCTATGTCTGCCTGACACTTCAAAGAAAGCCCCTCAGTGTATGTACATAGTGAAGGGCTATCAGATGATATCCAGAGTGGAGCTGTGCACTTTCAAAGTAGGAGCGAGCACAGCTTAGAATCTAAACTGAAATCAGTTCACAGCGCCAAATGCAGACTTGAGGGTTTTACCCTTCCCTATTACTGTTGCGGTAAGTTCTGTGAAGGGTCCACTTTTGTGTGCAGACATCTGGGTAACTGATAAAGAACAGAACACTTATGAGGCACAGATACTTAATCCACCCACTCGAATTCAGCCACTGGCTGCTTCTCAACCTGCAGAGTAAAGACAGCACAAGTCCTTTGGTTTCCATATTCCAAGAACAAGGAAGTTCTGCTGTATGTGTTATCCAAAGCAGCCTCATTTTAATTTGATGTCTCAACTACAACAAAGAACTCCTCTTCAGGACTTGAATTTTCACAAATGTTTGTCTAAAACAGTGTTGCCTTTAGGGAGGTATTACTCCCTGATCGTAGTTTATGATCACTATTGAGCAACTATTAGTACAATGAGATCAAAACCCCTCTCAGAAACTAGTAAAACCAAAGGTTGACAGATGGGCCACTTTGGGGTTTGCATGTTGAGAGTTTCCACAGTGAAGAACCTCCATGTGTTTGCACTGGGAGAGCAATCAAGAGCAGAAAAGCCAGAGTGTCAGAGTCAGCTGCCCTTTCTTCGGCAAGAGGATAGGTTTCCTGCCCAGACTGGGGACAGCCACTGAAGGGCAAGGTTGCAATTCCGAATTGCATGAAAAGTGAAAAGCATGCTCCTGCATTCCTGGCTCATCCAAATTTATGTGACAATTTCCACAAGTGACATGTTCTGGGGAAATCACTAACACTATCAAGGAAGAGTTACAATTCAAAGCATGATTCTACCAACAACAACCATCAAAGGCATCACGGCTGCAACAGAAGACAGCTTAGTGAGCTAGCTACAGTGCTACCACCTTTCACACTTATGTTTCTTACAAAAATAAAAGTTCATGGAACCTTTGGCTGAGCATATTTTCAAAGAATTCTGACAAAAACACATAATGGAAACACCAGGCTTGGAGATGACTTCTTCTATAATGGCTTTAAACAGGTATTCCACTACGCAAATCTGGGATGACGGCACAGACAGAATTAGCCCCCTCATCGAGAGTACATGATGTGCAACCACACAACTACACAAACCTAACTAGTTCACCACCAGCGTCATTCTGTTCACTCCACTCTCCTCAGCAATGTCTTCCCTCCTTCAAAAGCTGTCCTTAAATTCTACATCGAAATATACATACTATTATTATTATCTTCATATTCAAATAATGTCTCAGAACAGTGTTGGTCCTGGGGAGTGAAGGGGGAAAATATGTTTAAGACATACAGTACTATGTGATACTTTAAGTTTGGGTGCTTAAAAACCATATACATTAAAAAATGGAACCAAGTGAATACTCAGTTTCGCGACTATTCCTCACTGTCCTCGTCAGACCTTAAGAGTCCTAAGAGGAAAGACCTGACCTGAGCCTGGGAAGAAGTAGGGCTGGCTCATGTCATGTAGTAGGTCACCTCTTCTAGTCTACTGAGGGCTGCCAGAGCAGGGTGAATCAATATCTCTGTAAGTCACATCAAGAGGGTCTAGGTTAGGAGTTCCCAAATTAGGGGCATTCCAATACCTCCCTTTAAGCCATCATGAAGCGAGAGGGGGTTGAATGGGGAAAAGAGGGAGGGAAGGGGGCTTATGGGACTTTCGGGGAGGGAGGAAACGGGATATGGGAAATGATTTTGAATGTAAATAAAAAAAACTTAGAAAAACAAAAAAAATAAAAGGGTAGTGATAAGAAAAAAAAAAAGAAAAGAAAAGCCTTCAGTGTAAACTTGCAAGCTAGGAAAATAGAAATCTATTACCATGGAAGAAGTCACCGTCAATACATTCCTAACTAATGTAAGAACACACATGAAGCACAACCACCGCAACTGCATCTCGTACTCTTGGAGCAGGAAGCTTCCATCTGTGTTTAAGGCCCTGGGTACTCTGGTCTCTCTTTAGATCGTATAAATCTTTTGCCTTTGACTTTAGTGATTCTTACAATCTGGACTCCTCCAGTGAGCGCATCACATTTCACGTCATTAATCTCTGGTTTTGGAAGTCTAGTAAATTAGTAAATTAGAGCCTTAGCCATCTGCCGTCCCATCAGGACTCCAGTGTGGGCCTATTCCAAGCTGCCCAACACAACTCTGTACAGACTCGTCTAATATTTTTATTAAACTGTAGCTCTCGCTCTCAAACATTTTCTTTTCCTCCTTGCTTCTTAGGTGAGCAGATCCCGCAGCAACAATATTCAAAGGCACTCTGGGATATTAGAACTGCCTACGATAGACTTACTGGAGCTTTGGATGGAGAGAAAGTTATGAAGGTTGTGAAGGTTGCTCTGTCTCCCAAGCGCAGTCCTATTGTGCTTTAACATTTAGAACTTTCCCTGCCCTATAAAGGGAAGAGAAAGAGTGTTGAAATCTTGGGTCAACACTTTTGCCAATTGGCTGCAATGCTGATATGAGATTATAACAAAAAAACTTGTGTGTGTGTGTGTGTGTGTGTGTGTTTCGTTGCTGTTCTTACCAGATGGAATTTATCATAACAGACCACTTCTAAAAGGCTCTTGGGCTGCGCTTGCTGAAGTATATAGTCAAAGTGTCAGCCCCAGCACTGATGGAATCCCAGTTTCTAGGCATTGCATCTGTGTAAATAAAACTGCAAAGACTACTAATTAGATGGTGCCATTAATCACGATTGCTCATTCCTTTGTTTGCATGAGCTTATTTCCCCTGGAAAGAGAGAAAGGAAACTTCACTCTTTTCCCAACTGGCCAAGCACAGCAGATGTGCTGGCATATTTAGCTCATTGAAATTGTAGGTAGGAAGATACTTTGTGTCCTCCAAACCAAGCACACATTTTTTTAATGTATTAACCTTGATAATCACTTGTCAAAGAAATAAACATCTCTTCTTGAAGAAAAACACTCTTCTTCCATAGAATTAATAGTCTTAATATGTTGCTAAGAGATGTAAAACAAAAACAAAGGAAATAAAATAAGCAAAAATCCAGCTTTAGGATCTGTTTGGTTGATTGGTTGTTGTTTTATAAAATATCTTTTATTTTCTCTACCTAGTCACTCAGTACACCAAGATTTTCTTTGCAACCTGTATATTTTTTTAATTTTTAAGTGTGTGTGTGTGTGTGTGTGTGTGTGTGTGAAGTATTGTGTAGATATGTGTTTTTGAGAGTTACTGTATGCGCTCAGGAAAACCTTTAGCTCTGGTGTTCACCTTCTCCCTTGTTTGTAGTAGTTGATATTGCACGCTGTGTACTCCAGGCTAGCTAGCCTAGGAGCATCTGAAGATTCCCCTGTCTCTGTCTCCCATCTTACAGCAGGAGCAATGAGATGACAGAACAGAGATATGCTTCCACGTCTGGCTTCAAGTTGTTTCTGGGAATTTGATCTCTGGTCCACAAACTTGCTCAGCACTGGGTTTATCTACAGAGTCATTTCCCCTTGCCCTTGTTATTCATTTTCAAAATGGTCTTTTAAAAGAAGTATTTGTAGAAAGGATGTTCTTCTGTTTTTATTTGTAATTTAAAAATTTTGTGAAAAAGGCACACATCTTAGTAACATTGACTTCAATATCATATTCTATTCATTGTATTGTGATACCTATGAGAAAGAAGAAAAATGACATTCTAAATGATTACCAAAACAACAAGAAAATAATGTTACTCTGTAGAATGTACAAATTGATTTTTTTAATGATACTTATTAGATGCTTTCCAATAATTCAAGGCAAACACGATGATCTGCATGTGAGATCAGGCATCTGGCTTCTACTGATTGGTTTTTCTTGGTTCTACTTCCTTGATATTTCATTTCCTCTTAACTCTGCAATTGCATGTATCCAAAGAATGGATACTGAGTGGATGACGTATGAGGATATTCATATCTTAATGCTGTTCTTCACCCCAGTATCAAAAACTAATAATAAATGATCAGTAGTGGAAGCACATGAAACTAACCACACTGAAGTGGTGCAGAGAAGGTACACTGCAGAGGTGTGTGTGTGTGTGTGTGTGTGTGTGTGTGTGTGTGTGTGTTTAGGGGTGGGGAGTCCTGCAGGAGTCCATCACCAGGAAGAAGGAGGTATCAAGGATGAACTCTGCAGTAAAACAGAGGTGAGTTGTTTCCCATATAGGTTTTCTGAGTTTCCTGTTTCTCATTAGAAGAATAAAGAGCAGGAGAGATGATAAAGTCCCACCTAGGACATCCTGCTTGAATCCTGGATCTCTGAACAATTATTGAGTAGGATCAAGTTCCTGGAAGTTGGCTGGGCAGTCTAGAAGACAAGACTACAGGGTAATGGGAAAATAAGAAACAGTTCATCATAAGGCATTGGCCAACTCTGCATGTGCAGGACAATACTTAACTAAACTCTGTGATTCCCGACTTATACCTATCTTTCTGACTTATGGATAGAGTTGAATAGAAATACTACAGGAATACACCATAAACAGAGACCTATGGATCTACTTATCTACCATTGTGGCACTGCATAAGTTAAATGACAAAGAAATGTTAAGCCTACAAACTGTGAGATCACCTAGTTCAGTGTCCTTTTATTTTTTCCAGATAATTTCTTAGCTACACACTCACGGCATTATCAGGACAATTACTCGGGTCTCCGTACTCTCCATTAGTGCACGCATTCCATTGAGTGACATTAACCCTTCATCTAGAAAGATACTTCATTTTTTTTTAAATTCTCCAGATGTGATGAAGTCTTTTGGAAAAGAAAATCATTACAGTTTAAATATCTTCAGAATTTACAGTCCTCATGAAGTCTGGTTTGGCAATTTCTCAGTTAGATGGGCATGGAGACTTCCTCACAGGACATGTGTGATTGTGATTGCTGAGATGACTAGGTGTGTTGTTCTTTATTATTTTTTTTGTAGATCAAATGTTAATGATTAAAATAGCCTGTGTAAGTATGTTCCCTGAATTGAATGATTTTCAAACTGTTTTGTGTGTGTGTGTGTGTGTGTGTGTGTGTGTGTTTGTGTGTGTGTGTGTGTGTGTGTTTGTGTGTGTGTGTGTGTTTATTGCCACAGTTTATGTTGTGTAATCCTTGGTAAGAGAAACGAGGAGGAGAGAAAGGAAGAACAGTAAGAGGAGGAGGAAGAAGATGGAAAGGAGGAAGTGGGTCAGAGGAGAAGGATGAGAAGGAGGGATTAAAAGAAGACTGCGAAAAAGACGCTGCCACGGACAGATTGCATGTGGAATGAACAATCAAACCTTCAAATTTTGTCCTCATTCCAAACAAGGGGTGCAAAAGGTACTGATGGATTCTATCATGTCTAAGGGTTTCTTCTCCTCATGAGGAAGATTGACTAAAGCTACTGGACTTGAGTATCAGCTCAGCAAATGCTGGATGAATTTACTTGGGAAACAAAGAAAGCATTGAACTTTTATAGTTATAGAATTATCTTGAACCAGGCAGACTGCTGCTGTCTTATATTTCATCTGCAAGTAGAAAATTGGATACAGTTTAGAAAAGGGGGCACAAAAATGAACTCCTTCTCTGGTGCTGGGTATGAGACATCTATCATGGTAACAAATAGCCCTGGAAAGTCTCTTGAAGTTTAAAAGAAATCAAACCGCACTTAGCTTTTGTACCTGGGGAGAGATAATGAGTCTAGAGATAAGAGCAAACTTAGAAACTCTGTTTGAAACTGAGACTATTCCAAATATATCTGTTGCATAAAAGTAGACTGCAATTGCCCTGGAGTTACTTTCGGGCACTCGTGGGGTTTCTTTTCAGGTAGTTTATTTCAGCTGATCACCTTTGTGGCATAATAACACAAGTAGTAAAATAGAAAAATAAAGGTAAAAATTGGGATTCTTCTTTATTTTTATCTGTATTGGCTTTGGAAGGAAGTAAAATCTAAGACAGCCAGGAGAACTGCAGCTATCATAAGGGAGACTGTAACCTTAGGGAAAGCTAAGAACTTATGAAAAAATTGCCATGAACCAAGAAGTCGTCTTAAAAACAAACTCAAAAAATCATCTCTCGAGGCTCTTTTAAAATATATACACCAAGAAAATCTATGAATATGTGCACCAGGCTCTGAGAGTGTGGTGATCTTCTTATGACTATCATATTTTTGTTGGTGGTATATTTTATGAGCATTTACTAGGAGAATGTATAAATATATATATATATATATGTGTGTGTGTGTGTGTGTATGGATAAATATATACATATATACACATATATATGCATGTGTATACATATACATATATGTGTATGTATATAATATGGTATATATATATAATATGTATAGTGTGGTATGTATAATACCATATATATATGTATAATACTTATAATATGGTATATACATACTACACATATATACGCATATACACACACATGTATATTGTGTGTGTATTTGTACATGAGTTTGAGTCTACATGTGTGGTGGTCAAAGGTCAACAGTGGATATCTTTCTCTATCACACTCTACCTTGTATTGTGAGATAGGTCTCATGGATTCAGCTAGCCTGGGAACCTAGCATTCACTCAGGTTCTGTCTGTCTCCATCTTCCAATGCTGGGGATTGTGATGTACTAGTGTGCATAACTTTCAAGAAGGTACAGAAATTCCAAACTCAGGCACTTATACTAGTAGCTCAGACACTTTATGCCTTACGCTGTTTTCCTATCTCATTCAAATTATATAAACTGTGTATTTTCTTTTAAACTCTGATCAGAAAGCGTAGCAAATGCCATTTATTTTTCTAGGGTTTTCATTTTTTTAAAATTCTCCTTAAGACAATTCTTGGCAAAGCAACAGGCAACACATTGACATTTTCAAGGCTAAGACCTATGAACACCTCCACATGTCCTTCGAGCCACGAAATTATTGGCCTTGCAGTTGCTTTCGTGGGCAAATAAAGGTCATTGTTTTCTCATAACAGTAAAATTTGAAAAGTAAACCTACAATTAAGATGTTTTTACTCAGAATTCAAGATCATTTTTTATAAAAATGTTAAAATGAAACATTTATCCCAGATGGTTTCTGGGGAAGTGCCCACCAACAGAAATGGGAGGACAGATGGACGGTTTTGGCAAGTGAGTTGACATCTCTGAGTAAGATTATAAAATCTGGGATAATTCCTGTGTAACTAACTCCAGAGAAAAGAGACCATGCTCCTGGGAACAAAATACACAGGTCTTGTAAGAAGGGCTGATGTGTCTGTCTCTATCGAACTGGGAGACAGAGCTACCCAAAAACAAAGTAGTTCGTAATGAGCAATTAGAAATTCAGATATGCACAGTCTCCCTGTCATCTACTTACAGTAACCTTTTTTTTTTTTTTTGATTTTTCAAGACAGGGTTTCTCTGTGTAGCCCTGACTGTCCTGGAACTCACTCTGAAGACCAGGCTGGCCTCAAACTCAGAAATCCACCTGCCTCTGCCTCCCAAGTGCTGGGATTAAAGGCGTGCGCCACCACCACCTGGCTCTACTTACAGTAACCTTTAAAACCAAACTGAAGTAGACCAGGAATCTGCAGGACACCTAGAGAAGAATAGAATACAAGTCAGTTTTTGAGTCAGAAGCTTTGATTGTTGATGAAGAAATTGAGAAAGGAAGTTTCCCTAGAAATTGTCTAGTTCATTTCATTAGATCTTGATCATTCTTGGTTCATAATAAAAACTAATTCACCAAGTGTCTTGCAAAAGACTAATTCCAAGCTAAATAAGAAGAGGACATCAGATCTCCATAGAAATGCTTGTCAGCCACCATGTGGTTGCTGGGACTTGAACTCCAGTCCTCTGGAAGAACAGTCAGTGCTCCCAACCAATGAGCCATCCAGACTTTAGATCTTATTTCTAGAAATAACATTCTTCTGAGTCAGGAAAGGTTGGACTTATAGATAGGGGTATTTGAGAGATATGTTCAACTCAGAATGGGAATTAGGAAGGTAGAAAAATGCCTAGTTAAAAGTCATTGAAGTCACTAAGGTCAGATTAGCAGAATTTACCCTTCAGGGCTAGCAAGAGAGACAATGAACTTAGAAACATTTTGGTGAGTAGTCATTAATATATTGTTGATTGGATGGGAGGCATAAATATTAACAGGTTAACTGCAGGATATAATATAAAAGAACCTTAATATTAATAACAGAGCTAACACATGATCCAATCATTCCACTTCTGAGATTGTGCATAAGTATCTAAAGGAACGCCATGAGTACTCTCCAGGGTATTAGCATTCTTATGTCACTACTTTACTATTCATGATAGCATCAAAATGTTCACTGATGAACACATGAATTTTTAAAGTAGTCAAAGATACATAGCTAAACAAATAAAAAGCAGAATAATCCAGCCATTCGTAATATAACCACAATAGACCTGGAAAGCAATCTACTAAGTGTAGTGTCATTAATTTATAAAATCTAACAAGAAAAATTTAAGATGCAAAGAAAGCAGTAAAAACAATCTCCAAGATCAGCCATTAGACAAGGCTAAACTTTCACGATAGAATAAGTAAGCACAGGAATCTATAGCTTAACATGACAGTTAGAATTAATAACAGCGGTTCTCAACCTGAGTGATGACTCATTTTTGGTCACATATTAGATATTCTGTATATCAGATATTTACATTATGATTCATAGTAGTAATAATATTATAGTTATAAAATAGCAACAAAAATAATGGTTAGGGTTCACCACAACTTGAAGAACTTTATTAAAGGATCACAGTTTTAGGAAGGTTGAAAACCACTTGTATATCATATACTTGAAATGTTGCTAATATGGTAGATCTAAAATATTCTCAAAACAAATATCTAAGAATGAAAGTTGATAGATGTGTAAATTAGCTTGATTAACCCATGACACATTTTGTATGTACGTGTGTATTCATATTATCGATTATCAATACATATAATTTTGACAATTATACATGGGAAATATATTTAACAGATAGAGATGAATGGTCTCAGGAGTTAAAATAATTTCAAGTATTTGCTTAAGGTTGAAGAAAGTGAACAAAGTTAGTTGGATTTCCAAGAGGATGCTCAGTTCAAGATCTACTTTAATAGCTTGCCCTTCTCGATCATATAGTTACTCCAACTCCAGTCAACAGCCATATTTTAAGAACTCACTAGCAAGCTCTGTTTTGTCAGGGCTTGAAACAGGGAATTTATAGACAGACTTGTAAGCACATTTAAGCCCCTTAACATCCTGAGAGGTTGTTGAGTAAAAACCTCCAGGTTGAAAATAGAGATATAGTCACAATGAGTATTAACACTTAAAAGGTGTCTGACCTACATATTGGTATTTCTTCCTCAAGAGTAGGAATGTATCTTATAAACATTTATTTATGAGGATGTATTGTAATCATAACATTTTTCCTCCCATGCTTTCCCATAAACCCCTCTCCTTCAAATTTGTGATCTCAGTTTTCACTAATTGTTATTGGGCACATACAAAAAAATGTAGTTTGCATTGTTATAAACTTCATAAAATAGAACAATCAACAATTATGTCATAAAATGTATTATCAATTCAGCAGGGGTAAGATTTTGTTAATCAGGTTCAGGAAAGTATCCCAAGCAAGGGAAGTATTACTAGAGTAGGAAAGAGGGTTGATGTTTGTTGAATTAATTAATTAAAACTTATCTACAGAGGTATATACAGAGAACTTTTTAATATAATGAGAAAAGCTGATAATTAATTTCAATCTTGTAATAAATAATTTTTATTTTATGAAAAAAGGTACTAATCTCATTTTATATGCAACATGACTAACCTGGTAAGAGATGTCTAGAAAGGGCAACTAGGACCAGATCACAAAGGACTTTGACATCCCTGTGTCTGCGTCACTCTCTGAATAGCTCTGGTCATATCCGCAAAGCAATGACGTATCTCAGTCTAGTTTTAAACAGTAGATAAGTATGAAGCAGGTTTCTGTGCTGGAAAATGGTCTATGGAGGATGATGTCAGACGAAGCAAGATCTGCCTTCGTTCTTTTAAATGAAATCTGAACAAGTTTTGAAAGGAAGACTCAGCTATGGGAATTCACAGCATGATGCATAAAGTGCAGTCCAGAGGACGTCAGACTCACAGAAGCCGTCAAATCATGGAACATTTATTATCTTGATAGAATATCAGCTATACCAAATACCAGATATAGTTTGAAGATACAAGGAGTAAATATTAGATGTATTCAAATTTAGGCAATATTTAGGCAAATGAAATCTAAGGGAAGTACTGTCATACAGGGGGCCTGAGATTATACAGTGATCCTCCACAGAGGGGACCAACGTTGAACTTAGACAGTGCTATTAATATGTATAACTCGTCATCTACTGATATTCCCTAAACTTTAGTTTTTCTTTTTACACACTGTGTTTTCACCTCATATATCTTATCAAGAAAATCTATTGATTGTATAGTTTAATAAATTAATATCTGGATATCTTTAAATTACATTCATATTCACTTTATGTATTTTCAACATAGCTAGGTGCCATTCTTATTTTTGCCCATTTTAAGTTATTATACTAAAGTTCATCTTTGGTCCCTTTAAAAATAAAGACCATTTTTTTCTTACTGTGAACAAATGTTAAGCATGTATGGTAAGCACATCCAACCAAGAAAAAGAATCGAAGGTCGTCATTATGTCAAAAATCATAGCTTTGGAAAAACTGAACCCCAAACTTTAAAGACCGGAAGCAAAGAAACTCAATTCTTTGTAAACCCAATCGTTTAAACCCTCCAGTATTTCTGAAAACCTAGCTATTACCAGCAAACGGACTTTTAACTAAGAAATCAGATTTTCCTCTGTCTCATTTAGTGGTTTGTTACTCATGTATTTTCTTATACTTAATAGAGCATTAGGGATACTCACAGACCTCAAGGCCAGAGAACATTATAGTCTTCTGTGCTATAAAAGCTTAATTTTCAAATGGACATCTTGAGAACAAAGAGGGATTTTTTCTCATTTTCCTGCTCTCCATTTAATTAAAAGACCACAATTAAGAGGATGTAGGGGAATGCCAGGACAGAGTAACGAGAGAGGGTTGAATGGAGAAAAGAGGGAGGGAAGGGGGCTTATGGGACTTTCGGGGAGGGAGGAAACGGGAAAGGGGAAGTGATTTGGAATGTAAATTAAAAAAATAAAATAAAAATAATAAAAAAAAGAGTTTAAGTAAATCCAACCCAAGGGGTAAACATCTTTATGCATCAAAGATTTGCTCCATTCGGGGGGAAATTTATTTCAAAAGAGATGAAATAAAAGTCATTGTTTGAGTCAGCTAAGACACTCTGTTACCATAAATTCATCTCTCTTTTGATCAATTTCCCTTGCTATCTTCTTGAAAATTCAATCAAATTGAAGATGTCTTTCTTGCTGGAACCCAAACTGGGTAGTTCCAAAAGAGAAAAGTTGCCTTAAAGTGACTAAATGTCTTGGTTCAGTGGCAGTTTCTAGTTTCAAAATTAAAAAGTGTACTGTGTATGAATATGCAAATGTTTTTTTTCTCATTTGTGTATACTATGAACACCAGGCAACTTTCTGACCTGTTTCTTTACGAAAAAAAAAATATGATCTATATTTTATGGTTTGAGACTTTACTACCTTAACCATGGGACCACACTGAGTCACTGTGTCAAGAAATAATCACACAGAGATACTGTTTTAAGATGCTAAACCCTATGCTATGCACCTTGTTGAGTTTCTGTAAGTGGGGCCTTTGTTCTGGTAGACATTAGATATTTAAACAAAACAAAACATTATCCTACCCGGGGCCATAAGAAAAGAACACTTGTCTGTGTCTGGCTTTTTCATCCTAACAACCTACCTAAAACTGGCCCACAAAATAGAGAGGACCAGCTCTGCATGGAGAATATTCCATCCAGGCCATGATCTGTTAACTCTTTCAGATTTTTTCTATGGGGAACTATATTCCTGTACATTAATTTTTCCTTTGTTTATTCAACCTAACACCAAAGAGGATTGCTGATTGAGATTATCACCTTATATTTCACACTCAAGAACAATACCATAATTTGTATAGAAGTTGATCTAAGGCATTTAAAGCTGTAAACACACTGCTAGCTGAGGCAGAAACCCTAAACTCTATAAAGTCAAAAGCTCATCTAAGGCCACATATTAACAGAGAACTTATAACACACTCTTCTCTATCTACCTAACCTTGAGTTTCCAAGAACTGGTAGTGAATTTTATGGAAAGGGCAATAAATTTAAATTTTGGTTCTTCTACACAATAGATTTGTTGAAGAAAAGTATGTTTTAAGTTTGTACCAAGAAAGGAGTGGAATAATCACAATTTTAAAGGAACTTGACTCTGCAGAGAAAAGACAGGAGACAAACAGATACATAGTTCTTTGCACTCCAGTCTCAGTGGTCCCGATTCATTAGACAGGTTGTGAGTTACAGGACACTAAAACATGAAGAAGTTATTTACATTGGTTCCATGGAATCATCATACTTTAGAGTCATGCTTTCTTTTGTTTTGGGCTCATACACAGTGGGTACACAATGAGTGTAGTTTTGACTGCATACACTTGCTAAGAAACAAATTTTACACAGAGATGGGCAGGAGGACACAAGCTCTCATCCCTAACCAAGAAGCTATCTCCAATTGGTGATCATTCACAAAGGAAAAAAAATTAGTTTTTTTTCCAAATGGAGTCTCACGGGGTCCACAAACTGCATGTAAGGGCAGACTCAATACCCAGCAGTAACTGGCCACCACAAAACAAACTTAACAGTATTTTTTGGAGGACTTTGTTCTTGTTGTTTTGTTTGTTTTGTCTCATAATGTTTTGTCTAGGCTTTATTTAAAGCTTATATATGAGTCTTTCTTTTGCTTATATATGATTGTTTATGATTATGGGCTTCCAGTGTATGTGTGTCTGCTTGTGTATATGTGTATATGCTCTATGCTTCCTGTTCTTTTACTTTCTTTTCATTCATATAAATATATATCATATATATATATGATATATATCGTTACTTTTAAATTTACCTAATTGTTTTCTAAAGACAGAAAGTAAGCATGTATGTGTGAGAGGTTAGGAAAACTCTGAGAGCATATCAGGCGAGGGGGCGTGATCAGAATACCACACACTATGGCAGAGAATCAAAACTCCAAGGCATAAACTAAATCACACAGTGTGCAGCCAGTGTTACTTGATGGTTGAGAAGCTGCCACAAGCAAGAACTCATCTAGTGTTTAAATAAATTTAATAGATTATTACTAGAACTATCTATGTTCACCCAGGTCAATTTGATCATATGCTTGTCTTGTTCTTGGATTGTTATTTTGTTTCATTCTCAAATGAAAAAATATCTATTTGTAATTTAAAAAAATTCAAACCACAGATGATGTGGCATAAGTGTGTATGTGTGTGTGTGTGTGTGTGTGTGTGAGTGTGTGAGTGTGTGTGTGTGTGTGTGTGTGTGTTGGTCATTCTTGGGAGGACATGGAGTTATGAGAGTGGATATATTCAAGATTGTGCAGAATTTTCTAAGAATAAAAATATCTAAGTATAAAAATAAATTCTGGTAATCTACTAAACATAAAGAAAGAAAGCAACAGGAAAGCTTTACTGTTTCCTGGATACAAGAGGTTATTTTTCTTAGTGACATTTCCTACTACTTCTTGTTGTGAAAAATTGTGAAATATTATAATATGGAGCAATGAAATTATTACTGTTATTAGTGAAATGTAAAATCAATACCTATAATTCAAACACATTGGATTAAGGAAATAATGACTTCTGAAATAGTTTTCATAGTATTTTATGATCATCTGTGTCTTAGAATACTTCACAATTTTCATTTAAGAATTCAGCAGGGTCAGCTGAGATTTTCTACAGTTCTTTCTGGAATGGGGGTCCCACTATACAGAATTGAGTAAAACAACCAGGAATGGTGTACCAATAATATCCAGGGAGGTGTGAAATCTAACTGCACTTATGAAATGGGCTTAGTAAGTAATTGTAGGTGGATGCTAGAACCAGAGAAACTGTGTGAGGCTCTATGATCATAAAGTAAGATATGACAAGCTGGGACCATCTTGGAATGTGATTGTACTCTTTTATGTGTTTTATAAGAGATACGGTTTTCACAAAAAATAACACCATGATGCCATTTGCATTGTTTTATTTGCTCTCAAATGTTAATCATACATGCAAACAATCAAAAAGGAACATACACATGACAGAAGAAAATGACTCAAGAAGTTTCTTTGAGTAGCTATGCAAATGCTTACTGCAACCTACCTTTCTTTAAGTAGATGTGTCTTCTTTAATTTTCTTTGGTATATTGCAAATTACTGGTTTCAAAATACAGAATCTAAATTTCTGGTAAACAAATTTGACAAGTCAAGATAATTTGGATTAGAATAACAAATGTCCATTTATATTTGTTTCATGTTTTTGAAGTCATTAATGTAAAATCTGGGGACCATATAACTTGGCTGATTTCCATGCAGTCAGTAAAAAAGCTTCATATCATCTGAACATAGAGCGCTAGAAAACATCAAATTTACAAATAAAGACTTAAGTTTAATGGGTTTTGTGTGTTTGTTTTCACGATGAAATAGGCCTGCTTTTCATCTTTTATTTAAATGTGGTAAATGTTCACAAAACATTTCCTTCATTAATTAAAATCCATGAAGTAATACCACCACCAACAACAAAAAGGATATTGTGAAAACTTTAACGTATCCCTCACATACCCAACCATGAAGTACTGCTCCAGAGCATACTTCAATGTGTTGGAATGAAAGGATGCTAATTAACAGTGATTTCATTTGCTACACGTAGACACTCGTACATATCAGGAGGCAGGCTGCTTTGAGTGAGAGGATTGCCATCCAAGCGCAAATGCTTGATCTTGGAGTAAGATAGTGGTCCCAGGATCTTACAGAAGCTCTTGACATCAAACTCTGCAAATAGAAGAATAGAAAAGCCCAATCATCTTTTGTTGTGCTATCTTGAAATTACCATTTTGAAGAATACCTCATGAATGATTTGTCAGCAGATAATCTATCGAATCTTTACTGTGTATTTTTTAAATAAAAACCCCTGAGCTACTATATATATCAGGTTATCAAAGTAGCACTGCAGTATTTAGTAAACACTAACTAGGGTGAATCAAATGAAATTTCTTAAAAAAAGAGAGAGAACTATTTAATTTTGATAATAAGGTTTAGAACAGCACTCAACTAACATGAAATGTTTAGTCTGACCTGAAAAAGTATGAATTGTTTGAATGACCTCATCAATTAAAAACTCATCCTTGTTTTTTCCCAGCTGAAAATGATAGACTTGGTGAAATGATCAGGAAAGAATTTTCCATCAACCACACACTGTGGCAGAGAATCAAAACTCCAAGGCATAAACTAAATCATGCAATGTGTTGTCAGTGTTACTTGATGGCTGAGAAGCTGCCACAAGCAAGAACTCATCTAGTATTTAAATAGAAACCAAGATTATTACTAGAACTATTTATTTTCACACAGGTCAATTTCACCATATGCTTGTCTTGTTCTGGGATTGTTATTTTGTTTCATTCTCAAACTCTAGTAAGCAATAACAAATAAAACTCAAGCACATTGTTCTCTACTCTCTTATGACGATTATTTGAACAACATTTTCAGTGTAACTCCTTGGTCTTTCTATAATATTCATCTCTGAGAAGGTATGATATAAAAAAAAAAAAGAAAAGGGATTTAAGGTCTTCATTTGCCGGCTATCTCTGCTACTTAGCTTGGGAATTTGGAGCTCTCAACTGCCCCCTCTGTCTGATATAATGTATTGCTTTCAGCAAGTTACAATAATTCAGTTGTTCAAAGCACATCACAGTATACCAACACACTAAATATCCTCCATAATTCCTAAGATCTTTTTAACCTTTTTTTCCCATTCTTAGTACACTTCATCTGAAGAAGATTGACTTAAATTTATTCTTAGTCATAGGACTAGAATAGGTATGACTGTTTGGGATTGTATATCGAACCCTGTAATTTTTAGGGGTGGGGAGGTGGATTTTTCATTTGCAGATGTGATGAGATATAGGTCAAAAGTAGTTTTAAAATTTGGATATGCAAGTAATGTGAACATTTTTATTGCTTTTGTCCCTGAACATTATAGCACATGACTTTGTAGATAGCATCTCAATTTTATAGAACGTCATAATTTGCCTATAGAAGATTTAATGTACAGGAGATGACATGCATAAGGTCATATGGAACTATTATAACATGTATATAAGCGACTTTGAGCATCTGTAGAGTTTGGGATCCAAAAGAGTTTGAGAACCATTTTTCCATAGGTATGAAATGTTGTACCTTTACATGACCTTAAAGTTCATTACTAAATGTAATGCTCAATGGTAAGTACCTGATTTACACTGAGATAATTGCAAATAATAAATGCAATCATTATTAGAAAAATTGAAGAACATGAACTGTCACATATTAAACTTTAAACTATAAACAGTTATGTCAGTAGAATCATGATAGTCTGAACTATGTATCTTGTAACAGTTGCACTGTCCCAAACCTTGCTTTGATGGATTTAAAAATCCATTTCAAAATGACATAGAAAGAATGGTGTTTATGCCAGCAATCACAGTCTCCTTCATGAAAATGTATAACCCAGGAGCTATGTGAAATGAAAGGAACATTGCAATGTAGTCTCAATGTCCCACTTCATTTTTTTTTTCTGATAGTAATATTTTTATCTCGGCAAGGAAAGTGAACTTTTCATTAGATAAACAAGTTCAATTTGAATAGACAATGATTGATTTGTATGTGAAATGGTGTTCTCTACATGAGTTTTTCACATTTTGGTGAACTGACAGATTTCTGTCCCAAACTCTATCAAATGGTAAGGTTGGGATTGAATGGTTTAATTTCCTGCCTGATTTCATATCTTCTGAACTGAAATAAGCCCAGGAGGATGGAAGCCCTCAAAGAACAGATCAAGTCCAGTTCCATCATGGATATAAATAAAAAAATAAAATACAGTATCACCTGAAGAGAACCATGTGTGATGTGGGTGAAGTGAAAGACTGTACAAAAGCTCCTGGCTCTATAAGTATATCTTACAAATAAGTAGACATTTGAAAACTTTGTCAGCTCTTTCCTCCCTTCATCTTCCTTATGATACTCATGAATTTGTTTTGAAGATCACATACACCAGGTCCGAAAGCATGGTGGTGCTGGCCATGTTAATAGGGTAGCACACTTGACCTCCAGATGTTAGGGAAGACAGGACCATATATGTTTTCTCTGAGTCAGGTGAGTGGGAGGATGCTTGAAAACCTGTGTTTACTGCATGCCTTCTGAAGGTTTTCTTCCTTTTCTCTACTGGACCATGCCTCTTAATAAAGGCAGCACGCAATTCTACGCAAGGAACAAACTAAGCAAAAAACAACAAATATTAAGAGATACATCACTGTCAATTAGTGTCAAATAATACTGATAGATTTAATGAAAATTTTTATGACTTTAATGGCTCTCGGTCTTGACACTCTAAAGAAAGGCTAGGAACAGTTCAATGTATGACTGAGATAGAATTCCATGTTTGGATTTGTTGTTCTTTTAATTCATCCTTATCACATTCTGAAGCCTAAGTACTTTAACACTGAAAAGTGTTTGAAACAAACTTTAAGCATATGATTAAAGTTTAATATACACTTTAAGTATGTCAAACACATGGTCAGCTTTATACTTACTTTCAAGTTCATTGACCTCCAGGTAATAGTTTTCAAGGTTTTCATTAACTGTTGGTATACTCTTAAGCTTATTATAGGAGAGATCCAGCTCGAGCAGGGATGAAATATTAAATGAGTTTCCAGGTACTCCACTATCAGCCAGCTCATTGTGAGATAAACGCAGGTATTGCAACCCAGTGAAGCTCTTGAAATACTCATCAGGAATGTTGCTGATCTTATTATTGTCTAGGTAGAGAGTGAGAAGAGATGTGGGAAGACCCATAGGCAGCTTACTCATCTGATTGAAGCTCAAGTCGAGGTACTCTAGTGATTTAAGACCTTTCAGAGAAGCAGAGACAGCATCGTCTTTGAGCTGATTGTGCTGGAGATAAATGAAGGTCAAGTTTACCAGCCCGTCGAAGGAGCTGAGCTTGCTGATTTTATTATTAGCTAGCTGCAGGTCTTGCAGGGACTTTGGAAGTGGACTGACAGACTCAGTCAGGTTGTTGTAGTTTATATGCAGTTTCTTCAGTTGTTTCAGCTTAGAGAAAACCTTTCCTTTTATCTTGGAGTTTTCTAGAAGGTTGTGGTCAAGGATGAGCCACTGCAGATCGGTGACATTCTCAAAGGCCTTTTCATCAATATGGTCGATCTGGTTATTCCTCAGGTAAAGGTACTTGATGCCAGGAGGCACCATTGGCACACTTTTGAGCTTGAGATTGTCACAGTACATGGCGGTTGGGTAGCTGTGGGGACAGTTACATTCTGGCGCGCAGTTGGGTGATAATTGCCCATACATGAAGAGAGGGGCATCATAATCATAGTACTGGCCACTGACACCACCAATGAATGCCAAGACAAGAGAAAATGCACGTACATTCATTTTCAGCAAGTCCTCTGTGTCCTAAATAAAGTGGAAACAAATCATTACAGCACAATATAATTTCAAGAAAAAAAGTTAAATTTTCATTAAATTCATGAACAAAGTGCATTTTCTCATTTCATTTTCAATACCTCCAAAATAGTGTCTTCACCGCCATTTAAAACTTTCTATTTAAGCATAAGGAGAAGGCGGGGGAGGGGGGGTGGTGTTCACACCTTTGGGTGGAAACAGGTTCCAGGTGTGCACACGTGCGCCCCCTTGTGGGTGTGGCTACCAAGTGTTTTAGTCCCTTGTCTTCTGGTACTTCCTTAATTGAAATATCAGTCAGGACATTTCCTGGTGGCACCGTCTCACACAACATTAGAAATCCTGTTTAAGAACATTCCCTAAGCTAGAAGAAATGAAACTTAGAAGGCAACTGGAAATTCCTCGGTACATTCTGCCATCTACATCATTAAAAATGTCTCATTAGAAAGATCCTAAGTAGGATCAGGGGCAATCTGTGGTTTTCCCTGAGGCAAACTGCTCTTGCTGCTTGTGAGGGAGAAGAGGTAACAAGCACATTCCTTTCAAGGGGTCTTATCATTATTGTGGATTCTGAGGAAAGGGGGTTGAATTCTTAGATAGATATTTACATTATTTGCAGCTTAACATTCCATACTTTAAAATCCACTGAAAGCTGCATCTGAAGCTAGTACTTAGTAAATTAATTTCAGAAGAACAAATATTTACCCAGCAGGGAAATGTCAGACAGTGTTGGCTTTTAAATCCCAACTGAAAAGGATAGCAATTATACAGAAAATAACCTTCTGTCCAGCTTTAAAAATTAAGTCCTTCTCCATTTTAAAAAATAGGCTTATCCTCCTTGTGTCAACTGTAAGGTAACATGATTTGCTAATGCAGATTTTAGTGTCCTCAGAAAGTAGAAACAGGAGAAGGCACAGAATAAAAGAGACAAAACAAGAATAAAATAATAGTGATGGCATCATGCTCTGTGTGTAAGGTATTAAGCTGAGAGTGTAAATTCAAAATATTTCCTGGTAGTTATTTCCACATAATATGTTTCTAAGATGGGAATCAATAATTATTCAAATTTTAGAGAAAAGCTAGCCATTTACATGAAAGAAAGCACAGAACATGGGAGTTGGAAATCACAGAATGCTTTGTAGATAAGCCAGTGTTCCTGTGAGAGAAACAACCTGAAGAGAATTCCCATTTAGATACATCCTGCATTGCATGATATTTTATGTAAATAGTATGAGACAAGCGTTTGCATCAGGTAGTTTGGAGCAAGTAGAAGTTGGGATACCGTGTGTTTTAAATATATATGTTTAACTTTAGCTTAGAATCATGACAGTCTTCAGGAAAAGAAACATTGAAAAAGATTTTATGAAAGAATCGCTTAAAACTCTAACATCAGATACAGTCCCAATGCTGTTAAATTATCACCCTACACATGATTCTTAGGGAAGTTTTTAGTTTAATGGTTAGGATTTGCCCAGCCTAGCACTGGGAACACAATGGCAGTAACAGAATTTCTTGTAGGTTTGTGCATATTATTGATGCATAATCACATAAATGAGTCTATTGATTCATTTAGGTCTTGACTTTGTAAATGGAATATGTATAGTAACAAAAATTTCTTCCATGGTTTTGGCAAAGTAAAACGTAACAGCCTGAATTCAAAGCAACCTTGTGAACATACAGTGCCTCCTGAGTTCTTCTTCTGCTAATGTTTTATAACTCAGAATGTTTATTGCGACCTGTAACAACATATTTTATTGCAACACCTGTGGACTGCTGGTGACAGTAGCCTTTTTCTCTCCCAATACTAGCTTTCAACAATATAAGAATATGTAGCTAATTACCATAGATAACATTTTAATTTCTATACTCTTTTGAATGTCCAGTTTAACTTTTTTTTCCCCATTGTCACCTTGGAACCTTTTAAATGCCCTTTGCCAATCAATCTGGCACACAGAGTGAAATTAATCCATAAGTGATGGGAAGACTATTAGGTAAAATGTGAAAATAAATGTTCAAACTGTCACTGAATATCAAATTGGCAAAATTCCTCTAGATCTTTTTTTTTTCCTGTTCCTGCTAAAATTAAACACCGTCCCCAAGAATCAGCAGCCCCTGGGCTATAGTTAAAAAAAAAAAAAGCACTTACCTTACTCTCTTGACACTGTTTCAGTTAATTCCTTAAACAGACGCACTGTGAACAAGGATCCACTAATATATGCTGTGAACTCTGTCAGGGTGGAACTGGCTGCCAGAGTCTCAGTGATACAAGAGCTGAGGAGGGTGGGGGGACCAGCCCAATCACGCCAGCCTCTGGATAAAGTTATGTCACTGTGGGCTCTTGTGGTGTTGCCTCTGAGCACGCTTCTCTCTAACGAAGTGCAGGTGGACAGAACAGACCCTTTCCCTATGGAATCAGAGGGAGAGAGAGATGTACTTTACTGGATTAAACCCCCTAAGAATTGAGCTTGCTGCAAATGAGGCAGCTTGGTGTGAGTGTGTTTCTGCTACAAACTTCGGTACTTCTGTGTGTGTGGTGGCAGATAACTGTGATCTGCTCAGCCAAAAAATGTGCTTCTGTAAAGATCTCATAAATCACAAACAGAGCAAAGACTCTCAGGAAAATGCAAATGAGCACTCTAAGGAACTGAGTCTTTTTTGGCCATCTCTCTTGGACTACTTATTTGATTCACTGGGACGAGCTTGATTATTGTCCTAAGGATACATTCATTTCTGTGCTATGAACAGTGCTCCATATACAGATTGACAACTGATAGTATGAACATCTCATTTCACTTGTCATGTTGAGGAAACTCTTTTTATGTTCCTCAGATCTGGAACCACTCAGCAAGGACTGACCTGTTTTTCATTTGTGGATTTCCTCAGGAACTCACTCAAAACCATACTTGAAGGTTATATTCTGTAGTTTAAAGCCAAAAAAACAGAACAAAGAAAACATAAATATATCCTGAAAATATCACAAGTCACTGATCTTTTTCATTCTGTTACCGCATTATCCTGACTTTTTTCCAAGGTGGAAGGCACCCAAAATTGTGGTTTCTCCAAAGGCCTGGCTTGATAGATCCTTCCAAGTCACTTTATGGTGTGTACTGTAGCAAATGAGTAATTTATTCAAACCCTTATTGCATTAATTACTTAAGAATTTTATATATATATATATATGTGTGTGTGTGTATTACATATATATATATATATATATATATGGTATATTTTCATTTAAAAATATCCACTTTTTAATTCTTATAAAGCTCTTAGAGCAAACTGCTTCAATGAAGGTTGCTACAATACAATTCATCCTCAGTTACATAGTGTATTTGGATCCTGCCTGGGGTTCATGAGACACCCTATCTCAATATAACAACAAAGAAACAGAAATTGGAGTATACATCCTATGTTTCATATTTTAGTAGTGAGACCCAAGAAAAGTTCATGTCTATGGTCACTACCTTATTCACCTGGAAAAATCACACTAGAATAAATGCCTTAAATTCATTACATATATGGAACTCAAGTATTAAAATATGTATTTAGATAATGTATATATGACATGAAATGTAAGGAAGACTATTTTTAGAGAGGAAGGTAGCCAATGGGACTTCTGAAAGACAAAAGATGTTTTTATCCTTAAATAAAACTAACAGAATTGAAAGATTTGTAAGTGTGATTTATTGTTACAACTATTACTATCAATAATAATATTTTTTTATTTATAAGAATATTGTGGGATGGTATCCAGTTTAAGTAAAAGAAACGAGTATGTAAGTTATTAGGGAAAAGACAAATATATCAAATAGAATGAAATGGACTTGCAATACGACATTTGACAAACCTAAACACTAGCTGTAAGTGCACCAAATTTTAGAATCTAAGATCTTTTGTGAAAAATAGTATCTATTTATGGCTTAAGATTTTCCTTTATAAAGCAAAGAATGCATTTTTTATTCCTAATTTCTAATAGATTTTAAATGGATTGTACTGGATTTAGGTCTGCAAAGGTAATACATACTTTTGCATAAAATTGTTCACATGAGCACAATTAATTTTTGGGGTTTTTTTGTTTGTTTGTTTGTTTTGGTTTTTTTTTTTTCTTGAGACAGGATTTCTCTGTGTAGCCCTGGCTGTCCTGGAACTCACTTTGTAGACCAGCTGGCCTCGAACTCAGAAATCCTCCTGCCTCTGCCTCCCAAGTGCTGGGATTAGAGGCGTGCGCCACCACTGCCCAGCCCAGCACAATTAATTTAATAATTGCATTTTAATATGTAACTAGTTGTCAAGAATATGAGTTTCCCTGTGACAAGTTCATACACATATACTGTGAGCTTGGGCAATATTCTTTCCCCATTACAATTCCCCTTCCCATTGGCTACCTTCCTCTCTAAAAGCAGTCTTCCTTACATTCCGTGTCATATACACATTACGTAAATATATTCGCATATTTTTAAAACTTGAATCCCACATATGAAAGAATATAATACCTGCCTTCCTGACTCTAGCTTGTTTCACTTAACCTGACCAACCACTCTGACTTCCGTTCAGTTTTCTGACAGCGACATCACGTGACTGAGTAAAACTCCATCAGGAACTGAATTACTTTTCTCAGTCTTCTCATCTATTGTCCACACTTCACCACGCAGTCCTAAGTAAGAAATTTCTTATAAACATCCATCGCGCTAAAACAATATGAAAACTGGCAAAGGGTTTTGCATAGATCGTAAAGCTTCTGCAGGGTGAAGGAAACAATTAACAATGTGAAATGAAGGGCTTCAGAATCGAAGAAAATACTTGCCAGCTCTCCATCTGACGGAGCCGAGCTGGAACAGCCTTGAAGTTCTGCCTCACCTCCCTTCACCTCAACGCCTAGTGTTGTGAAAATTTGGGTGACATTCACGCGTCAGATGTATAGTTAATGTGGGCATTTCTAGAAATGCTTGCCTGTGTTCTTACATTAAAAAAATAATAATAAAATTACCTTTCAGAGTCCTGATCTAGACTACATAGATCTCAAAAAATGTTACACAGCAAAAACTAAAGTAATTTTTCATAAAACCACGGGCCAATAAAACGTACATTTTTAAAACCATATTTTCTAGGTCGATGAGGACAAAATGGATTTTTTAAGAATTCTTTTTGCATTTCCGTGTGTATGCACATGACTGCATTTGAGCACATGCATCTGTGTGTGGAGGCCCACGGAAGCTAGAGGAGAATGTCCAATGCCATGAAGCTGCTGGGAAAGGTGGTTCAGACCCTAATTGTAGGAGCTGGAGGCAGAATCCCAGTCCTTTGCAAAAAACAAGTGTTCTTGATAACTAAACCATCTTCCAGACCCTAGCATCAATCTCTATAGTATATTCGCACGGTACTATATTTTTCTCAGAATTTTCATGTTTCTTATTTTAAATTTTCCACTAATTCTCATAATGTATTTTTATCATATTTTCAAAAGTGAAAACAATATATAAGCCTATTCTCAGTTGAGAACAAGCAGAATGGTTAGCTCGGACAAATTTTCAGTCAAAGTGGTGCCCAAGGACTAGTTAGTTCCCTTGAGCATCACAAAAAGACAGAGTAGCATCTGCCCTTCAGAACTCTGAGCTGAGGAATTCACTTTCCACTCTGGCAAGAAGAAGGCTGCAGGATCTGTGAGAGTGTGTGATAAAGGCTGAAGGGGTTTCATCTGAACACCAACTGACAGACTGAAGTGACAGTGGCCACTCTACAACCTGATTACCAGAGCCCCTGTTCCCTGGAGACCAGCAAGTGTTCTGGGGAAAGTGGTAACTATTCTGTTTAACCTGGACTCTAAGCCCTAAGCTCAACACTGTCAGGGCATGGCTTTTTCATAAAATTTATGGTAGGTGATCCTTCTTGACCAAAGCGAGCTGTCACAAAGGTAGTCCTAGAAGGGTTTCATAAAAACAGATAAAACCAAACTTTCTCAAACACCTATAAACAATAAGAAAAGGCAGGGTGGAATTGGGGCGGGGTTCTATATCTTTGCTTGAGAGAGAGGGTCTCAATAGGGAGCTCTGTGTAGCCTGCAGCTTGTTATGTAGACCATGCTTGACTTGGAATCACAGAGGTTCTTGTATCTTTACACATTTTAAAAATTATTTTGTCTTACAATTGAAAAGGAAGTAATTACGCATATTAATAGACTCCAGTATGATACTTCAACATATGTCTATGGTGTGCATTGACCATGTAACTTTATTAGAATTATCCCTGACTAGACTCCTCATGTAGATCAGGCTGTCACTGAAATCAAAGAGATCTACCTGTCTGTGCCTCTTAAGTACTGAGATTAAAGGGACTCACTAGTAGCCATGCCTCCTTATCATATTTTTGATTTTATTTTTGATTTGTTTTTTTTTTGCTTACCACTTGATCTCCTGTAATTTATGTCTTTATAAAATCTTTAATGAAATTGCATATATATACATAGTGTGTGTGTGTGTGTGTGTGTGTGTGTGTGTGTGTGTGTGTGTGTATGTGTGTAATGTAGTCACCACTCTACTGTAGAGCACTGGAATTTATTCCTTCAGTATTGTGTCTAGATTCTGGTTATTATTTTGAATGTAGGCTTCAATATCACATTAATCCAAAAGGGAGAATGGTGTTTTTACATTGTTATCAAAATGGATAGAACTGGACAATTCAGTTGCAATAACCCAGTCAGTAAAGACAGATATCACATGTCATCTTTCACATGTGCAACTTAATTTGCCTTTAATTTCTTAATTTTAGGTTACTTCAAGCTAAAGGATATGACCAAGTCCCTGATGCTACCTTCTTCCTCATCTCTCCTAGCCCCTCGGCCATTCTGACACCATTCGCACACACAGAAAAGCTATTCCAACTTCAATCCATTTACCAATTGTTCTGTTTTAAACCACTCGTCTCAAAAGTCAGCAATACTGTCTGCAGGGCATCTATCTTCAAGTCGTTGAGAGCTTGAAAACCAAAGAGATATATGAGGAGTATAATGTATAATGCGGGCATGCAAGATGAAAATAGAGACATGATTTAATCATGCATTAAGGTAGCAATAACAGGTCTCAACAAGCATGCAATCAAGAGAGTAACCATTCAATAGTCTAAAATGAGATGTTGCTAAGCTATGAGTCTTAGTCTCTTCAGTGTCTACTACTGTATCAAAATAATTGATTCTGAATGCTTTCTGATGGAAAGGTGTTTACCTAACTCAAAGTCCTAGAGGCTGGAAGCCCACATTTTGATGGTCTTATCTGCTAAGTATGCATTCCCTTGCCTAGATCGCAGCATGAAGACAAAGCTATTATTAAAGTGGCAATGTGCTCAAGTTGCAGAGTACACGAAGTGAACTCCCTTCTTTAGAATTAGTCAGAGTCCTGTGATAAACACATTAAACTCTATCAAAGTTTTCCAGCACAGTGGCATTATTTCTCAACATGCAATTCAAGTTAAAACCAACACAAATATTTGGGTGTTGTATTTTCAATCTGAAATGTTCCACCAGGCTCATGTTTTGAACATCAGTATCCTTGTTTATGATACTATTTAAAGGATGCTAGTCTTTAGTTGGGGCCTGTCTGTTGGAAGTGGGTAATCAGGGATGGGCCTTTGACAGCTAAACCCTCTTCTGGTTCTTGCTTTACTATCTGGGTCAACTGCCTCCCTTCCACTGCCATGGACAGAGTCATACTCTTCCTGACCTTTCCTACCATGAAAATTCCTGTTAGAATAAGTCAAAGGAAGCCTTTCTGCATGCAAGTGGTTTCTGTCACATATTTCATTACAGATGAAAAAGTAACTAACACAATGGGGTCCAGGAATCTTTCAAAATTTGGATGTGTTCCTTGAATGAAATCCTGATCAAGCATTCATCAGTCCTTATGGGAACACCTCTACTAATGCCCTAACCTGAAAAACACAAATGCTTAGCCAAAAACTGTGTAAAGAAGCTTGCAGTTTTGATACCATGTAGCCACTTCTCAGAGGTTAGCATGTAACATTCCCCTGAGGAAGAGGTGGTTCTCTGAGATGGGGAACTGCAGGGTGGCCCAAGTCCTACCGAGGAGATTTATTATGATGGACGGAAGACAAAAAGAAGGTTTTGAGATAAGCTGAAATTTGCCCTGAGAAAAGTCCTACCAGCCCATGTAGAAGAAAGCTCTATAAAGGCTTGAGAGAATATAAAGTTCTACAGTGTGGAGACTGACTGCTTTCCATTTTCTGGATGCATAAAGAGAAGGTTTATGGGGACAATGGAATGTAGAAATCAATCCCCCAGAGGACATCTGTAGTGGTTTGAAACCCAACATTGTCCAAGAGACTATCCCTGCATGAAAAATATATAAGATCAAAAACATTTCTAATCTGCTTACAAACGAATGTTTCCTGCGGAGTCTAATAAGTATCCTCATAAAAGTATCAAGTTTTAAAGGCATGGCTAATTTGCCCCTGTGTTTTCATCACAAAAACCACAGAGCATGTTTTAAAAATGACAAAATGTTGATTCATCATCAAATAGTTTCCACAAGAAAACTGATTGGTATGTCCCAGTAGTTCTAATGGGCAGTTCATATGATTTTAGTATGTCTAGTTTGTGTCCTGAACTTAATACTCATAGATCAATCAAGATTCCTGCTTTTCTCTATTGACAAAGTTATGCTTGTTTTATGAGGTCATTAATATCTTTGAGATAATATGCTTTTCCAAAATTATGTGGTTTCCTATACACTTCTGGAGGGAGTTTCAGAAAATAGCTCCAGGGTTTTAAAATACAAGTTGTAGCTGACTTATTCATAAGCCACAAAGATGGTTTGATGATAATGTTCCTAAACTTCCCTTGTGTCTTGTGTAGAACATAGTTTTGCATGTATACACAAACTTCTTATGTTCCAACTCAATCCTAAGGTTTTCCTTCATACAACAGTGGAATTACCTTCTTGTCCATACAATTCCTTCTAAACTTTCCAAGAAGACAATTCTGTAAATATAGTGAGCTAATCTTGGCAATGTTTTCTGTATTTAAATATCTCTTTTTGTAAAGCAGTGATGTTTTTTGTTTTTTTCAGTTATAATTGTCACTGTCTCAGATATTGAGGAAAGGCAATATGCTTTTATAAAAAGGTAGATATCTAGAAATTTCATTTCATATTTCAGGCTGAATATGATTGGTCAAAATTTTTACATCTTTAATAAATTTTCTAAGTGACTAAAAACACTGGGAGGTATATAGAAATTATGTTTTTTTTTTTTGTTGGTGGTTGTGGTTGGCTTGTTTGTTGGTTGGTTTTTTTACCCCTATGTGTATCAAAAAAATCCCATTATGTCAACTTTGATGGTCTTAGGCTGAATAAGACACAACTCCTCACTTCACGTTATTAATCTATTCATCTCCTAAGAATGTCAAATTATAAATCCCAAGGCTCTTATGCTCTTTAACACAATTGATAAGCACTTGACAGTGCATTGTATTATCAGTAATTATCTGCAGACAGTGGCTCTAATTTATTATTATTTGTTTGTTTGTTTACTTATTTATTTTTGCTGAAAAAATACATAAATGCAATGGTGGAGATACAGAATGTCCTCATAAAGGATGAGGACCTTGCTTATTCTCTCAACAACCAATTTGTGTAAAGATTCTTAAATTTTCAGGACCTTTGAGAATACTCATATTATTTAGCTATGTGCTTAGGAACCTGGAAGCTATTTAGTCCCTGTGATGGTTTGAATGAAAATGATTGCCATGGGGACATCAGGAATGGCATTATTTCAAAATATTAGATTAGTACATGTGGTCTTATTGGAGTAGGTGTGACCTTGCCAGATAAGATGTGTCACTGGGGGTGGGCTTTGAGATTTCAGAAGCTCAAGTCAGGCCCAGTGTCACTCTCTCTTATGGCTCTCTGAGGACCCAACTGTAGCACTCTCAGCTACCTCACCAGAGCCAGTCTGCTAGCACAACACCACCATGCTTCTCACCATGACTATAACAGACTATAGTTCTGCACTGTAAGACAGCCCCAATTAGATGTTTTCCTTCTTAAGAGTTGCTGCAGTCATAATGTTTCTTCACAGCGATAGGAACTCTAATGAAGACAATTCCAGAGTAGTTTTCCTCTTTATGTAGTATAAAAATAAATGTTTAGCCAGAGACTCTAAATAGCTTTTACTTACATTTATAATATACTTTTCCTTCCTTGAACTGTAGGAGGTAGGAAGTTTAAACCAATTGACATAGAATGTTCTCATCTGTATTTAAACTCACTTTCAAAATGTAAAGTTACTTTAGAGCTCCCGATTTCAATAATCTCATGAGTGCCCACTGCAAGATTAAATTTGAAGAAAGGGAAGCTTAGTTAACATTTCTGGTGGACAGAGACTTGGTAATGGCCAGTTGTGGGGGTCTGTTTCATAGTTCAGTAGGTTCTCTGGGTTTTCTTTATGGGCTGGCTTCTGAAGCTGTGAACAGTAGTCAGCGAGTGAGCAGCCTTGTGTCAATCCTATGTCCATCACTCTACTGTGATTTCCAATTACATTGGTGCTTGAGCAGAGGTTCTGCCCTAAAGAACCCAGGAATGGGTGCCAAGACTGAGGGAGTGGAACATTGTTCTTGGAGAGGCACCATGCCTCCTACTGCTTCTGTACGGAATTTGCACATATCGATTGCTGTGGTTAACAAAAAAAATGTATTATCTTTTAGCTTGGGAACCCCTAAAATTCTAGAATGAGTGGGCTAAAAATCAAGACATCTTTAAAACAACATTCTGTCAAGTATGCATTCCTAAGACAGAGCTTATTTCTTTCAACTTCCTGCTACCAACCTGATTCCTCATCTTTCTGCCCATAGATTTCAAGGACAACTCTGGACAGTGGGGCCTTCTTGCATCACCTCTCTTTGACAATGCATCTTCATGTTCTTTCTTTCCTGCGTAAGGATCTTGTGGTCACACTGGGGTTGCCCACAATTTTAGGGTCAATTGTGGCACCAAAATCCCACCAGCTAACTATCTTAATTCCTATATGATATAGAATGTAACATGTTCACAACTGAGAATTAAAATGTGAACATATTTGTCTACAGTGTTTCAATATGTCCAATATATGTATATATACTTATATACATATAAACTTACGTGTATATACTTATGTGTGTGTATCCAGTATATATATATATATATGCATGTATTTGGACACATAATATATACAATCAGTAAACAAATTTGTATATATTTATATTTATAAATATGTATGTACAGGTAATAATAAATATATATATATATAAATGTATTTATATATGCTTTAGAGGAAACTTTCCTTTTTAGATTAGTGATACTGAATGTGCTTACTAATACCTTTAAAAATACTAATTATAGACACAAATGATGTAAAATTTCCTAATACATACCATTATTTGAAAATTTGGCATTTTACTTTTATGTTTTTTTTTTAAAGATTTATTTATTATGTGTAAGTGTACACTGTAGCTGTCTTCAGACACACCAGTAGAGGGGGTCAGATCTCATTACAGATGGTTGTGAGCCACAATGTGGTTGCTGGGATTTGAACTCAGGACCTTCGGAAGAGCAGTCAGTGCTCTTAACCACTGAGCCATCTCTCCAGCCCCCTACTTTTATGTTTTAATAGTCAGTAACGAAGGCAAGTTGAGATGTTTTCTTTAGAAGAGTCTTTCAGCAATTATATGTCCAAATTGTTAAAAGCATATGCTTTGGGAAGCCAAAGAAAGTAAAACTATGAAGTATTTAATCTGGATCCTGTTAATGTCCTTTCTGGGAACAGTCTTGGAATAATTTCCAAAGTACCCTGGGAATGTACTTGTGGGTATGAGGATTGTTCTTCCCAGAAAGTGCTGCAGTGTAGATGGACCAATAGGACTGGGGGCAGGAGAGCTCATGAGCCCGCTTGTATTTGTGATTGCCATGAGTCAAGTGGAACCTTGAAATGAATCACGATTTCATTTTACCACTGTGGAAAAGTAGAACGAAGAAAAAGAAAATCTAAAAGGGAAAACACACAACACTTGTGCCGGATCATCAGTAACAGTGACGACTTTCCCCAAAGTCCCTAAATGCCATCTTGGCCCTGAAAAGTTTTCGTGTTCTCAGCTGGTCTCTCCACACTCAGCCCACCTTCCCTGTATTCTTCTCAGGCATTTTCTTCCATCCCTACTGTCCCAATCTCCCGTGTCATTTTCTACCATGCTGTGAATGTGTACCTGCTGGACAAACATCCTCTCTTCCCACAATGCACCTGAACAGAACAAGAAGACACAGATGCACATAGGTGCTCCATTACTTTAAGAGAAATTTGCTACTTTGCTATTCAGGACTTAGAGAGTATTATTATTTATATCCACTCTGACCAGAATAACTATGTTGTCTGCACTTCTTAGAGAGTCCTTCAAAAGATACATGTCAATATTCCTCAGATATAATTAATATGGCATAATTTGAACTCCATATGTCCCCTATTCAGTTCCAAGTGATATTTTCTTCCTGTGAATGACTAATACAATATGGAAAAATACATGACACTGAACAGTAAGACTCTAAGGTCCCATGAGCCCAGTAATACACAAGTCTTCGGGAAGCAGGCGGCTTGGTGTTGGCAGGCTGTGACACATGCTCCAGATTCAACGTGGTCATTCAAAACAGGCTTCTGTTTCTAAGCAGGGCTTCATACGGCTCTTATTTTAATCCTTGGCTGCTGGAACGACTCCTGCTGCAGTGAGGACTTGACTTTGCCTGTCAGCCGCTCTAGACAAGGATGGCACTGATCATGTACATTTACTTGGTAATTTATTGAACAGAGCATTCTTTTTTTCTTTTTTTTATTAGATATATTCTTTATTTACATTTCAAATGATTTCCGCTTTCCTGGTTCCCCCTCCCCGAAAGTCCCATAAGCCCTCTTCCTTCCCCCTGTTCCCCAATCAACCTCCTCCCGCTTCCTTGTCCTGGTATTCCCCTACACTGCTGCATTGAGCCTTTCCAGGACCAGGGGCCTCTCCTTCCTTCTTCTTGGGCATCAATTGATATGTGAATTGTGTCTTGGGTATTCTGAGCTTCTGGGCTAATATGCACTTATCAGTGAGTGCATACCTTGTGTGTTCTTTTGGGATTGGGTTACCTCACTCAGGATGATATTTTCCAGTTCCACCCATTTGCCTAAGAATTTCATGAGTTCATTGTTTTTAATAGCCTAGTAGTATTCCATAGTGTAAACAGAGCATTTTTCCCTTGGCTGGCCACATAGCTCAGCCTGAAGACCTGAGTCTCAATCTCAGAAATCTTTGTAAGGGTAGAAGGAAAGAAGCAACTCTACAACATTGTTGTCCCCCTGAATCATATACAATCACATACAGTAGCACTCATCCCCACTCATGTCACTTGCTTGTGCTTGCATTTGTGAAGACACACATACAAACACACTGTTAATATTTTTCTAAAAGAGAAACATTTTCGTGTATTGTTTCAGTTGGTACTTGATAAATTCCAGGAAAATGAAAACTAAACCCTCATGAGATGAAGCCTCAGACACGGGATATATGCCTACAAATGTCACTACTGTGAGTTTTATCTCCTGTTGCCTCTTTGTGTTGGTTTAACAGTCAAGTTCATCCCTCCCTCAACTCGAATCACATTATATTCCATACAGAGGACACGTAAGCTGTCCCTCAGCCCAGCTCCTGCTTTGTTTTTGACACCTATCAGAGTTCTTGGTTTGGTTTTCTGCCTGATTTTCCCAAGGATATATACATGTGAATGACCCTCTCTTGTTTTCTTTGGTTGGATTTTAGTCCAAACACTAGTCCTCTTCTTCAAGGTTATTGTTTGCTAGTTGTTAGTAATTTTGTACATATATAGAATGTATTGTGATCATATTCAATGACCCCCATTGCTCTTTTTTACCTGTTTCACTCCTGCTGACCTCTTTTCTTCTCAACAACTCTTGTGAATGTGCAGGTTTCCACACCTATTATGTTTCTGAGTGCAGCGCCCTGCCGTATCCAAAAGAAAACATCCAGGGTGCTCTGATCTCCACTCTGACTCTTTTATTCTTTCTGCCATCACCTCCATGTTGTTCCCTGGACCTTAGATGTCTGGTTTAGGGCTTAGCATTTGGCAGTCACTTAGACCAAGCTATGAGTCTCCTATTAACCTCTGCCCTCTGCAAAAAGAGGCTTCCTAGGACTCCACTCATGCTTTATACTATTGCTTTCAGGGTAGAGCCACCATCTAATACACTGCTTAGCCCAGGGCAGCAGTTCAAATATATATGTGTGTGTTTGTGTGTGTATATGTGTATATACATGTATATGTGTATGTATATATAATCACAGATTAATATCTTAAATGAAAGCATTATATACATCAAATGATGAGAATATTATTAGAAGTTCTTACTACATTTTTTTTAAGAATTACACTATGGTTTACAACTCGAGAGGCAGTGGGACCTGGGAGAATGGAGCCAACAAATGAGGTGGACTAAGGTCTCATGTAATAGCCAACTTTATTCAGTGCATCTGACAATTTATACGGAGTGCTATAATCACAAGGACAATCTGCACTCCACCAAAATACATGATTGCTTTTTCTACAGAGGCTTATCAACAAATAACAATAGCCTGTCATAATGAATAATCAGAAGTAAACTCATTCTTACCTGCTTTCCCTGGAAGGGGCATGAAAGAATAATCCAAAAACAATTGCAAGGTTTTGAAGAAACAGAGATCATAAGACTCTTGTCTAGGCTGGAGGGCCTGCCTGCTATGAGGGCTGTAATCCAGTTAATCCAACAATAGCTGATTATGAATGGATCATCCAAGAATCCAAAAGTTGCTCAGTCTATGAAGTGGGCTGTCTCAGGTGTTCTTCAGTATATGTTGGAATATCAAAGAAGTAGGCTCTAGTGTCAGTGAAGGAATGGACTTGTTAGGAAGGCGAGGGAAAGCAGGCAAAGAGCAAAAGTTTCCTTCTTCCATGTCCTCATATAGGTTAAAATGATTTACTTATTCTATCAAGTGCATATAAAAACCAATATCCTGGTATTATTATTTACAAGCAATAAGCCTAGGTTGGACAGGGTTTGAGCTAGTCTAATTTACATCCCAGCCACATGTCCCTTTTTACTTGCTGTTTGAATCTCACCTAGGTTATTTCTGCTTTATCAGCCTGTCCTCAGGGTCCAGTTTTCCTGGCCATGTGCTCATGGTCCATCTTCTCTCAAGGTGTCCTCCTCCTCTCTCTGTCTCCTTTCTCCTTCTCCTCCTGGTCTCTCTTGAGACCCTTCACTTGCTCTTCAAATCCCAATCACAGGCTCTAGCCTTTTATTAACCAATTAACTTTAAATTAGAGAGCAAAGTTTATACAACAAAGGCTGGTGTACATGAGAATTCTATCATCTGGGGACAACAAGATCTTAGAGAACAGAATCTATCATTTGTATACACAGCACTAGACCAACTCCAAACATATAGGCTTCCAGAAGAAGATGTGGCCCAGATTAACATTGTTTCTTCCTGCCTTAAGATCCTGATCAGAGGCGTGTGTCTTCCCACTTCACAGGTCTGAACTAGAAGTGGATTTACCCACTTCAAACCAAACAAAAAAATTTTTAGCTGTGTCCTCCATTTTTGGATTGTAGTTCATTCCACGTATAGCCAAGTTGACAACCAAGAACAACTATCACAATAATCTATGATTAGAACAATATTTCAATATTATATAATTGAACTTAAAATGTTAAAATAGAGGAATAAAAGTATGCGTAAATGACAACAATGATAATTAATATCTTGAAACATGATCAAAACTGTGTCTCTTTTATTCACTAATGAATATCAGCAAGTATGCCCTTTAAAAGGTAACTAATTCATAATGATTTAATATAAGTACTGAGACAGTTTAACACATAAGTGACATCCTGAGTTATCATTTCTGATTTATTTCCATCTGGATTTTCCTTTGTGATTCTATTTCTACTTAAATACTACTTTACATGCCTTCCCTTGTTCATTATTTCATTCAAATATTTTTTTGTATTTTCATTGTCTTAAGGCATTTATTCATATCCTTTTAAATGTCCTTTAACATGTTCATATTTGAAGTCCTTGTCTTGTGATTCAGCTAAATCATTTTCCTCATTTCCTATTGCAATGGGGTTTCAAGTTTCTGGAGGAGGCATATTGTCTTAATATCTTCATGTTTGTATTTTTGCCTTGGGATATACATATATGGAGTTTGATGTTTGAGGTGTTTCTTAATGTGGATATCTGATCTTGTTCTTGTTGTGTGGGTGTTACATTCTTTAATTGCTGTTACTCAATCTGTGGGGTCCCTGGTCAGCCTGAGTCACATAGGAATGGAATTGGGCTAGAAGGAAAGGCTGAAGGGGTGATGGAAAAGAGTTAGGGAGAACCTAGGTCCACAAAAAGAGATAAAGTCCTTAGTACAGTGGTTCTCAGCCTTTCTATAGTTCCTCATGTTGTAGTGATCCCCCCAAACCATAAAAACTTCTATTGATACTTCATAATTGTAATTATGCTACTGTTATGTATCATAATGTAAATATTTGTGATGGTCTTAGGTGATCCCCATAAAAGGATCATTTGACCTCCAACAGGGTTGCAACCAACAAGTTTCAAACCTTAGCAAGTGGTTGTGGATTGAGAGGAAAGGATCCTGATGGCAGGGTGCAATAGGACTAATATTAAGACTGAAGATACTGGAATGGAAGTCAGGAAGGGTAATAAAATTTGCCTCCCTGAGTCCCAGCCTAGTGTGGATTCTATAGGTCACTGGTAGAAAGCAGTTCTACAGATCAGCAGGAAACTCAGAGGAATGGAGATGGATTAAAAAGGAAAGGAAAAAGAGATGTCTAGAAAGAACTGAAAGGTATGGGTCAGCACCAAGGGGGTTGAGTCCTTAGAGGATACACATTTAATAATGATACAAAATAAAATGAAGTGAAACCGGAAACACCATGATTTCCTTAAACTGAAGATTATTTTAGCACCATGATTTTACAGAGTCTGTAGCCAAATGAAGCCTTGAAGGATGATCAATATTTCTAAAAGCAGATTCAGGATTCATCTTACAGGCTCTTGTGTAATTGTGATTTCACTAATTCATTCTGTTCCTGTATTTCTAGTCAAACTAGAAAGAGAGTAAAAGTTTTAGTTGTCTAATTCATATGTGCATTTTGTATAAATCCCTGAAAACTTCTTTTAAACAACTATAGTTATTAAAGCAGTTTGATGAAATACAAATATACTTTCTTATTCAAATATGAGAACATTGTAGTGGAAAGCTGTAAGTGTATATTCTAAAATCTCCATGACATTTTTATATAGTATGTTAGAGTACTATGTACACACTGGCCAGAGTTTCCCAAGTGGGAATGCCTGTGTTTATTTTAAAGACCATAGCTGTGTTGCTCTAGAATCCTTATCTCACTTTCAAACTTTACTGTTTTAAGTAGATATGAAATCCCATGACCAAAGAAGGTATTCCAAATATTTTATCCATGCTGACCACAAGCAAGATCTGCAGAAAGAGTTCTTTACTATAGCTTCTCTTAAATTCACTCATTTTCCACATTATCAGAAATCCCACTAGGCCTTTTTCAATTCACCAGGATACTCAGTCCACTCACTGCTGACAGGACAGTGTTCTCTCTTCCACTGCTGCTGAGAAAGATCTCTCTCTCTCTCTCTCTCTCTCTCTCTCTCTCTCTCTCTCTCTCTCTCTCTCTCTCCTCTTCCCTTCATATGTCTTTTCAATTCTACATCCTTCCCTTCTCTTTCCTGTGAACACTCTTTGAACATGCTTAGCCAAACAGAAGTAATGATGTTGAAAGTACAACTTTCCATCAGGAAGTAATGGAGAACGTGCCACATGCACTGGTGCTGTGTTGCATTTTGTGCTCATTCTATTCCCTGGTATTCCAACTGCTTCCCCACTCAGTAACAAGGCATCCCATTAAGCCAACTTTCACAAATCTATTATTCCAAAATGGCATGGTGGAGGTAAAGAAAAATGGTTCATACAGTTCGGAGTAGCAATTCCAAATATGTTGAGTTGTTATCAGAGTAAGTGTATTGACCAAAAACAATAAACCATTTATTTTTCAGTCATTCTTTAATTTTAACATTCATTCATTTACTTATTCAGCATCATTGAATGCTTACCTAGAATTATTCTACTTTTTCCAACAGAAATACCAAAATGGAAAAGATCTCTGTTCTAAAAAAGATTATGTATTAGGAAGAATAATAAATAACCAGTAAACATTATATCTTGGAAAAAATAAGGTAATGCTATAAAAATAAAATATAATGGGATGATGGAGTGGTACTATTCAATTTATCATTTGTAATGGAACTAAAGCTATTTGGTAAACACTTAAGTGGAGAAATTAGAAAATGGAAGTAGAAAAAAATCATTCCTGTGATGGGTTTAATATACTTATTCCAGGGAGTGGCACTATTAGGAGGTATGGCTTTGTTGCAGGAAGTGGGTCACTGTGGGAATGGGCTTTAAAGCCCTCCTCCTAGCTGCCCAGAGGCTGTTCTTCTTTTAACAGCCTTCAGATGAAGATGTTGAATTCTCAGCTCCTCCTGCACTCTGTGTACCTAGACTTTGCCATGGTCCCACCTTGATGATAATGAACCTCTGAACCTGCAAACTAGCTCCAATGAAATGCTGTTCTTATAAGAGTTGCCTTGATCATGGTGTCTGTTCAAAGCAGTAAAACCTAACTAAGACAATCCCAAATATTTCCTATCCCAGTTGAGAAATCATAATTATAAAAAAAATGGTGCTAGATATGATAAAGAAAAACAAAAACCCACTAAAGGTGTGTTTGAATGCTATATGAACTCTACTTACTAATGGGCTGTTCTAAACATCTTTCTGGGTTACAAATAAATAAATAAATAAATAATACTGTATTCCTTAGATAATCAAGAATGTTGTTTATTTCTCTAATTCTAAGATAATGTAAAGTACTATTGTGTATGTTTTATCAAATGATCAGCCCTAAAAACATACATACTGAACAGGTTATATTTAGGAATAAATATGTATATGCCTACACAAATATGCAAATAACCACAATTAATGATAAAAGAGGGGTATATGGAAAAGTTTGAAAAGAAGAACAGGAAATGAAGAAAAGATTTGATTATATCATTATCTCAAAACTAAAAGAAAAGTTATAAAAAATGAACTTGGATTTTTAAAAAAGATCTCTGCTCTAAAAAAAACAAGATTATGTATTAGGAAGAATAATAGATAGCCAGTAAACATTATATCTTGAAAAAATAAGGTAATGCTATAAAAATAAAATATAATGGGATGATGGAGTGGTACTATCCAATTTATCATTTGTAATGGAACTAAAACTACTTGGTAAACACTGAAGTGGAGAAATTAGAAAATGGAAGTAGAAAAAAAAATCTGTGATGGGTTTAATATACTTGTTCCCAGGAGTGGCACTAACTAAGACAATCCCAAATATTTCCTATTCAACTTGAAAAATCATAATTATAGAAAAAATGGTGGTAGATATGATAAAGAAGAGCAAAAACCCCACTAAAGGTGTGTTTGAATGCTATATGAACTCTACTTACTAATGGGCTGTTCTAAACAGCTTTCCGGGTTAAAAATAAATACTATTATGTTTAAAAAGTACTATTATGTTTTCCTTGGCAAACAAAGCTAAGAATATTGATCATGATTAGCTGCCAGTAGAGTTGAAGACTAGGCACATTCCAGCATTTAAAGACATATAAGAACAGAAGCATCCATTCTTTCTATTTCAAGAAATTTATTATCAATCTCCAAAATACAAATGCTTAAAAACAGGTACTCTCTTCACATTTGACACTTCTTTTGTCTGGCAAGTCCTTGTGGGCCAGCTGCCCACCATACAGGTACTAGGAAAGACCAGAACACAAAGGTGCACAGAGATGTGATCAGTGTCAGAGAACGTTTTATTCACCGGATGTAACTTACCATCTCAGAGGCTGACTACCGAATAAGCTCACTCCTAGCTTTAAGCTTTCGCTGACTGGATCATCTCAACTGCTCAGGCTCACAGTCTTCTCCAAGCCGACTGATTCAGTCTGGCTTCTCTTGGCTTCTCACTGAATTGCTCTGCTTGACTTTGAACTAACTCTGCAATTTGTTCTAATCTTCTGGATCCTTTTGTTGCTCTCTAGATTTACCTACCTCTGCTGACCTGCACTGACCTCACTAGTGCACTCAACTCCACTGCACTGCACTCATTCTACTGACTCCCAACGTACAGCTGAACTGATTCAACTCTCAATTAACCAAACTCCCAACTCGCACAACTGAACTGAATTGACTGAACTCTCACTCTTAAACTGCTTTTCTTCTGAGAGTTGGTTGAATTTCTCTCTGACTCATTCTGTCAAATCTTTCTGATTCATCACTTTGCCCCTCAATTAAACATCACTGTTCAATATTAAATGTGTGTACTAAGGGCATGTCTATATTTCAACTGGACCACACAGACCTCTAAAGACTTTGTATATGATTAGAGTAGCCATTTTGCTAGATTAGAATTCCTCTACAAGATAATTTTATGTTCTACTAAAATTAATTTAAATTTTTTCAATTTTATTCCAAAATTTAGTTGTTGGTACAAGTGTGAAATGAGTACAATATCCTATAGTGAAGAGAAATTTTATCTCATTTGATGTATGTCCCATACATTCTTATGCACATTTTATATTGCTGTTGATTTTTTAAATTCAAGGACTTTTGCTATATTTTATTAAGATTTTGATACTTTATTGCCGAACTCTCAAGTTTCGATTCCAAATTGTTAGAGACTGTTTCCTATAAACGTTATTTTTATTTTTTATAAAGAATGACTTTATTCTTTCTGGGGTATACTTTCCCTTTTTTACTAATTAATATTTTTACATTTTAATTAAATATTATCACATCACTCCCACACTTCCTTTTCTTCTCTCCAACCCCTCACATTACTCCCCCTATTCTATGTGGGTAGCTTCTTTTTCTTGTGTGTTTGTGTGTGTCTGTATATATGTATGGTAATCTATGTGTGTATATGTGTGTACATGTATAAGCACAAGCAAATGAATGCAATGTAAAGACTATAGGAGCTTAAATACTTACTTTTTAACAGTAGCAATTAGCCATAAGCTAGTATTCTAGTTTGCTTTTCTGTTGCTGGGATAAAACACTGAAAACAGCACCTTAGGAGGAAGGGATTATTTGGCTTAGTCACTCCCTTCATAGTCCATCACTAAGAGAAATCAAGACATGAGCTCAAGCAGGTACCTGGAGGGAGGAACTGAGTGTTATAGGTCTTATTTTTGTTATTGGTTTTGTTAGTAGTTTTGTTTGTTTGTTTTCATTTGTTCCTTTCATCTTGTTAGACACCAAGTCCTCTAAAAAGGCAAAACAAGACAATATGGAACTTAACAGCTTGTAATATTAGTTGCACATTCTTACCTATGTGCAGTGATGAAGTACATCTCTGTATCCAACTTGACATTGCTAGGCAAGAAATGACATCCTCTCAATTTTTATGGAATCTTTTCAATTTTTTCTTTTATTTTTGAGTTTTTAATTTAGTTACATCATTCCTCTCTTCGCTTTCTTCCCTCTAAACCATCCCAAATACCCCCTCATAGTTTTTTTTAAACTTGTGTTTTCCTTTGTCATAATTATTGTTTCATACATATGTCTAAGCATATATATTTCTAAATATGGCCTGTTCAGTCTGTATAATGCTACTCATATGTATGTTCTCAGAGATGACAAGTTGTTATTGTATATCCAAAGGAAATGTGCTTCTCTATGGAAGATTATTTCTCCTACTATAACCATTCCTTGGTGGCCTATAGTTATTTGGGTAGGATTTAGGCCTATTGGGCTTTCTTCATGCACTTTGGCATGTATTACTGTCAAGCTTGTTCAGCTCATGTTTAGACTGTCATATTGGTGAGACTTTATGGGTGTATCTTCTGACATTACTATGAGACACATCTTCAGAGCAAACTCCTGGATCCTCTCATTCTTACAGCCCACTGATATCAAAATTGTTGCTAAAGAAAAAGGTAAATTGAGACATCATTAGACAATCAAAAAGTTTTCGATATCCTAGAAATTAACTTTATTTTGTTTTCATTGATTAGTCTAGCTAACCAGTATAGTGATGGTATAATAACCCAGTTAAATTATGATTCATATCTCCCTCTGTTTCCACAACATGCTTCTCAATAGCCTCTCTCAATCATCTTTAAAAACATAAGTCTGGTTTGTGGCAAACATCCTAGAACATGACAGGCTGTTCATTAACAGCATAATTATGATATTCTTAAAAGCTTGCATCTTCTGGTAAAAATGCACCAAAATTTATGTTTCTGTCTTTAATTCCTTTTTTAGTCTTGGCTTCAACAAAGAAGATGCTATGTCTAATAGGCATCATGACCAAGTCAACTCTAATAAAGCTAACATTTAATTGGGGCTGGTTTACAGTTTCAAAGGTTCAGTTCATTATCATCAAGGTAAGAGCTTGGTAGCCTCTCTGCAGACATTGAGCTGGAGAAGAAGCTGAGAGTTCTACATCTTGTTCCTAAGTCAAATAGAAGACTGTCTTGCAAACACCTAAGAGGAGGGTCTCAAAACCCATCCCCACAGTGATACACGTCCTCCAACAAGACCACACCTACTACAACAAGGCCATACCTCCTAATAGTGCCACTCCCTAGGCCAAACATAGTCAAACAACCACAAGCAGTAAACAAGCAAGCCAACACACAAGCATCCCATGTATTTATTCTTCCTCTCTTCCTGATTGTAGATAAGATGTTTTACGTTCCTGCCTTGACTTCCCCAAACTAATGGACTATAAATGGGAGCTATGAACCAAGTAATACCTCTCTTTTGTAATTAGCTTTCCTCAAGATTTTATCACATAAACATAAATTAAAGACACTGTCCTCAGCAGCAGCAGCAGCATATGTGTTTGATTTGTTTCACTTGATTTTCAGTCCTAAAAATAGAGACCTTTGAAATGTTAGCCAAGTCTACAAGTACACAGCATCTGATGAGTATGGGTGTCCATTTTCTGTTTTTATTAGTATCTATGGACATGTAAATCTCACACACATGTGAAACATATGGTTATTCTAAAATATTCTCAAATTTAAAGGTTTTTTATTGAAGGTTTGATAGAATTTTGTATATCATCTGCAAATGTTTTTAAAGGACATTTTTATGCTTACACAGAGACTTTATGTTCTCTGCTAAATATATGATTTTTTAGTATTTTTCTCAATCTGTAACTTTCTTGTTTTTTTTGTATAACATACCTTTTAAACAGCAAAGGGTTTTATTTTGAGAATATATACTTATTAACCTTCTCTGTTGTGGTTCATGCTTTTTGCCCATTATCCAACTACTTTTACCTACTTCAAGTTCACAAAGATTTTCCCCCATTTTTTTCCTTCTATAATCTTCTAGTTTTAGTTTTTTATTTATATATGTGATGATGTTCAATTAAGTTATATGTAGAATATCAGGTAGCTCTCAAACTGGGAATAGCACACGAATGGTGGGTACTAGCAGGTCTACTTGCTGAAGTCGTTTTCTTATTCATTTTTATTTCCTACTCATTTATCTTGAAAATCGATTCACTAGGTTTGTGCTTGGTTTTATTTTATGTTTTTAAGATTAATTTTTATTTTATGAATATGAATGTTTCCTCCACAGGTATGTATGTGTACTTCTTGTATGCATAGGGCAGCAAGAGAGCCCAGGTAATGATTTCAGATCCTTTGTGAGTGGAATTACAAAAGGTTGTGCACTACCATGTGAGTGCTGTCAAACAAACTCTGGTCTTCTGGGAGACCAGTCAGTGTTCAGAACAACTGAGACATCTCTCTCATCCTATGTTCGAATTCTTGTGTGAAATATTAGTGTAGCTTTGAGGAAAAATGTGAGTTAGGTATTCAAGTTTTTCTTTCTTATAAAATGGTTTCTCTTTATTGGGAGGTCCCCGCATCTTCCTCCTCTTGTTCTTCCTCATCCTCTTCCTTCTCCTCCTCCTTCTCCTCTTTCTCTTTCTCTTCCTTTTCCCTTTTTTGTGTTTCCATTTTGTCTTTGGGAATTGCCAATTTCTAAATAAAGATTTATTCCAAATTTATTTTAAATTTTTAATAACTCATTCAATTATATTAACAGTACTAAAACTTAAAATAGCTAACATCATTTTCATACTTCTGTTATTCAATGTCCCTAATTTATATTATAAATACTTAATTGTGGAGCACCTCTGCAAACACCACAGCCATCAGAGTGTCAGGAACTGTGAGTGAAGAAGGAAGTCTGGTATGTCATTTTGACACATGTTTCAACAGCACGACACTGGGCAGTTTATTTTAGTTATATTTAAGTATAGTACAATTTGGAAGAAAATTTTTCTAGTGTAACAGAATCCCGAGTGCACTGTAGGTAATAATTCAGTTGAAACTCTTTTCAAATACATGTCAACATTTGCATACAGATGGGCTCTATAGAAAGATTACAAGTGTTATCTTTAGGGCCTAGGGGAAGATCCAGTGTGGTCTAAGTTGTACAGATAGTGCAGAAGTCACCTAGACTGTTAACCACCTCCAGGTGTGGCCTGGCCCTACAGATACCACAGAGGTCAGCAGGCTATTAGCCACAGCCTTTCCCAGCCTCATGGGCAGCAAACAGGTTATACATATATCACTCTAAATTAACAGTCCTGAGAGCCTAGCATTCCTGGTTTCCCTGGTGCTTATGTGTTATCACAAGGACGTTGGTCCCTCTACACTTAATAGTTATATGTATATGGCTTATATATCATTGGCTAATTTTAATAAGTTTTAGTGTATTTGGTGATTCTAAGATAAATAAAATTTTCCCTTTAAAATTACATCTTTTCTTTCTTCTCTTTTCTTTTTTTCTTTATTCCTTTTTGCAATTAACGAGCAAAATAAAAACGCCGTATAGTCTGTTGAAATTCATGTGTTGAAGCAGGTTTTTTTTTTTTTGCTGCTGTAATGTTTTGTGTGTGTGTGTGTGTGTGTGTGTGTGTGTGTGTGTATTGATGTCATCGTCTAAGGAATACAGATTTACATTTTCTTACTTGGTACTTAGACTTTTATACATTTTTCTTGCTTGGTGTACTGTTGAGGACTTTCAGGTCAATATTCAATAAAAGTCATAATAGTTATTTTCTGATTGTAAAAGATCATTCTGCCTTCCATTGTTAACCAATTCTCTGCTAATTTGTCTCTAATTTCCATGATAGGCATCTTTGTCACAATTCTAGGCCTAAGGCTGTGAAACTAATGACACACGATTTGTATGTGCAGATGCAAAAGCTGTCCAGAATGAACTTGGGCACACACATTTAGTCCTTAGGACTCCTCTGCATCATTCCAGCAGAAGTCAGATCGTATCTGGTGGTGGCAGTTCAAGCTTCCACACCGGCAACTTGGACTGCCTGCCCACTCTTTCTGTACTCTGAGACCTGAGTCTGCAGTAGCCACACAGAAGGCTCTATTCTCTTTACCATTTATGTTACAAGAGTGTGCCTTTGTGACATGTATGGGATAGAATACACAAATGAGAGAAGGGAAAGTAAAGGAAGAGAAAGATAAATAGGATCCCGTGAGGATGAAGACTGGAAAAGCTCCATTTCTTTCACCAACACATTTAACTTCTCAGCTCCTATCCCTGTGGATAACAGGACATGCCTATATTTGACCACGTAGCCACATTCATAAATATATCAATACCCTTGTGAACCTTTCAGACCTTTTTGCCTTTCCTTACCACAGTATAATTCATTATCAATTGAGAAACAGCAATGAAAGGAGATTCATGAGTACTCGTGTAAACCAAACACAACCATACAAAATGCAGAGCACTCAATTTATAAGTTACTCTGATGCCAGAGAGTGGACATAACCCAAAATCAGTTTGCTGTTCTCAAGAGTTAATAGAACCAGTTTCAACTGTATTGTTGCAAATGAAAATTTTGTTCTTTTTATTTTTCTCCCACTAGCCAACATCTGTGAGACTGACACAGGCAGATTACTGTAACTTCCAGTCCAGGCTGTGTTCCACTGCAATACTGTCTAAAATAAACAAAAATTAAGTATTCCACTGTATACAAGTGAAGGAATGCAGTTGGAAGATGCAGTTGTTGCCCTAGGTGAGATAAACCAGAAACAGAGAGACAAGAGGTTAGTGATTTCACTCACAAGTTTAATTGACAAAGCTAATCTCACAGAAGCTGAGAACAGAAAGGTGCTGTCAGAGCTAGAGAAAGGATGGGGAGAGATTGAACAGTATGCACCAAGAGATAAAAATGGAAAGTTCTAGTATGCTATTGCAAAAATGATGACCTCAAAGATTGATAATGAACGGAATCTTAAAACATAAAACTGGGAGGGTTGCGTCTTTGCTCTTGAGTAAATGACTAATATTTGAGGAGTTAGTGATGCCTAAACTGAATTTTTTGTTGTTGTCTATTCATTTGCTTATTTTGTTCTTCTCAGACAAGGTCTTACTATGCAATCATGTGGACCAGACCTCACCATAGAAACCAGGCTGGCCTCAAGCTCACAGCTCTCCTTTAGCTCTGCCCTCCTAGAGTATCATGTATGCATCCTCACATTCAACCAACTTGATTTACAAATTACACACGTGCATGAAACAGAAGATCACATAACATCTCCTTGATATGCACTCCCTTGTGTTTTGATACATCCATCAAAATATAACATTTACAAAACTGGAAGAAATAAAATAAACAGCACCAGCAATTCACAAAACACTACTCATTGAATTGCCACCACTGCAGTCAGATCAGGGTCTTAAGCAGTTGCTGTGAAGAACATTTAGAAATAGACATGAACATCTGGAGAAAATGTCTGCTCTGTGAAAATTACAGCAGCTTGCAGGCTTGAGCTGACTCCGAGATACTCATGGGAAAAATCATTAATTTCCTCTTCAGAAAAACCATTGCCTTATTAGCATTCATCTTTGCAAAATAAAACTCTCACCAATGAGAGAGAACCTGAATCCAGGAAGGAATAACTTTCAAAGTTACCTATCAATCCAGATGTGAGAAGTTTTAGTTTTTAAAACAAAAGCAGCATCCGGAAACATCTGCAGTCCTGCCTTTGTTTGTCATTTCCTGGTCCCAAGTAAAAGCTGTCCTTTGATGTATAGGTGGCTTGGCATTTGTTACAGTGTTCCAGATGACTTTCCTGAAGTGGAATCAGCCACAGGAAATTTGAGCAGCATTATACTTTTTAATCAGCAGTGATGATGCAATATTTTTACTTTAATTTCCTCTTAGGACCTTCTTAGATATTGTTATTCAACTTACTTTTAAAAACATTGTTGCAGCCAGATGTGGTGCTCTGTGCCTGCAATTTAAGCACTAGGGAAGCTGGATGTAGGAGGGTCATAAGTTCAAGATCAGCCTCTGCTACATGATGAAATCCCTGTCTGAAAAGAGAAAGGAAAAGAAGGGAAAAAGAAAGGAAAGAAGGAAGGAAGGAAGGAAGGAAGGAAGGAAGGGAGGAAGGAAGGGAGGGACGGAAGGAGGGAAGACAGGAAAATATTGAAATAACATTTCAAAATTATCTATTAAATCAAGACAAAAGACATTTTGTTTTTGTTTTCTTCAAATGTAGCATAGTTTCTGCATTATTCTAGCTCTTTGTCAAATATGTGAATTCATTAAGCAAATGACTAAGTTGTCAGAGAAAGAGAAATTTTCTTTCCATTTTTTCCTAAAAACATTTTCAGATTAGAAGAGTTCACATCTCACCCATCACCTACACACTGTATGAAAAGAAAGAAAAATAAATTGTTTCAAGACTTCTTTTTACTTATTCTTGTTACCAGATCAAGTGATTATATGTGTTCTTTATAAGCCAAGGATTAATGTAACTTATAGAGGATGGCCTTGTTGGACATCAATGAGAGGAGAGGCCTTGGTCCTGTGAAGGCTTGATGCCCCAGTGTAGGGGAATGCTAGAGCAGGGAAGCAGGAGTGTGAGGATTGGTGAGCAGGGGGAGGGAGGATGGACTAGTGGGTTTTTGGAGGAGAAATGAGGAAAGGGGATAACATTTGAAATGTAAATACAGAAAATATCTAATAAAAAAAGAATTGTCTAAATGTGCCTCTTAGTTTCCCATGAGAAATGGCTACAGCTGTGACATTTACAAATTTTTATGGTTTCACAGTTATGCATGCTTACACAGTCAATGCCTGAACCCCACTGAGACCACCTGAAGTTTCAGGAATATGCTATTTTATCTTTTAGTACTGTTTATTCGTGACTGTGAAACCATCAGCAAGTTATCAAGCAGCCTTCAAGGCAGCTCGAGCAATGCTTTTGTTGATGTGAACTCTTGAGGGACCAGAGACTGGAGAAGTTTTACATAATCTTAAATTCACGAGAGAAAACAACTGGATGTTAATACAAACAATGAAATCCTTAATCAGGAGGTTTTTCATTCTTGGTGTGGTCCAGCAAGGCCAGTTTGAAAAATGGTGACAGGATGAGAGCAAAGGCATCCAAAGGGATGCATGTACTGTTTATTTATCTTAGCAACCACAGGAACATTGCAGACAGCCAGAACTCGCCCTGTAAAATGTGCTGCTAATGTGTACAGAGTGATGGCTTAGTTTGGATAATGTCAAGTTGTTTCTGTACTGATAAAGAGAAACTATGCATTTTATTTTATCTTCTCCAGGATTTATGTCTATGGCAAAAGTCCAACATCTAAATTCTGCTTGATATATCCACACGTAATGAATCCCTGTCCCTAAAAGTATAGATTCCAAACTAAACACTCAATTTTTAGTCCTTCCAGCAAAACCTCCTCATTCTTTTCTGTCTCTGCCCATGGTGACTCTATCCTTCCAGTGGCTCAGGCCAAAACATAGACTCATCTCTTTTCTCATGCCCCATCTCGAAGGTCAGCCAAACCTGTGTTCATCTTCTAAACAGATCTGTGTGCAAACCTCCTTCAGCATTGTTTCTGTGTAGTCCCAGGCCAAAGCCAGCATCATTTCTTGCTTAACAACGTAAGTAAACAACCATCTGCGTATTCTTCCCCTGCCCATCCCTGTGACCCTGTGTCTGTAAAGCTACAGTAGTTTAGCAAACACAGTTTAATCAAGCCATCCCTCCTGGAGACCACTTTAATAGCTTTCTATCTTGCCCAAAGTTAGTGTGTATCTTGGGACTGGAGAGATGGCTTGGCTGTTAAACCTGTTTGCTGTTCTTGTAGTTGCAGGGCAGTAGCTCACAACTATCTGCGATCTCCAGATAATCCTATGCACATAGACACACAACAGCTGGCAACTGTTTCTTTTGGGACAAGGTCCTATGTACCATAGTAATTCGCTTCAAATTAGTTATACAGCCAAAGATGGTCTTGAACTCTTGACCTTCCAACCTCTGTGTAAGCCACCAAACACAGAAAGATTTCATGACTCCTGTAAAAAACTAAACATACCCACCTTGTTAGCATGCAAATTTTCTTTATATAAATTTTCTTTATAGTCTTTAATAAGTGGTAAAATTATATACAAATGCATATGTATGCATAACAAAGCATTGTTTTGCATTTCTTCTTGAGTTATTGTCACTGAATGTTAGATTTGTATATTTATGTTGTGGGCCTCTATACCAAGTGTTCCATCAAAATGTCTCTGGTGAAAAGATCTCAGGCATAGGAAAGCTAAAGAAGCCCTGCTCTTCAGGAACGGCAACCATGCTTTCTCTGAGCTCGTGTCTTGTCTGTCTTGCTGGCATTACTGGCATCACGGTTTCCTTCCTGGTTAGTTCTGGGCCTTGACGTGGGCCTTCCCGGGCCTAGTCTCACTGTCTCGATCTGCCCCTTCACCGTCACCTTCACACACGTCCTCAAGTGTTACTGCCAATGAAAAGGCAGTTCTTCAGCTGTACACAAACATGTAAAAGAGCCAGCCCATCTTCTCTAATTTCTCAGCACTCGAGTCTAACTTACTTCCCCCAATTTCACAGGTCAGACCCTGCAATGTCTCTTCCTACTGGCCTGCTCCTTGCATAAGGAGGAGGTATTTGTTACCGTAGCATATCATCTAGGGGAAGAGTGTCAGAACACACCAGATTTGTAAGAGATGTTGTTAAATTAAAACAGTACCATTTTTGATAGACATTTTAAAAATTCCAGGTAGATAGAATAGTTTTTTTCTTCTTTCTTTCTTTATTTCTTTCTATTTATTTATTTACTTACTTATTTATTTATTTATTACATTCCAGATTTCATTCCCCTTCAGGTTCTCCTCAAGTTCTTCTACGTTCCATACCTCCTCCCCAACCCCTGTCTCCACGAGGTTGTCCCTACCACCCACCACCCACCCCACCAGACCTCCTAATTCCCTGGGGCCTTCAGACTCTTGAGAGTTAGGTGTATCTTCTCTGACTAGACCCAGAATTGGCAGTCCTCTGTTGTATATGTTTGAGGGCCTCATATCAGCTGGTGTATGCTGCCTGGTTTGTGGTCCAGTGTCCGAGAGATCCTGGGGGTCCAGGTTAATTAAGATTGCTGGTCCTCCTACAAGGTCACCCTCCTCCTCAGCTTCTTCCAGCTTTCCCCTAACTCAACCACAAGGGTCAGCAGCTTCTGTCCATTGGTTGGGTGCAAATATCTGCATCTGACTCTTTCAGCTGCTTGTTAGGTCTTTCAAAGGACAGTCATGATAGGTCTCTTTTGGTGAGCACTCCACAGCCTCAGTAATAGTGTCAGGATTTGGGGCCTCCCCTTGAGCTGGATTCCCACATTGGACCTGTCACACACAGGACATTCTTTTTCTCAGGCTCCTCTCCATTTCCAACCCTGCAATTCTAAGGTGGTTCATTTACACAATGGAATACTACTCAGCTATTAGGAACGAGGACATCCTGAGTTTTACAGGCAAGTGGATGGAACTAGAAAATCTCATACTGAGTGAGGTAACTCAAACCCAATAGGACATGCATGGTATGTACTCACTAATAAGTGAATATTAGCCAAAAAATAAAAGTACAGAATACCCAAGATACTGGCCACAAAACTCACAAAGTTCAACAAGATGAAGGGCCCAAGTGGGACTGAGGCGTCAGCCTGACTTGGGAGGGGGAAGAAAGCAATACAATGGGGTGGAGGGAGGGAACTGAGAGGGAAAGTAGGTAAGGGTGGGAGGGAGAGGGGAACATGATCTGGTATTGGGTTGGGGGAAAAGGACTGAAGTACTGAGGGCCAGCAGAAAGAATGGAAACAGGCAACTTCAGGAGGTAGGAGGTTGGGGAGACCCTCCAGAATGTACCAGAGACCTGGGAGGTGAGAGACTCTCAGGACTCAAAGGGAGGAACCTTAAATGAAATGCCCTATGTTGGGGAGAGGAAACTTGTAGAGCCCACTTCCAGCAGAAAGACAGGGCATCAAGTGAGGGATGGGGTTGCCATCCCACAGTCAAAACTCTGACCTGTAATTGTTCCTGTCTGATAGAATAGTTTTAATAGTTCATGTATGTTTGAGACTGATTTTTTCTTAGGCACCGGTTGCTGATGATCTGGGAACAGTAGCTAAGCCCTTACATACCTTTCTGAAGCATCTGAGGAGATCAACTGGTGGCATTATTTGAGTCTTCACATACTCAGAAGAGTTCTTACCCAGTCATATTCTGGTTACTTATTATTTGGGTCATGGATATAATACAGCTTTTAGCTTTTTCTTTTCCTTGAGAGCATTCTATGTCACTGAAGGTTATTTAACTTTACCAAATATTTATGACTAGATATGAATTTTCTAGGAATCGTATGTATATCTTCTCTCCCTTGCTTACACTCCGTTTTCCACTGTTATGCATGGTAGCTTGAAACTAGCTCTTCTTCAGTGTGTAATGTATTTGTGGCAGATGGTGTGCTTGCATATGTGAACAGAGGCACTAAAAGTGTTTAGCAAATAAGTGTGGGAATCTCGAAATGACTGCAGTGGCCTCCCAGCATCCCATAATCCCAGTGCAGTGGAGAATGGAATCTGAAGGATGCAGAGGTCTTACAAGTGTCCAGCGTGGCAGCCTAGGAGCAGGCATGCCTGGAGTTGGGGATGGATAAGAAACATCTGGATAAAATGCTTTTAGCTTCCTTGAGGGATTTGGTGCTTCTCAGTTTACATGAAGATAAGACAGTTATATCCTGTGTCTGCAGCAGCTGTAAAACTTTACTAAGGGAGGGAGTTCTTTGTCACAGTGTTATGGAGAAAAGAAGGAGGAAAAATGAAAGATGAGAATGAAGACTCAGAGAGAAGAACATTGCTAGTTGGAACATGGAGACCTGGGTTATACTGATTTATGCAATGAAGATGACATGGCAGCATCCATTGTTGGGTCGAGGTCATTGATAAGAAATGTATTAAAAGACTATGTGAGCTGTGTTCTGGGACATCTGGATCCTTTGAAAATGACAGGAGGTGGTTCAGTATAGCATAGAACATGTGTGGGATCCGCAAAAGACCAGAGTCAAACGATTTTCAGCATTTATACAAACCATGTGTAAATCAAATTCCATTGTTGCTAAAAAATAAAACAAAAATAATTACTTTATAAAATTAAAATCTTTGTTAATAGTAGGTTTGTCCATCCTGCTAAAGATATTTAAAATTATGCAGCAGTGCCTATAAATATGACATTACTAGAAGGTAATGTCTGCAGGTGTAATCTAGTTACTATGAGCTCACAATGAATCAGAGTGATCTCTAGGACAATACTACTCATGGGTCTAAGTGAGTCAGAGACAAAGTCAGTCAGTGAAGTCAATATGAAGACAAGTAGGGAGTGGGCAGAGATTACAACTGAGGTGCCCCACAAGTCCTGAAACTGGAAGAAAGAAGTATGGGTCATCAAGGGGCTTTAGTGCCTAATATAATCAGTCTACATTGAAAGAAAAATATATTCTTATAGGCATGGTAGAGAACATCCAGAAAATCATGGTGGTAGCATATTTTAACCAAACCATTTATTTCCATATTGAAACATGGAAGGTGACAAGAAGGGGCTAGGTTTCAACAATTCCATTCAAGAAACTGACTATATAACATTCCACCAGACTCAGCTCATAAAGCTTCCCGTGTCTTTCAATAGGGCAAAGCTGAGTTTTGATCCTAATGTGAGAGAGGACATTCTAGATCCCAATTATAGCAAAGGCTGGACCAACACTTTGTCTTGAACTTTGTCCTCTGACATCATAATATAACAGATTTATTTCAAAGCTATGTAGCTTACATTACTTTGTCACAAAAGGCTTAGAAACTCCGTACAATGGTGGTGTTGCAACAGGGGATGTAGACAGGAATGGTCCAGTGGGAACCACCCCACATAAACTTCCTGTTGCCTTCTAGGAAGAATATTAGGGAGCAATGACTTTCAACAGTCCTAATGTGGTGAACATTTAATACAGTTTCCCATGTGCAGAAATATCAACCATAAATTTTTTTCTTTCTACCTCATAATTAATTTTGCTGTCTATATGCATTATAATGTACAAATCTTATCTCTGATGGTCTTGAGAGAACTCTGTGAAAGGAACATTCAACACACAAAGGGGTCACACACCACAGCTTAAGAACTACTGGCCTAGAGTATCAACATTTCTGTTCTTATCAGAAATGTAGAATCTCAGACTCCAACCAAGGCCAGGAAAGTGACATTTCCCTAGAGACTCAAGTCCAAGGTGTATATCTGGAGAATGATAGCCACAATCTTGGCAAACTTATCTCAGTTTTCCTTATCTTTGGGGTTCTAATACTTGTTTAAACACTGCATTAACTCAGTTATAACAAAAACCATACTATAAACAACTGGGAACGAAATGTAAAAACATCTGCTTCCCTTAGCTGTGCAAATGGTGAGTTAGGAAGGGATGGTGAGGAACTTTATCTGAGGGAATAAGAAAAGAAAGTTGTCTTGGTATATAAATGATGAGTTCTGAATAGTAAGCTGCCCTTTTCAGTAATAAAATTACAAATAGCTATGATTATAGACAAGGTATATTGGAGAATCTGAATGCAAACACCAATTCAACATCCTCTTCCCTCCTTTCAGTCTTGACACATCTCTCACCTGAGGGTCAGTTAAGCAACAGAGCAACCCTAGACTTCCCCATTATAAGAGACATGCTATACTATAGAGAAGATCCTTCAGTTCTAACAGAACAGAAAGCATGTCATTCAATGTCCAGACCTTGATGGCAAAATAAATAAATAAATAAATAAAGCAAAAAAACCTGTGACAGATATGACTTTGTAAAGGAAACTTCTTTTCTATCCCCTTCTCTTGAAGATATTAGGACATTCAGAAAAAGAAAGAAAGTGTGGGGTTGCCATGATGCCATCTATTGCAAACCCAAATGCATGTTGCTATAGCTCCTTCAAATGGTGGTGAAGTTGAGTATGGCTTCTATATCAGTTACCACGTTCATAGCTGTGACCAAATGCCTAACACAGAAGGGAAATCTGGCTCAGAGTTTGAAGATTCAGACCATTTTGGCCTGGATAGGATGGTGGTGGGAAATAACTCCAGGCTGTTGTGAGACGGGGCATGATTCTACCAGTGCACAACAGGGAAGATCAAGAATCAGAATGCACAGGAACAGAGCCAGACTCTAAACTTGAAGATTTCTTCTCTACTTGTACCCACCTCCAAAAGGCTACAGGACCTTCCCAAACAGCTACTAGCTGGCAAGTGTTGACTACATGAGCCAGTAGGGGACATTTTACACCCAATCATAACATCTTCCTTTAGGATCATCCGTTGGAGGGAATTGTGGTTACTTTCAGCTCTCAATAGTAACTCCCCAACCAATATCCATGTGAAACACTGTCCTCTATCAGTCTTTCTTGCTAACTGCCAGTTGTTCCATGATTATCTCCCATGTTGCTTTGCACTTCTGCTATGATGACAGAACAGCACTCACTCCTCTAAATCACCACTGTGGGGGAGTAGATCACTACGTTGAAATATTTCCTGATGCCTTTCAATTACTTTCTGTATGTCAAAGTGTCAAATAGTTAATAAGCCTGCAATATTCATCCAGATCTCTTTAAATTAATGTATCTTATATTAAATCATTATGACCTGAAATTCCAGACCTTAAATTCCAGTATCTCATCTAATTTTTTTTTTGATTGTCTGGCATAAGAGTTTGAAGATTCAGACCATTTTGGCCTTGATAGGATGGTGGTAGGAAATAACTCCAGGCTGTTGTGAGGCAGGGGCATGATTCTACCTGTGCACATCAGTGAAGATCAAGAATCAGCATGCACAGGAACAGAGCCAGACTCTAAACTTGAAGATTTCTTCTCTATTTGTAGAATCTTAGGAATGGATTTTGTCTGGTTCAAGATCCACTCTGTGAAAGCAAGATTTAAAGTCACTAAAAATGACTGACTATATTTACACAAAGCAATATGATGCCCATTAATTGTGGTTATTTAAACTTATATTGAGGGCTAGAGGGATGGCTCAGTAGTGAAAGTCCCTGCCATGCAAATCTGAAGACCCAAGTTCAGACCTTAAGCACAAAATAAAAATCCAGGAGTGGTGGTACGTAGCTGTAAGCCTGAGGCTAAGAGGCTGGTACAAGTGCATCATGGACACTCACTGGACAGCCAGTTCATCCTACACTGCAGACTCCAAGGTCACTGAGACACTTTGTCTATAAATAAATAAATAAATAAATAAATAAGGTCGCCAGTGATCAATAGAAAAGAAGTCCATCATTATCTCTTGGGCTCCATGTGTATATACAAGAGAAAGTACACAGGTACATACAAGTGCAGACCCGAACACACAACACAGAAAGTAAATAAATGAGTAGATGAATTATATCTATTTCAATCATTTAACTGTGGTATAAAATGTCTACTGTTCTATAGCCATACGTAGTTAGAGGATACTAGAGAGGGTAAAATGTGGGATATCTTAAAATCCAATGTCATTAAAAATTGTCAACAAACCCATTTTTTCTGCTGTAAAGTAATACTACTTCAGGCTGTGGTCTGTTAGTCTACTACAAAGGCTATTGCTATTTTGGGGTTACTTTGAAATGAGTACATATTTTGCAAAAGAAACACCATGGGAAGTTTACCTTCTGTGTTTATAGTTGCACCCTATGTGCCTATTGCTTGATGTCACTGGAACTTCTGTGTCTCATAAATAAAAGGAATCATAAATACTGATATGTGTTCCATAAAAGCTATTGTAAGTATTGTCTATGGCATTGGCAGTAAATATTTAAGATGCAATATGCAATAGATAACTATATTGTTATAGCACATGTACTTTGAAGTATGATTTCATCATGGTTATTAAATGATGAAGTGTCAGATTCTTGGATTTGTGAGATAGTACAGAGGGAAAAGACACGTTACCCAAGCCTGGTGACCTTAGTTCAATTCCCAGAGCCCATGTAAATGTGGAAAAAGGAAACAGACTGCACAAAGTAGTCTTCCAGTCTTCACATGTACACCATAGAAACTCTGATCCACCCCACACCTAACACACACACATTAAATACACAAGCATACATGTTATATACAAAATAGTTCTTTGTTTGGGGATGGAGTCCATGAATTTTCTCCACTTCTCTTTCATCATGTCTATTGGTGACTTTGTGCAAGTCTTCTTGTTTAAGTTGAAGTATCAATGGTAAAATCCCTCTTTTATTTCTAGTAGACACAATCTCACAGAATATTTCCAGTGTCTCTAGCCTTAACACTCTTTCTGGCCCTTCTTCTTCAATGTTCTCTGAAAATTAGGATCAGGAATTGTATTATAGATATATCCACTGGTACTGTGTTCCTCAAAATCAGTTGATCTCTGCATTGTCACTAGGCCTGGTTTTCTGTATTTGTCTTTTTCTGTTGCAAAGAGAAGATTTCCAGTAAGGATTGGGAACTACACTTGTCTGTGGGTAGAAGAATAAATGTTTAGAATGAAGTGAGAGATTTCACTGGTTTATTAAAGTGATGATAATGGATTCTCCTTTGAGATCTGTGACGTCACAAGTTCTTGACTCACATGTACTTGACTAGGCTTCCAGAATTCATCGTGACACTGTGACATGTTCCTTAACCCCTGTGACATGTTCCTTAACTCCAGTCAGATGTTGGTTACCAAGATATGAATGTAAGCATTTCAGGGACATGTTGGAATCCTGGATGTTGTGGTTAATGGATTTCATAGCTTGGTAGGACTTTTGATAATTTCCCTCCCCTGGGAACTTTCAAAGAATCTTGTAGGAAGGACTATGAAAGTTAGTGTTCCTCTGAATGTTTTTAGCTCCTTTGTCAAATACCAAGTGACCATAGGTGTGCGGGGTCTTTTCTGGGTCTTCAACTCTATTCCATTGATCTTCCTGCCTGTCTCCATACCAAGACCAGACAGTTTTTATCACTATTGCTCTGTAATAGAGCTTGATCTCAGGGATGGTGATTCCACCAGGAGATCTTTTGTTGGAGAGAATAGTTTTTGCTATCCTGGGTTTCTTGTTATTCCAGTTGATTTGAGAATTGTTCTTTCTAGATCTATGAAGAATTGATTTGGAATTTTGATGGGGATTACATTGAATTTGTAGATTGCTTTTGGCAAGATGGCCATTTTTAGTAATTTAATCCTGCCAATCCATGATCATGGGATATCTTTCCAGCTTCTGAGATATTCTTTGATTTCTTTCTTCAAAGGTTTGAAATTTTTGTCATACAGATCTTTCACTTGCTTGGTTAGAGAATGGTGCTGGATCAACTGGAGGTCAGCATGCAGAAAAATGCAAATCAACCCATTCTTATCTCCCTGTACAAAGCTCAAGTCCAAGTGCATCAAGGACCTACACATAAAACCAGACACACTGAAGCTTTTAGAGGAGAAAGTGGGGAAGAACCTTGAATACATGGGCACAGGGGAAAATTTCCTGAATAGAACACAAATGGCTCATGCTCTAAGAACAAGAATTGACAAATGAGACCTCATAAAACTGTAAAGCTTCTGTAAGGCAAAGGACACAGTTAATAGGACAAAATGGCAACCAACAAATTGGGCAAAAATCTTTACTAATCCTACATCCAATAGGGGACTAATATACAATGTATACAAAGAACTCAAGAAGTTAGACTCCAGAGAGTCAAATAACCCTATTAAAAATGGGGTACAGAGATAAACAGGGAATTCTCAACTGAATTCCCTGAATTCAACTGAAACTCGAATGGCCCTGAAGTGCCTAAAGAAATGTTCAGCATCCTTAGTTATCAGGGAAATGCAAATCAAAACAACAGTGAGATTGCACCTCACACCAGTCAGAATGACTAAGATAAAAATCTCAGGGGACAACAGATGCTGGAGAGGATTTAGGGAAAGAGGAAGACTTCTCCATTGTTGGTGGGATTGCCAGATGGTAAAACCACTCTGGAAATCAGTTTGGCAGTTTCTCAGAAAATTAGTCATAGTACTATCTGAGTAGTATCCAGCTATACCACTCCTGGGCATATACCCAGAAGATGCTCCAACATGCATGTAATAAGGATACATGCTCCACTATGTTCATAGCAGCCTTATTTATAATTGTCAGAAGCTGAAAAGATCCCAGATGTCCTTCAACAGAAGAATGGATACAGAAATTGTGGTATATATACACAATGGAGTACTATTCAGCTATTAAAAACAATGAATTCATGAAATTCTTAGGCAAATGGATGGAACTAGAAAGTGTCATCCTGAGTGAGGTAACCCAATCACAAAAGAACACACATGGTACGCATTCACTGATAAGTGGATGTTAGCCCAAAAGCTCAAAATAGACAAGTTACAATTCACAGACCACAGGAAACTCAAGAAAGAGGAGGACTGAAGTGGGGGTGCTTGGGTTTCTCTGAGAAAGGGATCAAAATATTCACAGAAGCAATAATGGAGACAAAGTGAGGAGCAGAGACTGAAGGAAAGGCCACCCAAAGACTGCCCTACCTGGGGATTCATCCTATAAATAGTCACCAAACCCAAGCACTCTTATGGACAACAAGAAGTACATAACAAAAGGAGCCTGTTATGATTGTCTCAGGGGGGCACTGCCATAGCCTTATACATACAGAGGCAGATGCTAGCAGCCAACCATTGGACTGGGCATGGGGTCCCCAATGGAGGAGTCGGGGGGGGTGTGCAGACTGGAGGAGCTGAAGGGGTTTACAGAGCCATGGGAAGGACAATGAGGTCAGTCACCCAGATGCCCCAGCACTCCCAGGGACTAAACCATCAATCAAGGGGTACACATGGTTCCAGCCAAAAATGTGGCAGAGGAATCCCTTGTCAGGCATCAGAGGGAGGAGAGGTCTTTGGTCCTGTGAAGGCTAATAGATGCCCCAACAAACTGAAATTGAGGCTGCAGGGAGGTGGGAGTGGGTCAGGAGGAGGCAGGGGGTAGGAGGAGAGGTTGAGAGTTTTTGGGAAGGGGGAAACCCGGAAAGGTTTTAGCATTTGAAATGTAAATGAAGATTATATTCAATTAAAAAAAGAAAAAAGAAAGTATTCAGGGAGTAGGCATTGAGGTCTGACACAGATTTGGGCCTCCAAGTCTTGTGCATGAATATGTGGAGTTTTCAACAATAGGGGTTTACTTCTAAAGTCTGGGAGGCAACTGAGAGCAATGAATTGTTTTGGGAGACTTGTGAATTCTCCTGACTGACAACTTTAAGATATATATATATCAGTACCATATATATATCAGTACCATATATATATATATATGGTACTGAGCTTTATATTAGATAGTTTATGGCTCTGGAGGAGAACATTATCATTGTCCAAGAGACTCAACTCCATAGATATAGATATAGATATAGATATAGATATAGATATAGATATAGATATAGATAGATATGTATCCATAAGAACTAAATGAATCAAAAACATAAATGTGAAACTTGAAACACAAACAAGTCAGAGAAAACAAAGGGAGGACCCTGTACGACACAAGTCTAGGAAAAAGTATCTGGATAGGATTCTACTTGCCAAATATTTAAGGCTAGCAATCGACAAGTGGGATTTCATAAAATTAAAAGGGCTTTGCAAAGCTACAGAAGCATCAGTTGAGTGAAAAGGAAGCCCTCAGATTCAGGAAAGTAAAAGGAGACCATGGCAAGCACCTGGAAGGGCGCTGACTGGACACAAATGAATTGAAGGAGGGAACTGAACAACCAGAGGGCGCGTGGTCATCAGGGAGGGATGGGAATACAGACGGAGAGGAAGGGGCGCGAGAAAATAACCCTCAGGATGTCGGAAAGGGCCAAAGGGAGTCATCGTCTTGGTTTGTTTGTTTGTTTGGATGAGGAAGTTGTTAAGTTTCAACCTGAGTTTCCTTCTGTGAAAGCTGGTTTTAATAACCTTCAGGCAACAGAGATTTGGAAATGACATGTAAGAAGTAGAAAGAAACTCACAATGCCTTCTTCTGGACACTCTGAGATAATATGCTTGTCTGTTCAGAGAAGGGAAAATAGCAGCGGCAGTTTCTACTTTGCAGTCATAAGAGAAGTCAGCCTGGGATTGAGAGGAAGGGGCTGAGCGTGGAAGCAGTCAGTGGTAAAGGAGCAAGGCAGAGAATGCTGGGGAGATCTCTGAGTAAACTGAACCTGAAGGCTCATCCCAAACAACGGCCACACCCCTTTTGGTTAAAGCCGTGGTTCAATTTCTGTCTAATGATTGCTGACCAGAATACATCCAGCACTGTAGCAGAAACAGGATGTTCTCACATACTTTCCCACTAGCTATGGCACAAACATTCCGAGTCTCAAATCCGCTAAGCTCTGCTACCCATTTCTGACACTTAACCCTGACTTGACAGCTGTTTTGAAATCCATCTCAAAAATTTTTTTTTCAAAAGCCAGTGGCTAACTAATGGAAACATCTATTCCTAATATTTCAGTAAAGGGCGAAATATCTAGATAAGCAGCTTGACTGTATGCATAGTAGTTTTAAAGTAGACTTCATATCAGTACTGGAATATGAATTCTCTATATTAATAAGAAAGTATCTGTTTTGTGCTTTATAAGCCTAATACTGAATGTATATAATACACATTATCATTCTCAAATGTAAACAAAAACAGTAGAAGTTATGCTAAGAATTTGAAAAGTAGATACTAGTACTGTCAACTGTCCAGAAATTTCAAAAATATTTAGAATTAAACATTTACAAAATATCTGTTTTGAATGCATTTTTAAAATTTTATTTTTTTCAATATGACAGTGAAAATTTTACATAGCCCATACTGAACTTATGTATTCAAATAAGGCTTTACCAATAACAAAGGAGATTAATACATTGTTAGAGTTTGTCATTTGACTTTATGTCAAAAGAGTTAATTTAGCGCTATGAATTACAGAAGACTTTGTATTCTGTTCTTTTTAAAGCTTTACTAAATGGTCGACATCTATGATTACATCAGACTTTGATACCTCAGTTCACAACTACAGAAAACTTTAAAAGTGATTCTGAATACTACAGGTAAAACATTTTTATTGTAGGCAATTATTCAATCTGCGTATTTGGCTTGACGCATAAGTCATGTAGAAAAGCCATCCACAGTATGCTTGAGTTTCAGAATCAATCTAACATGCTTTCTTTCTTTCTTTCTTTAGTATTTTTTTTTTCTTTTTAGCAATGATATTGACAGACTGGGTATTTTCCCCCCCAGATTATAAAAATGAGGCTGTTGGGGAGTTACTTGTAGTTTCCAAGTTGAATGGCACCGCGTATATAGACACATCTGAAGGTGTTTGGAAAGATTTGCCAGTACCGGACAGGGTTGCTATAGAGACTCAGGGCAGAGTAGGAATTCTTTCGCGAGCTGTATGCAGGCGGGCAGAAGTCATTCTGCCCGACTTCAGTGATGTTGTTGTTATGAAGGTAGACGACCTGCAACATGAAGTAGTGTGGAATGATTATTTTCCATTTGGGTATCAAAGTTCTTCATGTAAACACTATTATTAATTTGCACATTTTGGTATGAAGGCGTAACAATTCCTCAAGCCAAATTTCATTTTCTGCCTTCCTTTTAAAAGTTGCTTTTTCTTCCTCCACAGGCCCTGACTCTGTAAGATGCACATCAATCACTCTAGATGTCCAGGCTAGAGACATTACACCTGCACACCACTTCTACACCATCCAGTTCTACCACATTATCATCAAAGTGCACACATAGTGCAGACACCCTCACATCCGCTCCCTCAACCCAGCCTAGACCTCTGGCACCTCCTCGTCTTCAACTATTGACATGACTGCCAGCTCCTCCTACTTTCTCCTTTGATTTTCAAAAACCCATTGTATCGTTTTATATTCCAGAGGAATTCTGAGGAAAAAAAAATTGTAAAAAAGGCCATGCCGAAAAGTACAATGTAAAGAAGACCATCTGTGTCACAAAACCAGAAGCAGGTGGATTACACCTTGTCATTCCCTGCACAAGTTAAAATGAATCAGTACAAGGGCCTTCCCATCTCAGTCTGACGCCATTCTGCTCTGAGCCTGTATTGTATCTTGTCACTGTCCAAGCCCAGTCCATTGTCACACACAGGCTTCCTCTCCTGCAGAACCTTCCCCAAGACACCTTCAGGCTTGTTGCTTCGTTTCCCCATCACAGACAAGCCTCCTCTTTTTTTCCCTTTGTGACACTCTGAATTCAGAGTGATGTCTTTATCTATACTCACAGCAGCTATCACTATACAATGTATTATGCATTTATTTGATTTTTCTCTTTTTCTTCTCTAAAGCAAAGCTTAATGAGGGAGGAAACTGCTCTCGTTGGCTCTATTTCCAGTGCTTGCTACAGAACAGGAGATATTCAAGAAACATGTCTAAAAGGTGTTGTTTAACATATAGGATATGCATATACCATATACTATTTACATGGAGTATTAAATCTTTAGAGAAAAACCCAAAATGCTAAACCACATAATACTTAATAAAGACATATGGAATGAGGAAACAGTGTGTAACTCACTAAACAGAAAAGGAAAATATACACACTAGAATTTAAATAAAGAATTCACCATCTCCAGAATATATTTAAGTATCATATTTACATAGGCAAGCCCTAAAAGGTTGACCTCTTATTTCTTATTTTGTTTGTTTTCTGAGATTCTCTTTCTGAGTAGCTCAAGATGTTCTCAAGCTTTCTATTCCCCTGCCTCAGTATCTCCAATGCTAAGATTATAAGCAAGTATCAATGTATGACTTTGCCTGCATTTTATAAACTCTAAAAATATTAAACTTACAGTTTACCAAAATTTTCATAAAATACATTTTATGCTTAATACAATGGTAGTTTGTCCATAAGTTTTCTTTTCCTATATTCATTAATATGTATTTGATTTAATAGGACATAGTGCTAGAAAGTGGAATTATGTGGTGGTTATGTTTATATCTTAATCACAGTGCTAAGGCATTCAAATGTAGGTAGTAAACATAGGATGTAATACAAATTCAGTTAGGCAAGAAATAGCCTTATGAAGTGACCAAAGACAGACTTAGAATAAGCCATTGATTCTTCTAGTTCTGTAACCAGAATAATGTCACATGACTAGAGTACAAATCAGAGGAGCAAGGAAATAAATATAACTTAAAAGCAGAGAAAAGAATGTAATATATTAAGAGAAAAATTAAAGAGGTTTTAGAGCAGAAAGAATATATTTGCCATGGTAAAATTATGACATGGGATTAAGAGTATAAATAGAGACAACAGAAAAGGGATAATGAATGTAATAATCAAACTGACAGTGAACTCATCCCAACTAAAGAACAAAGACAAAAACAAAATGAGAGGAAAAAAAACCATAAACATAAAGAACAAGATGATAGCATGAAAAATTGTGGAATATTGTAGCACTTGTCAAAAAGAGAAAATGGCACTGAAATCATTTGAAGAGATAAATTGATAAAACTTAAGGAAAATATTAGTCCACAAAAATAAGTTCAAAATATTCCACACAGAAAATATATGTTGTCTTAAGGTTGCTAGACACCAGATTTATTTAAAAACAGAAAAGACCCCCAAACCAAGCATGATGGTGCACATGTGAATTCCTGACACTTAGGTGATGAGGCTTATGGGTTTGAGAGCAGCCTAGGCTATATAGTGAGATCGTCCAAAAATAATTTAGAGCTAATACTGTGGAAATAATATTTTTCAAGTGATGATTTGCAATCTATTACATACAGGGACATCCATAATTGTGTGGTATGGACAAACTTCCTTATTAACATAATTGCTTAAAGGAACAATAGTATATAGCATTAAAACAAGAAAGGAGTATGTTTTAAAGCCAAAGCAATAGTTTTTACAATGCTTATAGGATTCTTCAGTTTTGAAAATGTTGTATTCGTATTACTACTCTCTATTCTAACAGAGCTTATGAAGGAAAGAAAGTAATATTTAGTAAGAATTGATTGCTCATGTGAAAAGTAAGAGAATGTAACAAGAAATAAGACAAGCAGTAGACTATGAACAAAAAGACCAGGATTCTATGTTCTACCAGGTTACTGTTTTCTAATATCAAGGCCATGCAAAAACTTCAAAAGAATATCATCATCATATAAGCACACATTTTTAATTACTGAATGAAATATTAAGAACCTATATACTTCACAATATAACAGAAGGACCATATACTTTTTCCAAACACAATTTACCTCAAGGATTTGAAACAGATTTAGCAACTTATAATAAATTAACTTAGTACATTATATTAACAATGAGATTCCAAACATAATCCTCTCAATAAGCACGATTTTTGCAAAAAAAAAAAAAAAAAAAAAAAAACCTGTTCAAATTTCAGATAAGCTAGGAGTAGAGAAGATCTTCCTCATTTGATAAAGAGCATTTCCAGAATAACTGCACACTTTGTCTTCTTTAGTGGTGATGTGAGCGCCCCATCCCCTCTTAAGACAAGAACCTTACATCACTTTTATTCTACATCAAACTACCAATTCTACACAAATAGCATAAGAGATCACAAACTAAAATGATTAAGTCAGAAATTTTAGGGAAAAAATTATTTCTAAACCTGTATAGTATTGGGATGAATATGTAAGTCAGCATTATCTCAGTCTTCATCAGAGAAACTTCTCTGTGCAGTAGATAGCACAGATATAGAAATATAAATAATGAAATACAGAAAGTCATAATGGGTCTCAGTGCAGAGAATCATGCTCTGTGAAGTGCTCTGGCAGAAATACCATGTACATCACACCTTGCCCACTCCCAAGAAGGCTCAAGACAGATTATAGAAAAGGGTATGGAAAGATTATAAGGACCAGAGGTCTGGGGAGAATGAGTTGAAACAGGGCTTTCTGGACTTAACAGGGCTTCAGTACTAATGAGATCACAGAGTGTATGGTTTTCTACTCAGGATCAAGCCAGTGAAGTCTTCTGCACAGAGGAGGGGGCGGCTCATGTACTTCAACACAGCTATTAACAACAGGGGACCCCTACAGCAGGGAGAGACAATTTTACTTTTCTGTTTTTAAATTTATTTTAATTTTTTTTCAGACAATGTATCTTATTCACATTCTTGTCTCTCCCCATGAATGTCTGAGCCTCACAAATTGGACTCTGTGCTTCACACACACATGCACAGAGAAGAGAAAGAGAGAGAGAGAGAGAGAGAGAGAGAGAGAGAGAGAGAGAGAGAGAGAGAGAGACAGAGAGAGACACAGAGAGAGACACAGAGAGAGATACAGAGAGAGACACAGAGACAGAGAGACAGAGAAAGTGAGACAGACAGAGAAAGTGAGACAGACAGACAGACAGACAGACTGAGCATAAAGAGCATTTGATACTTGAGGGGTTGATGGTTGAGACATGAACACAAGGGAGTTAGAGGGGGGAAGGGATAACATGCAAATATAATACATTTAGGTAAAACACTTTGTCTTGGTGCATAAAGTTCTCAAAGAATTAAAACTATATAATAGAAATAAAAAATAAATTGTTATGAGTTTTACAAAGTAATCAAAAATAAGTAATACATGTGAAATCCTTAGGCTCGTGAAAGTAAAAATAAATAGGATGCATGTTCTAAAATTTAGGGAGACAGAGCTCAGTATGATTCTTTTCAAATACGTGTTACTGTGGAAATGTTTTCCTTAAACTCAAAAGACTTCAAAAGCATCGCCCCTAATTATCTTTCTCTGTGACTGACACGATAAAGTGTGCTACCACTTGAAGCTTAGAGCAAAAAAATATATGAAGCAAAACTGTATAACATGGCATCAAGAGGACAGTGGTTTTCTATAGTGTTGTCTTCTTTAATGTGCCTGCTAAAGCAGTCCCACGCTCTCCGTAGTGTGTGCTAAGCTGATGAGAAAAAATTACGAATAAAAGAGGTAACAGCGGAACCAAAACACAAAACTAAGCTCAGAAGAAACCTTACCAGTGCAAAAGGATAGCTGGCTTTGTCAAGCCTTCTAAGTCATTTGTTTAACAAACAAACAGCAACAAATTCTCTCAATCCACTAACACTGCTAAGCACCTCCAGTGAAAATAATCAGCACCCAAGAAAAGATGTGAAGTTCTCTGCTCACTTTCATGTCAAACACTAATTAAACTCAGTTAATGTCACTTTTGTTATCAGTTGAACTTGGAGTTTATGCCACAACTAAACAACAATGAAAGGGAGATCAGTCCTTTGCTTTTAACATTACTGACAGCAGAACAGACCATCAGCCTGTCTAGTGTCACCAGCAACATATGGATATTATGTTAGTTTACCTATGAAATGTGTCAAAAGATTGTTTCTAAGAAACAGTGATTGAACTTAACAGCCATTTAAATGAAAAGAGCTTTTTAATAGTGTAATGGCAAATGCCTTTAAATCCCAGCCCTTGGGATGTAGAGGCAGGAGGATCTCTGTTCGTTTGAGGTCAGCTTAGTCTACAAACTCCAAGATAGCCTGGGCTGCAAAGTGAGATTCAATCTCAAACAAACAATCAAAAGAAAATCAAAATCGAAAAAAAAATCTTAATACACCCACAAACACACACACACACACACACACACACACACACACACACACACACACACCAAACCTCACTGAAAAATAATCATATAATTCCATTTAGAAGTACTAAGTTTTCACTTTGTTTTTTTCCTTATTTTTAAGTGAGTAACTTGAATAAACATTTTTTAAAAAACTTTAATTTCGCAAAGTATCACTGTAAGTCTGTTATTATACATAATTATTTTCGTCACTACGTAGTAAGTACCATTTTTATTTGTAGATTTATAGATACAAAGACTATAAACCCAATGGCCACTGGTCCCCGTATTTCTATCTTTATCAAGCTATGCCATTTGATAATTTATATAAAATTAATTCAGTGCATTGCATTTTTCAGCCATGAGTCTACTTTTAGCTTACAGTTAAACCTTGTTTATTCCACATCACTAATGCTTATTATCACAGTATCCCTGGTCCTTCTGTCCTTTTTACAACAGCTACTCATTTGTCACACTAATCAATGACCTCAGATCAGGCTCACTGATAAGAAGTACTTATTTTAGCAGTGAGTTTTATAAAATATCCAGGGTATATTTATTTTAAAAATTAAAAAAAAATCAGACGTGTTTTCTGCAAACGAATGTATATGTGACAATATCTAAGGTTCCTTTCTATGCAACGGTTTGAGTTTTTTATCCTCCCAAGTTCACATTTTAAAATATTCAATAACGTGGGGTGCGGGATGGGCCTGTGGAAAGTGACCAGTCACAAATGGGATGGGTGCCCTTACAGGAAGGCACTTTCTACCATGTGACAATAAGGGGTGACATCAGGAGCTCAATATCTGGGTGAGGCTCGTTCTCACCAGACCCCAGCCATATTGGCACTCTGATCTCAGGTCATGAATGCTCTTTAAGCCCCCAGCTCATAGGATTTTGTTAGAGCCATGGCATGAACAAGTTTCTGTGGAGAGTTCCCTTCCTCCCAGGATCACACTGGGCCGATGATTCCTCTCCAGACAGGCCTCATAAGTTGTAGAGAGCCTTATTGGGGTACCATGCCACCTGGCAGGAAAAGTGAAGTTCCTCTGACAGCTTTTGAGCAGCAACTCCTGTGTTAGCCTTAATCCCTCCACCTGGGGTGGAGCTTTCAGACCAAGGTGAAGCCCATTGTTCTTCAAGGACCTGCAGTTTCCTGAGAAACACTAGCAACCTGAGGAGCAACTGAACCGGTTCTGCTTCTGCGGAGAAGTTTCCAGCCTTTGGGAGAAGGGTTTTCCTCTGCCTGTATATTTGGAGTCCTCCATTAAGCCTTGAAACTTTGAACAGCAGCTGTTGTCTCGGTCTCGGTCTCGGTCTCGATCCTTTTTCTCCGCCTTCCCATACATCCCCAGCTTCCCTTCCAGGTAACCCATTGGATATAACTTTGGGCAGTTACAATAAGTAGGAATTGATTTGCTTTACCTGGACATACTTATGCTCTGCCAGCCCAGGAGGTACCCTGAGGAGTTTGTTGTTGTCCAAATGGAGCTCCCTCAGATGAGGGACGTTGGCCAGACTGCCATTCTCCACAACGGAGATGCTGTTGAAGCTCAACCCCAGCCTGCAGAGGAGAGTGGAAATTGGTGTGCACAGTAGTCAGGAATCCCTTTCTTATAGCCAGTAGGTAACTGAGCAACTAATAACACATTCATTGGTTTTGCATCAACTGTTTCTGTCAGAGTGTTTTTCTTTCAACCTTTCTGAGCCTAGAAAAGAAACCTGTGCTCCGTGTGTGTGTGTGTGTGTGTGTGTGTGTGTGTGTGTGTGTGTGTGTGCGTGTGTGTGTGTGCATGTGTGTAAATGTTTAAGTGCAGGTCTGTTTGAGGGTGCATGACAGATATATTGTATGTGCATATGTTCAGAGAACTAATGTCAACACTGGATACACTCCTTCATAATTTTCCACTTTAGGTTTATGACTGTCTTTACTGAACCCTGAGCCCATTAATTTGTCAAAACTAGCTAGTCAGTAAGCTCCAGGGATTCTCTTGTCTCTTTCTTCCAGAGTAAGTGCTGCCATGCATAAATTTTTACATTGGGATTCTGAACTCAGTCATAACTGAAGAACCGTCACTTTACCAACAGAAACGTCTGCACTGCACCACACCTCAAAGTCTGTTCCTAACTCTTAGTAAATACTCTTTGAGAAGACCTTGGAAAATATGAAAGTGTTATGACTTGGCTGCTTGTATGTCTTTCCTTTGAAATAACAATTGTCTTGTAGCATAGCCAGTCCTATCGTAGAATCAACATAGAATCTGACATACTCGATAAATAACCATGAATTGATTTCTTCATCTAATAAACATGGAGATTCACTTGGTAAAGGACAAAAAGAAATAGGATTCTTTTAGTCAGTTTTTTAACTGAAGCAACTGCCCATTTATGCACATTTATTCATAGAAAAATAAAGGAATAACATTCAAAAATATTAATTAATCTGCTTTCTAGAACAAGTAGTGGGATCTGTGTTGTATTAGATAAAACTTCCCCAGTGACCCTTTGATTGCACTCTAGATTAGCTTGGTGTGAGTTTTGCTTCTTCCCACTCAGACATCTGACTCATCTCTCTATGTTACATAAGTTTAATTTGGTTGAGCTCTTGGTTTATTTTTTTTTAAATTAAAAGTATAATGAATGAGGATTCTGTGTTATTAACAGGGTTCCAAGCCAGAAGAAGTTGGCTTGGAGGCATGACTAGTCCAGTAAACATTCTAGGGATAAAATCACCCAAACCAGAGAGATTTTAATTCATAAGGCAGAGAGCAGGAGGCCACAGAATAATATAAGAGATCAAATAGCTGCAAAGAGGCAGAATGTTTATCAAGCATCTTCACATAAAACAGAGCGGTCTGGACATGGCAGAGTGGTTTTCCTACCCTTCAGGTAGGTCCAGGCATGAGCCACTTAGAACTTAGATATTCACCTTACACAAATAAAGCCCCTTATATATGGTCCTGCCTTTATTTTGAAATAATGATTAAAATGTGCAGATGTGGGGGCATAAGTAGAATCACCAATTATTTTAACTATTGATTATTAATTTGACATCTTGCTGAGAACACTACATTTTCCCTTCCTCTTAGATTCCCACCTATTATTTATGGGTCTTGCTTTTCTACTTCAGAATTGTGTCTCCTATAACTTGTGACATTCCAAGTCCTTTTTTTTCAATTTAGCATTGGAATATTTTTTAAATTATAGAACCCCTAACAACTTTTTTAAGATTAATGTTATTTTAAAGTATTTATTCATATATTCAATCACCCAGTGTTTTTGAGGTTGTGTATCTCTCCACGGATTAAAAGAAACAGTGACAAAACTCGAAAACCATGTTTACTATTGCAAAATACTTCACCTAATACAGGACACAATGACACACATTTATGTGTATGCCACGTGTGTGTGTGTGTGTGTGTATGTGTGTGTGTGTGTATACACACATATACGCCATATATATATATATATATATATATATATGACTATATGTACATGTATGTTTGTTTGTGTCTCTGTGTATAACAATCATTCATATTTTACTTCAGGAAAGAAACGAGTGTTTTTTTTTTCCCTGCACAATTCTGACAATGAACTGGAACTTTGCCATGAAAAATGTTCTCGTTTTCACAGGTTTAGATTTTTTAAAAACTTTCAACACCAATACATTTGTTGTGTTCAAACCACTGAATAATAAGAAATACAGTGGTCTGATATTTTAATAAAATGTTTTTTTTCTAGATTTGATTATGAAAGAAATGTATTTGATAAACTCAAGTATTTAGCAATTTGGCCATACAGATAAATCAATTATATGGAATTTAAAACATACTTACCAAGAAACCTGAATTTTATTACCCTTTTTATAATTTATTAGAACTTTAAGCTCCTGTTAATAAGTACAAGTCATCAGTATTAGAGTTTAGAATGCCAAGATCTCTTAACTGCTTTTCACATAAGACAAACTTCTTTTCTAAAGAAACATATATATTTTGAATATCCCCCTTTTATACTACTGTTATTAATCATCATCTTCATCATCATCATCATCATCACCACCTGAAAATAAGATCCTAATGGCAAATGTGTGTAACAAATAATGCAATTCATCTGCCTCCTCTCATCTGCAGCTAGAGGGAATCATTTAATAAAGAAAAATAGGTGATATATGATATAATACTATTGTGAAGAAGATTTTTATACCAGAGTCTTTGGTTAAATTTTTCTACATGAAGCCTTTCTTATTACTTGTGATATTGGGAAAACAATTGGTAGCTATAATCACAATGGTATATTTATATTTTCTCTTCATCATCTACTGTGTCATTGGAGATTACACACAGATACAGGGAATGGTAACTTGGTCATTGGTATCTCTCAAAGATAAAAAGATGTTCTTTGTGTATTCATTCATCAGCCATGTTGACTTGACATAACGCTATGGCAGAAACATTTCCTGTAAGAATATTCAGCTATATCCTAGCCCAGGACAGAGTATTCCTTGAAGACTGCTAAACAAGCTCATCACATTGGCCTGCTTTTTCTTACGTGATAATCAAGTTTTAAACACTGAGAGATTGAAACCAAGTTAAAAAGCAGACACATGGTGATATACAAAGAAAAGATACAGTAAGACAGGGCCATAAAAATATTTTTTTTCTTTCTTTTGTGAGCACGAAGTAAATGTGAAATATTTTCTTTTAAGCCATTAAGAGAACATGAATGAGATAATTTTTTGCTCTTATTTCAATGCCCGCATAAATGCCATTTGAATACATTCTCAAATTTGGGTCAAACTATTTAGTCTTTCTTAACTTTCTTTTTGATCACATTGAATTAGAAAATGTTAAATGGACGTTCAAAACCTGCACACCTGTATAAAAGAATTATAAGCTATACAATATTTCAAAAATATACAAAACATGTGACAAATTATGTTGTCTACAATAATTATAACAGTTCATTGACTTTCATCAAGAAATCATCCAATAAGCTGGAGTTTTACTTAAAAAACAAAACGTCTGATAGTTTTAAAGAATTGATAGAGCATTGTGTTTCTAAAGATGAATAACACCCTCCCCTGGGCATCCTTTGATAGAAAATTATGCATTTCTTACTTAGACAAATTAATCAGTCCTTTCAGGCTGGATGCATCAACCTTGGTGATCTTGTTGCCATCCAGATGCACTTCACTGAGAGACATAGGCAGACCTGGTATAAGCAGAAAAAGATGCTGAATTGGCCAATGAACATCATAAATACAGAACATACTTCAGTGGGTACACATGCTGTGAATTTCTAAATACCATTTCAAATAATTTTGGCCTTCATCTTTTTTTTCTCTTTTCTTTTTGTAAAAACAATACACACTTTAAAGTGATATGATGCTTTTACCTTAGAGGGACATTGATAAAGTTAAGAACTGTCTGCATCATGTGATAAATTTTTGCTCCGGTAACTGTAGAACCAAAGTTAAATACCAACCCTCATTGCTCTCTCCACCTGTGTCGGTGAGCTCACACTGCTGTTATTATACAAAAAATTCATGATATAAAGACATGAAATAAGGAGATTGACACCAGAACTCTAGTATAGGGATTATGTGTCTGTGTATCAGTTAAGCCTGTGTATAAATATATGCATATATTTTATTTACAAGAAAGATTCATAACGAGTACTCAGTGTATTGTGCTGGTGTTGGCTTTTATACAAGGATGCCTTTGTGAGAGTGTTTAATGCCTCTGCACCATGACTGTCCAGCAAGAGCTAAAACTTACATAGACCTCTAAACTCTTAACAATACTTCTTCAATGATTGTGAATTCCAAAGATTTAGTAAATAGTAAGCAATATTTGAATTTTTTTATTTATTTCTGCCCTCTAAAGGACCATGTGTTATATGGTTGTTAGTAATGCAGAGTTCCACTTTAATGAGTAGCAACAGCTACAAGAAAACAATGAATTGATACCTATAGATCTAGTACCTGGCTGAAGAGAGATATTTATTTATTTATTTATTTATTTATTTATTTATTTATTTTTATAAAGACACAATATTGGAAAATAACAGATAACATTACTATGAAGTTTGCATTACATCCAACAAATTATATTAACAATTTTATTTATTGACATAATTTTTCTGTTTACTTTAAAATTGCCATTTTTCGGGGAAGTATGTTTTTGCATAGCTTGCTCTATGTAAACAAACGATAAATAAATAAGCAAGTAAATAAGCTTCTACTTACCCTGTCTCTAGTATGTTCCAAACATTGACTATGTCACTTTTCTCAATTATGTTAATTTTTTTCAATGCATGAAATGAAAAAAATCAATTCCCTTTATTGTTAAGGAAACAGACTCAAAGTTATAAATTTGTAAATTTTAAGCAGGAAATGTTCTATACTCCCATCGAGAAAGTAGAGTATAGAATAGCATTCTCTAAGCCAGAGAAAATTAAATAATTGAATTTTGCTCATAAATATTGGGAAATCACGACTTTTGTAATAAGATAATTCAGCCACTGTCTTCTTCTGGACATAAATAAATAGAAATGTAAAAGTTCTCCTGTAAGTGCAGCAAGGGTTAATTTAATAAAACAAATTCAAGATATAGTAGTCCTTCTCTAACTCAATGAAGTGTTATTATTATTGTTGTTGTTTAAAGCAGTGCTGCTAAAATACAAATATACAGTTCCTCTATTACTGTTTCCTGTCTACTAAATACTTCTCTGGAACTCAGTTTCCCAAAAGTAAAGGCCTGGAAGAATTTTGACTATGGAAACAAAACAAAACAACAACAACAAAAACAGTTGCACTATTCAGGTAAGTTAACTTTAAATGATTCTCACCATCTTTCCCCATGATGACATTTGGCCAAGGAATCTAGTGGTGTGTGTGTGTGTGTGTCTGTGTGTCTGTGTGTGTTTGTGTGTTTGTGTGTTTACCTTGTCATTGTCATTTTGGGAACAAAATAAAGATCAACTCGGTATAGATATTTTACCTAAAGAGTACAAGCCTTACTTCTGTTTATTTAATGCACAGGGTAATGTATATTACCCTTTGCTTTAATAAATAGAATATACATGACATTAAAAATTCCATTTGCAGTTGGATAAACTCATGTATCACAGATATGAATATTGAATCTAAAGTCAAGGAATACCTACATGACTATGTTATACCCCTTACTGGATTGGTTTAACTCAAAACTACAATATTATAATCTCTACTACATTGACTTTGCATTTCCATGAGTTATGGGAGAAAATAAAACCAGGCTCCTGGTGATGTGCAGGTGTAAGTTTCCCAGCCTAGTAAGGACAATTTAGAGAATTACATTTACGCATAAGGAAAAAAACTTCGTCAAATAGTTGATACTATAAACTCTGATGTCTCCCATCAAAATCTTAGCCCCATCAATTCTCATCTCTAAGACCCTGGTTTTTACTTCAACTTTCTAAGCCCTGATTTTCTTATAAAACGGGGACAGTACTATGAGATTGGGACACTTAAGTCCATAAAATATGTTTGACACAATATCTAGCACTTATGGGTGCTTAATTAATTGCAGTTTTAAGTTTCAAGTGATTAAGAGGAACTCAATAAAAGCAAGCCTGAGGTGAGGATAATTAGTTCCCAGGATAGAAAGAACAAATAAAATGTAAAGGAAAACAGACACCACATGATGAAACTTGTCACTGTGAGACATTTTGGGGGATTGCAAATTCAAAGTCAAAATTGGTGACTAATGTAAGTCACATGACAGAAGCAAGCATTGGGAAATTTTCAACTGCTTCACTTCCAAAATTTTAAGATGTTATGAATATATTAGGTATAGTTCACAGTATGCATACATAGTAGATAGTGTACATGGACACACACTTCTCAGTGTGTATAGGTATACATATATGCATAGGCCCCTCAGTATCTGAAGAACTGGTGCAGAACTTCTGTGTGCCAAAATCTGCTGATGTCCAACTTAGTTGTATAAATGATATGTTTGCATCAAACCTATGTGCATGTGTCTTTATTTTCTAATTATCTCAATATTATACATTTGATACACATATAAAAACCTTTTAAGTATTTTTGATCCATAGTTAATTGAATATATGTGAATATATATTTATTTTCCCTTTACTTCATATAAAAAGAGCATTAGTTGCATTCCAAAAGTTAGATATTCAAAATAAGCATACCTTTTAAGGTATGAATAAATATGTACTTACCTAGCTGGCTCTCTTATTCATTAATCTATCATATAGCATGCCTATGTATGTATGTATGTATGTATGTATGTATTTTATATATATGCCTATCCCCAGAGCACCAACACTACTTTCTATATAAAAAGACTGTAGTGGTGGGGGGTTGAAGAAGGGTTTCTATGATCTAATTTCATTTAAGAGTTAATTTTCTAAAAGCACAGAAAAAATAACTCATGTTTCTTGCAGACAAGAATTGGCATCTAGTCCCAGTTTCAGAACAAGGTACCAGTGCTTAGGAAATCCAGGATGTAGGACAGGTATGAATGTGGCAAGACTTTTGTGAGACTGTACTTTGAGGTAGGAGGAAAGTGAAATTCAAGGCACTTTTTAAAATGTGGTTTTCATCTTTTATGGTTCAACAGGACAGGCTTCCACGGGGCAATGAAAGCAGGTTTAGAACTGACAAATTTGGTCACTCTTAAATGGTCTGGCTCTGGCTGACATAGAAACTGTTTTCTACCCACTCATATGTCTCCAGAGTACATTGGTTATGCTTAAAACTTCAATACATTTTCAAATGAAAATGGGAGGCATTATTAGTTCTCTATTTATCTGTAATCCACATGTTTTGCTACTTACTTTTGAGACACTAACCCTAAGAATATGAGTCCTTGAACTCTCAAATTTAAGTGACAACTTGAATCAAAGATTCTGATGTCTACATTCTTTCTGATCACCAAGATTAAGAAAGCAGTTAGATCTCCTTATTGAGATGCTGATGGATGGGAACTTTTTCAGTGACGAGAATTCCCTATAGGATTGGAAAATTAAGGTCACACTTGGCTCAGTTTCAGAAATACTACCAGGAATATGTTTTTTTTCTTATTCTTTTTTAAAGCATATTACTAATGCACTTTCACTAACAGTATTTTTTTTCTCTAGGAAATCATAAAGGCAGAATACAAATTTACTGTGTCTTAAGCTCCATTGTAGAATGAATTTTAGACTGAGTCTATGTGTGCTTGCATGACCCAATAGTCAACTAGGTTCTAGAAACACAATGCCTGGCTGGAGAGATGGTTCAGTGGTTAAGAGCACTGACTATTCTTTCTGAGGTCCTGAGTTGAAATCCCAGCAACAACATGGTGGCTCACAACCATCTGTAATGAGATCTGATGCCCTCTTCTGGGGTGTCTGAAGACAGCTACAGTGTACTCACATATAATAAATAAATAAAATCTTTAAAAAAATAGAAACACAATGCTGAGAATTGAGAGTTCATGGAGGATAAGGTTTGCCCCGTGTGTTCCAATTTCAACCTCCACAATCATTTTTTTTAAATTTATCTCAAAGCTGTTGGAGCCTGACTTTTCAAAACATTTTTTAGAGAATTTCCTGTCACCTTGAGGAATAGCAGTTATGTTGGTGTCTGAGATGCGGATGTATGAGAGGCTCTTCAGTCCCTGGAAGGCTCCGTTTTCAATCCCAGAGTTTTTCAGTGGATTACCGCCCAGTTCTACAAAGACAAAAGGCACAAAGTTTTAGGGGGAATATACAATGTCTTCCTGTTTCAGTGAGGATTCTAGAAAAGAAAACATTAGCTTCATAACTTCTTGATTGAGAAACCAGATGCTTTCAGAGAAGCATCAAAATAAAATGAAACTTTATTCTACTGAAACACAGCCTGATGTTGTGGGACAGACAACATGCCTATGACCCCAACACTAGAGAACTTCTGACAGGAAGTTCACCATTCAAGGGCAGACTGAATCTCCTTCTATGCAATGAAACCGTGTATGAATTAGCTAATTAGCTAACTAATTAATCAGACAAATAATAAAAAACAAATATTTATAAAAATAAAAAAATTATTTATAAAAAATTAAAACAAAACACAGCCATGGCACTATTTTTAATTCTCCCAAAAATGCTAAGAAGGTATTAATAATACTACTTTATGCTAGATATTTCTTAAACAATTTTAAATGTTGCTAGAGAATCTAAAGCTATCATTTTGCAAAACAATTATAAAATTACATTAAATAATATTTCTCTCTGTCTCTGTCTCTGTTTCTGTTTCTCTGTCTCTCTGTCTCTCTCCCTCTTTCTCTCTCTCTCTCTACACACACACACACACACACACACGTACACACAAAAACCCAAAACCTTACTTTTAGAAGGGAAATAATCTACAGGTGTGTTGTGTTCAGAACACAATAGAACTCTGCTACGGAAAGCTTTCCCCATATCATTTTTATGAAGCACTGTCCATTCCATATCCTGCTCATCTGATCAGATATGGTCAGTCCTCCCTCCATGCCAGATCATCAAGGTCAAAGAAGAAATGGTCTGGCACAGGTGGCTTGTCTCCTTTCTTTGGACCCTGAGACCGATGGTCACACAGCCTTCTGATACACAGGACTCACTTGGACTCATCCCCTTCCTGCAGTTAAGGATCCTTGAAATCTTATCATATACCCTAGGTCCTAATCCTCAAGCTATAATTAAGACTGTACCTATGACAATCATATTGTTGAGTCCATTGAACATGGATTTCCGCAGTTTGGTGATCTCATTCTCATGGACGCGAAGCTCCTGGAGTGTTTTGGGCATCTTTTCGGGCAGTTCCTTTAGTTGGTTCTTAGACAGATAAAGCCTTTCCAATTTCACTAGAGGTTTAAATGCCTCTGGGCTGATCTTGCTGATCTTGTTGTTGACAAGGATCAAGGTCTGTAGAAATTGAAGAAAATAATACCTGAAATCTGAAAGCTTCCACACATATACTCATGTCATATATATATATATAGCCAATGTATTCTGTTTGTGAAAATAGTAGAAATTTTTGGGAAAAAAAATCAGAAGATCCAGAAAAATATAGAAATGTGCTTCTCTTGCGTGGATATGTGCATACATAACAGTATCAACCAACCACATACCCCAGAGCTCCCAGGGACTAAACCACCAACCAAAGAGTACATAGGGAGGGACCCATGACTCCATCCGCATATGAATAGCTGAAATAATCCTGTGTAATAAAAGAACTGTTTGGAGGTATCGGCCTCTCAGACTTCAAGTTGTTTAATAAAGTTACATAAATATAAAAGAGCATAGCATTGACATTAAAAACAGTCATATTGATCAACAGGAAAAAACTGAAGACCCAAAAATAATTCTACACACCTACAAATACCAGACACCTGATTTTTGACAAAGAAGCCAAAAATACATATGGATAAAAAATACCATCTTTAACAAGTGGTGCTGGTCAAACTGAATGGCTGCATGTAGAAGAATGAGAATAGTTCCATTTTCATAACCCTGAATAAAACTCAACTCGAAATGTGTCAAAGGCCTTAACACAAGACCAGATACCCTGAATATGCTAGAAGAATAATTACAGAATAGGCTTGAAAACATTGACACAAAAAAATACTTTCTGAACAGGACCCTAATCAGTCCTATCCAGGTATTAATGCTGACAATAATGGTACCTAATGACACTAAACACCCTCTGTACAACAAAGGACACTATCATGTCACAAAAATGGAAACTTATGAAGTGGGGAAAAAAAGCCCTTGTAAATTATACAATGGACAAAGAATTATTAACTAAAATATACAAAGATATAAAAAAAAATTGAGCATGAGGAAAGCAAGTAACCCAATTTAAAATGCTCCACCACACCACAAGGACGTGTGTTTCACTATGTTCATAGCAGCCTTACTTATAATAGCCAGAAGCTGGAACAACACATATGTTCCTCAATGGAAAAAAATGGATACAGAAAACGTAGTACATTTACACAATGGAATACAGTTTAGGTATTAAAAATGAGGACAGCATGAAGTTTGCAGGCAAATGAATAGAAATAGAAAATATCATTCTGAGTGAGGTAACCCAGACCCAAAAGGATATGCATGGTAGGAATTCACTAATACGTAGATATTACCCAAAAAGTACAGAATACCCATGATACAACCTAGAGACCCTAAGAATTTAAACAAGAAGGAAGGCACAAGTAAGGATTCCTTAATCCCACTTAGAAGGGGGAACAAAATAATCATAGAAGACAGAGGGAGGGAAGGACTTGGGTGAGAGAGGAAGGAGGGGAAAGTGGGCGGGGTTAGATATGGTGGAGACAGGAGAAGACCAGAGGGAGAGGAGAATGAATAGAAGTATGCAGCTTCTGGGGGTACAGGGTGGGAGGAACCTCCAGTACCTTCCTAGTACTCAATGTGGTAACCTTAGAGCAAGTGGCCAACAGTGGGAATATGGAACCTGATGAGACCTCCGGTAGTTAGACAGGACCCCCAGTAGAGGGATAGGGACACCAACCCACCTACAAAACATTTGACCAAAAATTGATTATGTCTAAAAGGAATGCAGGGACAAAGATGGAACAGAGACTGAAAGAATGGCTGACCAATGACCAGTCCAACTTGAGATCCATCCCACAGTCAGGCACCAATCCCTGACACTATTAGTGATGCTACATTGTGCTGGGAGACAGAAAAACCTAGCATAGCTGCACTCTGAATGACTCTACCCTGCAGCTGACTGAGACAGATGTAGATATCTACAGCCAAACATTGGATGGAAGGCAGGGACTCCCATAGAAGAGTTAGGGGAAGGATTGAAGGCCCTGAAGGATATGGTGAACTCACAGGAAGACCAAAAGTGTCAAGTAACCTGGACCCATGGAAGCTCCCAGAAACAACCAAAGCACATACAGGAGCTGGTCCAAGGCCACAGACACATATGTAGCAGAGGGCTGCCTTGCATGGCCTCAGTGGGAGAGGATGCACATAATCCTACAGAGACATGATACCTGGGGAGTAGGGAGTTACCCTGTGGGATGCTACCCTCTTATAGACTAAGGGTAGTGTTGATGGGAGAAGAGGCTCTGCAAGGGGTAACTGGGAAGAGGGCAGCACTTGGGATGTAAATAAATATACCAATAAATCAATAATAAAAAGACTTTTTGAACAGCTATATCAAAACCTACTACAGTAGAAATTTCCTAAAATACATACAAATAAGAAAAGATTTTAAATGGATGCACTATATAATATTGGAGAGGATGTCCCAACTAAATATCTTATGTTACCAAGTAAAGCTCTCTGTGTCAGGGATTGTGTAGAATAATTGGCCAAAGGCATCTTCCAGATGCCCTCCCACACACACACACAAAAAATATCCATCAGATAGTAGTGCTAAGGCCATCGGTCACCTTTTACAATGGTAAGTCCCTATCCCTGAAGACACCACTTACTATGTCATCAAACATGGAGAAAAAGTACCGGTACCCAACTAGATGTTTTTTCTTTAATGACTAGCATGTTATTGGAAGAGAAATTTAATCATCAGTGTCACAAACTACAAACTCTGTGACCTACAACAAGGACCTGCCTAAAAGAGCTATTGGTGCAATAGTCATATATATGATATGAGATTAGCCAATCACATTTTAAATGTATTTAAGGGCCATTCCATAAGATGGAATCCACACCTGACACCTTTAACATCTCTTAAGAACATGAAACTAGGGAACTCATGAACTGAGGCGAAAATCTACTACTATTTATCAGATAAATTGAGAGAGAGAGAGAGAGAGAGAGAGAGAGAGAGAGAGAGAGAGAGAGAGAGAGAGAGAGAGAGAGACTTGATGGTATATTGTTATACCCAGAGACCAGAGCATTGTTCAACCTTATCCAGAGAAACTTCCTTTTGCACTAGATGGTGATTAACAGTGATACCAACAACTGAATAACAGGTAGTGAGAGATTTTGAAATATTCAGCCCTAATTGGGATGTCTTTAGCAACCATAGCCCTCCCTAATACTCAGGAGGAAAACCTGCAAGAGTCAGAGGTGGTGAGTGACTCTAAGGAACAGAATCTTCTAGACACAGCAGGGCTGGTAAACTGTGATGGAAAGACTGTGATGGTACTCACAAGAGGAGCACACATTCAAACCAGACAAATAAACTGCACTGAGAAAATGGAGTGAAAAAGGACTTCCACCCTGAAGTAGAAGCTATTTTCTATTGATACCTGCTGGGAGAGGGAAATCAGTTCTGTCCAATGGTGGGTCACTAGGTATAACATTTATATTCCAGACAGGTCCCCTACTCATGAGCACCTGGCCACCACAAAACAGATTCCCTATCTTTTGTTTTATTTGGATTTTCTATCTTTTGTTTTATTTTGATGCCGTTTATTTTATTGCTTTCTTTCTACTTATGTATTTTAATATCTGATTGTTTTTTGTTTTTGGAGGGAGAGGGAGAGAGAGATGGAGGAAGAGAGAGAGAGAGAGATCATGAAATTGGGTGGATAGTGAAATAGGTAGTATTTGGGAGAAATTGTGGGAGAGTAAAAGACATAATCACAAATTATCATATATTTTAATTGAAAGTTATTTTAAAGAAAAATATCATGGATGTCTTGGGCCAAAAAAGCATGGAAATGAAAACTGCCACATTTGCTGATACTAGAGATTGAAGAACCTTAATATTAGATGAAACCCTTAAATTTAGGCATCCAATTTCTGAAGCCTTAAATACCATCCATAGAGGATAGTAATGACATCTTGACACTGTTCAGTGTATGAAAGCCAGTTTAAAAGACTTGATTTACTCTGTTGGGCATTAAAATTTGACTTTTAATATTGTATACATTTTTTTTCTCAAAATACCCTCATGTAGGGCTTCTACCATTCCAAATATTGTTCCAAGAGTCTAATTGGACTCCATCTCGTCTCTATGATCCTGACCTTCTATACTCAAGGTCTGACTCCTATGCGTTGTGTGACTATGAAATAGCAACTCATCTCTCTCTGCCTGGGTTCCTTTATCTATAGAGAGGGATAATAAAATAACAATAGCCAGGAGAATTAGGTTACATCCTCCTGGGATGGAGACCTACACCTGGAATATTGTGAGTGCCACACAGATATTTGTTAGTTTTCAGTGGCTGACAATTTCCATTGACTTTTGTATTAAAACCCATTTATTGCTGTGTTCACAACACCATAGTTTGAAACAAGCATATCAAATGTGGCTCTATTATTGTATAAAAGTTATCAATATATATATATACACATATGTATGTATATATGGTCTGTAAAACTACTTAGGAAATAACCCACAGAGTTGTAAGTGAAGATAAAAATTGGGGCATAAAGGACTTCTCCCCACGCTTAAACCTTTTCTATTTTAATCCTAACTAAACTTTTGTTTCCTTCCTCCCTTGTCATTCCAGCACAGTTTTTCTTAACCAAAATTATGATGTCTTTTTGCATAATAACAAGGAAAGATGAACTAGAGAATGAAAGACTGAGAGATAAATAGCTGTTTGGCATCCCCTGCATGATCACAGGTTCTAATGAACTCTCTCCTCTTTCTCTTTGGATGGATGCTTTGAAGTAGAAACAGGGGCTTGCCAAAATGACAAAGGCTTCACAATCCTTCCAGGAGGAAACTTACTTAAGGAGAGAACTCCTGTCATCTATGGCAGATTTAAGGAGCACCTTGCAGAAACTGGATGCCCTTCTATGAGGACCTTTCAAGACAGACTCAGATTACACTTGTATGTCTAAAACTTGCAAAACTTTCCTTCCCTAAAACGGCAGATTTGCAATAAAATGTAGGCAAAGTAAATTCATATTTTAAGCTGTATCAGTTCATTTAAACGATACTCATTATTTTCACTTTTCTAAAATTGTTTTAGCAGTGACAGTCAGAGACAAATATTGCTGATTTTTGTCATCAACTCTGCCAGGAAGCCTTAAGACTAAGCCACGAGCTGGGCAGGGGTGTGAAACTCACTGGTATCCTAGAAGGAAAGCTGCAGAGCTCCTGGATATGGTTCAGGTCATTTCCTCATTCGGGCAAACCTGAAACTTTCACTCAGTCTTTGTGACATTTTATTGTCATTTGCTTTACTGCCTTTCCTTTTTTTCTTACACAGTGAGACACCTTTCCTCTCCTTTTTTCCTTTCAATACCCTAATACCCTGCTAATCCTTTAAAGTGTTTCTTCACGCTTTAAAAAAAAAAAATTCCTGTTGATTAGGTATACACTGGCTTCTGATTTTTCTCTCAACACTCACAATGTACATGTTATTTATGTTGGGACATATTGACAAACTGACCTCACCTTTTTCACCTTATCTGACTGATACAGAGTTTTTTGAATGGTTGTGATGTTATTTTTAAATCTTTCACATTACACATTAGTTAGCATCATCAATATAGAATCTATAGATTGAGAAAAACAGTTGATTTCTTGTAAAAATTTAGTACACTGTCTCATGGATATGGGTCACTACCAACATCTCAGCCATCAAGAAATTCACTACGAAATCTCATTCTGACTACATTAACTTTACAATGTTTTCAGACCAGCTTATTCCCTTTTTTGATGCACTCTTAAACATCATATTAAACATAGAGTAGACATAAGTTAAAAACATGCATACACGAATAATTTAAAGTACAAAGTAATAAATACATATATTATAGAATTACATTTACTATCCATGTAGTATCTATATAGAATTGCATTTACTAAACAACATGTGGGTGGTTATTCCTTATTCTGTTGATACCACAAGAATTTCCAAGGTCATTCACACCTCTCTTAGAGAATAAATCACAACAAAAGAAACAAAAGCATAAAAATAACACTAGAATTAAGTAGCTCTGTGTTTTATTCTATAATCGAGGTGTCATCTATTTGTGACAGTACATATATTTACTCATGGAAACACTGGCAAAGATTAAAGTATAAAGATTTTTTTAAAGTAAATAGTAAAGACACATGGGTTATATGTATAAATATTTGTGGTGTTCCTTTGTTAGTGGCTACTTAACATGCCGCTCTGCATACCTGTCCTTGCTAAGACGAGAATCTGATAAGCACACAGCTATGTGCTATCTTATTCCCGCAGCCCATTTTGATCTCACTGTAGGTTTCCTTTGAAAATACCTTTAGAGTCTGATCTCAGAACAAATAATAAGATAAAATGATTCTTACATGTAGGTCCTTCAGGTTCTTGAAGGCCCCTTCTTTGATCTCTGTTATTTTGTTGTTTTGCAGGTCTAGCAAGGTTGTATCAGGTGGGAATTCCCAGGGCACTTTGTCCAAGCCTAGCACAGGAGAGACAAGAACGCATAGACTCTGAGAAGAAATTCCCAACTACAGCATCTTAAAAGATTGTTGTTGTTTTTTTCAATTTTTGAGACAATATTTAATTTTGTAGGTTACCCTTCCATTTGGAACCCTTTTGCCTAAGTCTACTAAGTACTGGGATTATAACCATCTCCAACATATAACAAGTGTGTGCTTACAAGGACATTGAGGTTTCAGTTTCTCTGTGATGTGTTTTCCCCCAATATTTACATCAATTTTAGTTGAAACTGTTTGTTTCGTCTTTCCCAACAAAGTCAAGGAATTTTTTTTTCTTTAGTTATAAATGAAAATGTTTCCCGTAATTATTTGTCCTCACAGAGGAAATTTGTGTTCCTTTTAGGATGAGGCTCTAATCCTTTGTTACATGTTGAGCCTTACCAAATGTTTTGTCAATATTTGCTAGTATTGTAAACCTGTACTTGCCAAATAAATACCTTATAAATAAGAGGGTTCCTACCAAGTTTGCATCAGCTTTTATAAATCTAACACTGACGTGGATTTACATTAAAACTTAAAGTCATTTGAACTTGTAACCAGGTTCTTGCTTGTACATTGAAATTTTAAGCTTTTGGGAGAGTAATTCTTTTCATTTGAATCAGAGTGACATGGAAATATCAGTTTTAGTGGCCATTTTAAACACCAAGAGGTATATGGTTGAGTAGGATAAATTTGGTATTATAAGTTCTGTGAAATTAACTTTATGAAGCCTTAATTTTGAACTGTAGACTTTCAATATATTAACATAGACTCATAACAACCTAGTAGCCCTTGATCGTCAAAAATACGTTTCACTACTCATTTAGCCAATTATATTACATAATTTCATTTTTACGTTGAGGAATGTAGGAGGTAAAAATAAAAACTGGATATTTGAATTTAGAGACATAGTTCAGTGTTTACAAGTGTGTGCTGTTTCTGCAGGGGATCTGTGTTTGATTTCTATCACCTACAACAAGAGTCCACAACTGCCTATAAATCCAGCTTCAGGGACTCCAAGTTCCTCTTTGACTTCATGGGCACTTATATCTACACAACACAGATTTATATAGATAGGTGTGCACCCTGTTCTTACATACATACATACATACATACATACACACACACATACACACACACACACACACACACACACACACATACACACAAACACATTTTCTTTAAAAAAAACAACTTGGAATTCTATTCTCACATAGTGTGTCAATCCCTATATTTTCAGATAACATAACACAAATTTAAATTTTAAAGTTTTGGATAGAAACAAGTTTTCTGTCTCTACATATCTTGAAATACTAAAGAGTTCTGATTCATTGGAAAATGCTTTGTTTCATTGACTATAGACTGCATATGCAGTTGAAGCAAACAGACTTTACTCACTTGGGAGTATAACTCATGAAAACTACAATTCACTGTAATTTTTCATTAAAACTTAAATCACAACAAAGTATAATAACAACTATGTTGGGAAGATAGCTTTCCAGTTCTGAGCCTTTAATGAGCATCGACTCAGAAACCACATGACAATCAAATTTCAAATCTCATTTTATTCCATGATAATTACATACATTTAGAAATCACGTATTTCTAAGAGGTCTTTTTTTGTTGCTATTGTTGTTGGTCTTGTCCAGAGACCGCCACTTCAATTGTAGTAGTAGGAAATACTGTTCATTGCAATGACCAGTGTCTTAGTTAAGTTCAGTATCAAATGCAGGTGATACTCAACTGACATCATGTACTCTATAAACACTGAACTCATTACAGACATGTTTCCCATAGAAATGGGAGATTAAAGTGTCTTCAGCACTGGGAAATAGACTATAGAACAGTTACCTTGTGGGAGGGTTAGTGAGGGTACTCCACAGTCGTAATCACAGCCATTTTCAAAAATGTCAATTTGCTAATTGCATGCAATTAGAGGATGTAGACTTTTGCCAAATCTGTGATAATTAGTGTGATCCAACCACAAAAAGACACAATTTCCTGATTTCCTTTCTTTTGGAATGTAGTCCTTGTCTCATTAGTACTTTTTTTCTGGTTTCTGTCAGAGATTTAATTTCCTTTTATGCTTACTTTTGTATAATTATGATATAAAACTGTCAAGGCTGTCTTAACATTTGAACAATGCCAAGATGATGGGAGATCTCACATGCATAAGGAAAGGACTCTGTCTCTGGAAGGTTGACCTTTCTGTTCATGTTGTCACCCGTGAACTTTATGACAGAAACTGCTTAAGCTAAGTTTCGTGCTTTATATCTAGAGATATAGCACGAAAGAAAAATACCCTCTCAGACCCATGACTTTTGCAAATTAGCTCTTGGAGGTACATTTTAATGATAAAATTATGTTTATGTATCTGCTCCGAATTACTAATGCATTCACACTCACTTAGTGAACCTCATATACTCAAGCTAATCACGACTACTTTGAATTACATGGCTATAGAGATTATTTTAATAAAAGTTATGCTATTTCCTTCACAACAGTACTATGATAACTTATAAAACCTTGCTGTAAAAGCTCTTGATTGAAGCAGAAACGTATGGCAGTACGGTGACTTCCTTTACCTGATGACTTTTAGGAAGGGTTTAATGGCATAAACAAAATCCTCATTAGGAATAATGAACGTGGCTGAAAAATAACCATCTAGGCTTCCAACATAATATTTCATGTGCCAAGTTTATCTATATGCCCACCGCAAAAAAAAAATTGTTCTCATACCAGATTCCTCCTCCTACTCCCCCTAATTATATACATTTTTTATCTAGATAAAGTGTCCCACTATAAATTAGCATATTCAAAGATCTAGGTAAACTATCAAGGGTAAATTACCCACAATATGTGTTCTTAGAACATCACAAAGGGAAAGAGTCTTAAATGTCAGCTAGTCTATTGTTTCCTATGTACTCTATGATGAGGCTGTTGATCAGACTGCATTAAAATAAGAAAAGTAGATAAGTTAATCTGAATAATTTTGATGTAATATCTCTCTCCCTCCCTCTCTCTTTCTCTCTCTCTCTCTCTCTCTCTCTCTCTCTCTCTCTCTCTCTCTCTCTCTCTCACACACACACACACACACACACATTCTCTGCTTCTATCTATCTGTCTGTCTGTCTGTCTGTCTGTCTGTCTATCTATCTATCTATCTATCTATCTATCTATCTATCTATCTATCTATCTATTTGCTCTTAAATATAACTCCTTTTAAAACTGACTTGATAGCTGCTGTAAGACTGTGTTATTTTGTTAAGCTTTATCTTACCTGTATTTAGTGATAGGTGTATTTTCAGCCAGTACTACATACTGAGTCCTTGTCTAAAAGAAAAAAAGTGTACCAGAAATAAAGGGGAAGGGCATGGAGGTAACTTGCAATCTAAGTCAATCCTCTTTTTTTCCCCTGACTAAACAAGACCAGAGAAGTAAAATTTCCGAAATAGATCCTCGCTAAACTAGACCAATAACCAAGATGTTCTGAGTCCTCACTTCAGAAATATTGGATATGCCATTCACACATGTGAGCACCACCTTGTCTTGAACATGCATGCTCACTCCTAGAGATTCATTTTGGTTTATACCTTGTGTTTTGTGAGAAACTACATTCACCCATTGCTCTGACTCTATTACCCCTTAGACCTCACTCAAGGTTCTTCCTCCGCAAATACTCATCTACCAGACATAGAAAAGTGATGCCTTAAGCCCACACTTCTTTTCTAGAGACCACAGGCTTATGGCATGCACTCTCATTGTGGTAGAGTCTTAGCTTGTTCACCGGCAAATGCAGGATAAACAGGGAAGTGGTTCATGGTGTCATTTTGTTTTACTTTCCATTATGAACGTTTTCTGGATGTTTCGTGCACAGGTTTCTTTCTGACACATCAGTTTTAAAGCATTAAGCTGTCCAATTTTCAACCCCAATTTTTTTTTTTTAATTTAATTTTATTTTATTTTTTTAATTTACATTCCAAATCACTTCCCCTTTCCCGTTTCCTCCCTCCCCGAAAGTCCCATAAGCCCCCTTCCCTCCCTCTTTTCTCCGTTCAACCCCCTCTCATTACTCTGTCCTGGCGTTCCCCTACATCCAGTCTTTCCAGGACCAGGGGTCTCTCCTTCCATCTTTTTAGAAATCTATTGATATGCTGATTGTGTCTAGGGTATTCTGAGATTCTGGGTCAATATCCCCTTATCAGTGACTTCATACCATGTGTGATCTTTTGTGATTGGGTTACCTCACTAAGGATGATATTTTCAAGTTCTGACCATTTGCCTAGGAATTTCGTGAATTCATTGTTTTTAATTGCAGAGTAGTATTCCATTGTGTAAATATACCACATCTTCTGAATCCATTCCTCCGTTGAGGGACATCTGGGTTCTTTCCAGCTTCTGGCTATTATAAATAAGGCTGCTATGAATATAGTGGAGCATGTGTCCTTATTGCATGCAGGTAAAGAGTTCTCACCATCAACCCCAATTTTATCCCTGTCTACAAGAAATGTAGGCATGGGGGAGGGAGCAAAGACGAAGGGAATGACCAGACAATAACCAGCCCAACTTGAGACCCATCCCGTGGGCAAGCACCAATCCTCCAACAGTGGATGGAGCCTGGGGAATAGGAAGAAGGATTGCAGACCCCAAGGGGATAGGAACTGCACAGGAAGGACAACAGAAACAATCAACCTGAACTATTGTGGCTCTCAGATTTTGAACCACCAACTAAAGAACATACATGGACTGGATCTATGCCTGCACACACTTATGTAGCAGATGTGTAGCTTAGTTTTCTTCAACTGGGTCCTGAACAACTGGAACAGGGGCTTTCCCAAGAGCTGTTGCCTATATGTAGACTTCTAGCTTGGATGACTTGTCTGGTGTCAATGGGAGAGGAAGTACCTAGACTTAAAGTGCCAGGATTAGGGGATACCAAGGGGGATCCCCACTTGCTCAGAGGAGAAGAGGGGAGGGAATGAGTGAAGTACTGTGGAAGGGTATGACAGGGAGGGGCAGTGAGTGAGAAGTAAAATGAATAAAGAAAAATAAATTAAAGTTAAAAAATCAAGCAGCCTTGTAATCATACACTGATCATACTCTTGACACATTTTTTCCTGTTATGTTGTGTTATAAAATCTCTCTGTATCCTATTTTTTATTAAGGTTTTCTTTTTCCTCTGATATGACAAAACTGTCCTCATTTTAAGTTTTTGGTTATCAAATGAATCTACCCATCAATATCCATCCTATTTAAAAACAAAACAAAACAAAACAAAACATTAAGGCACTTACTCCTGTTTCCTGCTTGCTTCTCTCTTGCCCTCTTGGGCTCCTCTCTCTCCCCATTCTTTTCTCCCCCCACCCACCATGTGGTCATGACTGACCTCTACTTCTCTACGCACTACTTCTCTCTGCTTTTCTCTGCCTCTACTACCCTCTTAATGACCCTCCTCATGCTGTAAATAAACTCTATTCTATACTAAAAAAAAATTTAAAAAAAATTAAAAAAAAGCTTTAAGAATAATTTTATTTGTATGTATGTGGATTTTTGCCTGCATGTATGTTTTTGTACCACATGTGTGCCTAGAGATGATGGAGCTCTATCCAGTGAATATTAGATCTCTCATGGACCTGGAGTTACAGATGGTGGTAAACTACCATGTGCATGTAGAGATATTTACATAATTTTACTCTTATTTTTCATTATGGCCACAAAGCATAAGTTTCTCTGAAAGCATATTTAAATGGTACCTTTCAGAAGATACCCTTTATGAGAACTCAGTAAATTGTATAACAAATTAATTGTCTATCACATGTAGAGCTGGCCTCAATTCCTATTATGATTTGTATCGATATGGAAAAAAATTAAGCTAATTTTTTTTGCTTATGATTAGAATCTATATCTCTCTGTTTTTCTCTTCTCTACATTACAATTATTAATAACGATTATCCTGGAAAGTAAAATTATGTTTTGCAGGTATGTCAAACACAGATTTTTTTAAGTAAACATCTTATCTTTGAGTTGGTTCTTCTTGTGAGTAATGTCTACTGTTGTGTGCATCTTTGCTCCATGAAGTTCAGAACCTTCAGAGAGTTTATCTACAAAGATCCATGTGTGGATAGAAAGCCTTCATTCAGTTAGCAGATGCTTTCCAACAAATGATTATACTCAAATCTGCCCTTAATCAACTTAATTTTATTTAATTAGGACAGAGACTCCAGGGTTTTTTTTGGAAATCAATAAAATATCAGATATGTTAAGACCATTTTTAGCTTCAGAGTGACTTGGATTAAAATTAATCCAGCTATGGATTAGAGATGACTTAGTGCCAAGTTCAAACACTTGAGACTCTCTGTTCTCATTCTACTGAGATGGAAATACCTTAGAGCTAAGAATCATTTTGAGGGCTAAACACTGTCAGTTCAAACTAAAGCTAATCCTCAATGTTTATAAAAGGAGTTGATAGATTATGGCAGGAACATGTCTTTAGCTTTTATTTTGATAATATTTCCTTACTTGGATAGGATGATCTTCAACCTCTGTCTTTTTCATCTCTCTATACCTCTCTCTGTGTCTCTGTTTCTCTCCTCTACATTTCTCTGTCTCTCTCTGTCTCTCTGTCTCTCTGTCTCTGTCTCTCTGTCTCTCTGTCTCTCTCTCTCTCTGTGTGTGTGTGGGTGTGTGTGTGTGTGTCTGTCTCTCTCTCTCTCTCTCTCTCTCTCTCTCTCTCTCTCTCTCTCTCTCTCTTTGTAGCCCAAATGGGCCTTGAACTTGCAACCTTCTTTCATCAGTCTCCTGAGTAGCTGAGAATATCAGATACTGCCTCCACAGCCTTTCTATGGCTTTATGAGCCATGTACATATGAGACAATCATTTTCAAGGAAGATAGAACACATGTCATTAATTGCCATGGGGTTAAGATGCTTATCTATTAAAAGTATCCTGAATATAAAAGTTACTCTTGTAAGAGTGTTTATGTATATTTTTAGTTCTTGACTAGCAGTGTAAAATACATATCCACTCATTAAATGAGAAAAGAAGCTTTTATAAATATCAAGTTCCATATAGAAAAAGGCAAAGTAGGTTTGAGTTCAAGGATATTAATCCATATAGACAAAGCTTTTTAAAGTTATTTTAAAGGTATTGAGATGCCTTTCAAACATCAGTCATTGCGTGCTTAATTTAAAGAAAATTAAACATTAGACAAGGATTGTGTGTATTTGACTTTTCATGGCTCATATATATTTTAGCAGTGAAATAAAAGTTATTACCAAATCATGCTCCTAGGTGATCCCTGACCCCAACAATAACTGAGCCAAAATCTATAAGCAAGAGAAATTATCTTCCTCCAAAATGCCAAGCACACAGAACAGAACACCTGAACAAGATCAAGATTAGACAACATTTAACATTTGGAAAGGAATGAGCTACAATCACTGGCATACATTCTGTTAGCTGTTCTTGGCTATGAATCATGCTCCAGTGCGCTTGGGTATGAAGGTACCTCTCTGACATGTACCTAGGAGTAGAACATCTAGATGGTAATGTGCTACTTTTAATATTCTGAGGACCCTCCATACCATTTTCTATGAGGCTATTCTTATTTAATTCTTGCTCACAGAGTTCAAGGACTCCCCTTTTTGACACCCTTCTAAAAACTGGCCATTTTTACTACTGTCCAGTGACATAGTTTCTGATAAGCATTTCCCCAATGATGAATGATCTTTGGTGTATTTTATTTCATGCATTAATGGGTCAGTTCTCAGAAATGTGTAATTAGGTTTATTGTTCATTTTGAAAATGTAACTGTTGCCATTGATGAATGCCTGTCAAATAAGGGAGCTTCTGAACATTTTCATTTATTTTATGACCTAAAACAAGGAATCTGGCAAAGGATCAGAAAGTTTGCTCTCAATTATGGTCTCTTATGCATTTGTCACCAAATATTAACAGGATCAAAGGTCATAGAAGTCTAGTCAGGACTGGATCCCCCAAGACCTACTCTTATGAATAACATTCTGTGCCCCTGAGCTGGAGTTGTCTGGAGTACCTGAGATTGCCTTTCTAGGCAGTCTCAGTCTCTCTCTTTCTCTCTCTTTCTCTCTATCTCTCTCCATACACACACACACACACACACACACACACACACACACACACACACACACACACATATATATATATATACAGTTAGTTAGTTAGATAGTTAGTTTTTTGCTACTGGATTTATAAAGTTTCTTATTTCTTCTGAAGAAAGAAAAAACTCATAGTTGTATAGCTAAAAATATGTGCTCCCATTGTATAGTCTGTCTCTCACCTCTATTGTTCCATTTTCTAGATGAAATGTTTATAATTTGATACAACACTATGTTCTAGTATATGTTAACTGATGAATGGTTAGCAAAATTGTGGTATACATAGAAGAGTGACTATTGTTCATTAAAACTGTTAAAGCTTGTCTTTTGCAACACGAGGGATCTATGTTAAGAGAATCAATCAAGAAATAGAAAGACAGGTACTGTATGATCTCACTGCTCTGTGGAATATACACAAGCTGATCTTACATAGAATGGTGTCAACCAAGGGCGGGTGGATAGGGTTAGTGAGGAACGTCTGATGACCCAAGGTTACAAAGTTCAGTTAGAGAATGATGTTTTGTGATTATACAATGATTATACAATCAGGCAACTCTAGATAAGTATGGTGTACCAAATGTTTCAGAATGCTAGAGGAAAGACTTTGGAAAGATTATTTTCATGGGTAAGTGCTAAGTGTTTGAGATGATGAGTATTTTAACAGATTTAAGCATAACTCAATGTATATATGTATCAAAATATTTCATGGTACATATAATGTATACAAAATCACATATCTGTCAATAACAAATCTAAAAGGAATGAATTATCCTTTCTTTTTGGTAACAACTGAACTTCTTAATTTGATAAAGACTACATTTGTTGATTAGTTTTTCAAAAGGGTTCTCTGATAAAGAGAACTATGATAGAAGAGAACAATGGGTTTCACACTGAATTTTGGTTTAAATCACAAACTAAATTTTAACAAAATATGTAGAAGTATTAGGCTGACTACGATCTATGGCAAATTCATATTTACTTTCTCAGTCCTCTGTGCTCTAGATAAGCAGGTAATGATGCTACACTGAAGACAACTGGAGCCAAACATCCCGTGCATCTTCCAGAAGCTTTCACATCTCCTCGTAAACAAAGGACAGAGCTATAGCTTCTCACTTTTTATTTATTCTCATTAAGAAGCCTGTTTAAGGATCAATGTCGTTTAACACTGGCACAAATAACACTTAGAGCTGTGGTTCTCAACCTATGAGTCCCAACCCCTTCAACAAGCTTCTGTCTCCAAAAGTATTTACATTACAATTCATAAAAATAGCAAAATCACAGTTATGAATTGGCAATAAGAAACAATTTTATCATTTGGTGGGGTGGTCACTACAACACGAGGAACTATATTTGAGGGTCACAGTGTTTGGAAGGTTGTGAACCACAGCCTTAGAAGAAACACACAGTCAATCACTTAAATAGAAAATATCTACTTATATTAATTACTCTATAGTCGATATTGACAAAAGTTTGAACCTTGCATCCTTTTGTCTCATTAAAACCTCTGACTATGATAGTTCTAAGGAAACTGGTAATAATGTATATTCTCACACCTAGAATGCCATTGATCCATCACAGGACAGAATATGTTTAGCGGATCAATGAGCGATCAGAGAATCTACCTGTATCCTCCTAGAAGCATCCATGTACACCCTCACTGAAGTTTTAAAGTGTCAGGATTGAAGACTGAGGTAAGTGTTTCTTGGTTGTTGATGTTGAACTGTTTACTTCTACATTTGTCTGTGTTCCTCTGTATAGGGTATTTCCTTGGTTAATATTACTGATCATTTCTCTGAAAAATATGACAAGCAAATTGCCCTGAATAACTATGGGACTTCTCTGAGAAGCACCTTCTTATGTTGTGTTATTTCTTCTATAATCAAGACACACAGAAAAAAAACTAGTCGTGCAATCATGTTTTCCTTTGCTATAAGAAAATAGACAAGAGAAAGAAGGAAAAACAGCAGCCCTGGGAACCAAGCGCATTAACCTTTGGCTCAACTTCTGGGCCTCCAAACTTTCTGAAGATTTATCTTCTAATCATGTGGCTCTTGGAATTCCAGGCCAATTTTTACTTTCAAAAGGATAAGCCAGCTGTTTTTAGTGTATCAGGCTGAAGTTTCAGAATCTGAGATTATATCGAATGTTTACATTGTGCTTTAGTTATAAATATTTCTTTTGAAAAGTTCTAAAGACCATAATCAGCTGCCAAAGCTATGTGGGAACCCAAACCAGAGAATGAAGGGAATGCTTATGCATCTTGAAGATAATTTTCTGTTGCACAATCCAACTCATTTTGCTTCTGATAACTATGAATTTTGCAAGTTAGTAATGTTTAATCTTTGTTGCCTGGACCTTGTAAAGAGTAAAGGACTTTTCAAGTTTTCATAGTATCTAACATCTTAGGAAAACAAATCAATAATTTAGAAAAAGAAAAGAAAATGAAAATGGCAATGAAAAAACATCCCTCTAGAAACACAATATAGGTAATACATTGGTAGATATTTTACTTTGCAAAAAGGGGGTCTATTCAAGTCATTAAGATTTTTTTTAAGTGATTCACTGCAAACCTTTGTAGAGGTGATTGAAAAGGGCTAGAGGTATGGCAGTATAGTGTGGAAAGCCTAAAGTGTCCTAGCCTCAAAGTTAATTCTTTTTCTCCTTGCCTGTTTCCCCTACTCCTCATTAGGGGGTGTGTCTCTCATTTCTGGAATTGCAGAGATGAGACCTCAAAGAACCAAGTACTCAAGAGAATTCAGTCCATAAAGAAGAGGCATTAAGTTTGGCCAGACTCACTTACCCAGATCAGAACACTGTACCACTCGAAGATGACATTGGCATCGGTAAGGGCACATAGATATCAGGGGACTGTCAGGGTCATAAGGGATTATCCCAGAAGCCTCATCTTCTAGCATGAAGTCAAATAAGCCTCTCTGTTCAAATGGTCCAGCCCAAGAGACTTGTGCCAGAAGGAAGAAGATAAGAGTTGCCTTCATGATTGTCCCATATAGTTTCTCCACCTGGGAACAAGGGAAACAAAGAGAAGGGTTTCTAAGCAAGGATGCCACTTAATTTCCAATTTATGTGCAATTTGTTACATAATATCTCATAGCAGAGTAAGAAAAAGTACAGAGAAAAAGTATACAAGCTAACATTTGTTATGAAGAACTCAGGCATTCACAAAAAGTCTTTGAAAGGTAGTAAAAGTGATTACAGACACACATAAACCATTTCCTTGCCAGAAGCAATTCAAACAGTACTATAATAGCATGATTCATCTTGGGGTCAGGATTAAGATGATATGCCAGATCACTGGCTGGGTGTCCTTGAATAAGAAATCATGGTTGTATTCACCATCCTGGCTCAGTGTTGCCATATGTCAGTCAAACAAAACTGTGCCTATGCACTAAGGAATCTCCAACTTCTACCAGAGACATCTCCTCAAGCCCTGTTCATCTCCAGATCCTCCTGTGTTTTCTTTGGTCTCACCTACCACCCCACAAATTGTTGTAAAAGACTCCAACTTGTTTCTGCTCTGAACGTTTCTATGATTCCAAATCATCTACCATGTTGCTACCCAAGTCACTGTCTAAAATTTAAGGTTAGCCTTGTACAGGTCCACTGACACCATTTGTTGAAATCATAAGACCTGTCAATGATAACCATATTTCCTGGGTTGGATGAGAAGCCAGTCATTATTTGGTTCTAATTGGTACTTAAAGATACAATTCTCTGCATTTTCTCTCTCCCAAGACTTCACTTCAACCAGACACTTAGACATCTTTGCCATTTTGATTACCTACCTTCTGAAGAAGTTTAAAGATTACTAGAGACTCTGGGTCTCCCCCTTGTATCTCCTCACTCCTCCGAGCAGTTGCTCGTTGTCTCTTCTGTGGTCTGTAGCACGATATTCTGACCTCTTTTAATGAACTTATCAGATGTTATAATGTGTTTTCTGTGTTTACTCTGCCCCAATATTAGTGGATGTTTTCCCTCAGGGCGTGCCTTATTATTCCTTGTTCTGTACTCATGCCTTGCACAATATTTTGAACACAAGTGACTCAGCTACCATCAGTTTATTAATAACACAGTGCATTCTGTTGGCTCCAAGAAACCAAACAAGTCTGATGTCTTAAAGTCCAAATTGTATATTCACAGCAAATTTCTAGTTATTTGGATATGAATTAAATAATTCAAAATGAACAGTCAAAGAGAGATCAAGCAACCTACTTTTGAACTGACATGGCTTAAGATTCCTCTTCAGCTCTTAGAAGTAGTCTTCAAGCATTGAAGGTGTTACTTTCAGACTCATGATCTCCAGAGGAGCTGCATCTCAGCAAATACAATGCTATTTTGGATTTACTAGCTACTATGTTTCCATATAACATATAACAGAAAGTATATCCTTGAAGCTTTTTTCAGATCCACTAGGAAATATACAAATACTTCACAACTTAAAAAAATATTCCCCTTTCATTTTTAATTTACATTTAATACTGGAGTATGTCTAAAACAACACTCCATACAGAATTGTGATTTTCAATTAAAAAGATCATAAAGATTATGATTCATATAACTTCCCCAAGTTCAAAGACAAGTGTCCTCTAGCAACACAATCCCACTCAGTTACTGTGTTTCTCTTAAAGGGAGGTTATTGTTTAGGGATGTTTATTTGGATTGCAGTAAATGAGAAGAAGTCTATCTGTTTCGCATTAAAATACAATGTGTATGGTTTACCACAAGTTTGCTGGCCTTGCATATTTAATGCCTTGTAATTTTAGAAGAAGAAAAAAAATGAAACAAAGTAATCTCAGATTTAATAATGAATAAGGAGCTGTTCTGCAGATGTCTCTTTGTAAGCCACTCTCCAGGACAGACGTGCCTGGCGGCTTCCCTATCAGCCCTAAAAAAGAAATACTGAGCCCAGGCGCCGAGGAACACCATCATTATTTATCTTTGTTTACCTTGTTAAATAGTACAAATTCTCTGCTCAATCTTCCTTTAGATTAAAGCCTGATACAGTAACTCTCTCTCTCTCTCTCTCTCTCTCTCTCTCTCTCTCTCTCTCTCTCTCTCTCTCTCTCTCTCTCTCGTGTGTGTGTGTGTGTGTGTGTGTGTGTGTGTGTGTGCGTGTGTGTATGCATGTTTTTGAACTCTATTATTCTAAAAAAGCATGCTTATACATTTTGTTCAAATTCTCCCATGAAATTCCTTTTAAAATACTTTTATAATAGTCAAAGATACAGCATGTTTTGAACAATTAACTTAAGAGAAATCTTAAGTGTCAATGGTCCTCAAGATTTCTTCAGTGTTGGTTGTTTTTTTTTTTTTTTTTGTTCTTTTGTGACAAATACCAACTAAAATAGCAAAAAGCAATTTACAAAGAAAGGGATTGTAACTGAAGCAACACTTTTTATATTTCATGGAAACTGTTCCTTTCAAATATTTGTAAAGCCATTCTTCCACTAAAAAAAGTTGTTTTAGCTCAGAAATGTCTCACCAAAAGTCATCTGTCTGACCCCTAAACAACCTTCCTTTATTTATTTAGCTATTTTATCCAGGTTAATTTTTGGGTAAACATGCTTAAACCATTGTTAGGTGTTTCAGAGTTAAAACTTAACACGTATGTATGAAGGGAATCTGTAAATCCCTCATTATAAGGTGAATTCAAAACTTCAGTTAACAATAGAATAAATAAAATATAAGCAATAAAAATGCATTTGTCCATAAACAAGAGCTACAATAAAACCCATGTTTCTTTTGGGGAGGTCTGCTAAAATAAACAGCTACAGGAAGAAAAAGCCACAGGCACAGAGATCACTGGGGCACACTTAGCCAGTGGTCCCCTGCTTAGTCTGCTTTAAGTTAAAATGAGAATCAACCCACACCCTCACCTCAAAGTGAATGCACCTCATAAGAAAGTTTAATTTGCATTGAAAATATTTACAGGAACATTTATAGGCAAAGAAGTATGTAGCTGTATTATCTCAGATCTTTAACATAATAAATATTTCCAGTGTTTCTTTTCACCTTTCTGGTAATAATTCCTATTCACTTCTGATGTTGCAGAAGTAGACATTATATTTCTATAGCCAGAGATTTGTCTTGCTGAGGTTTTAAAGATTTGTGAAGTATGCAAGAACCCAGCAAGTGAAGAAATCCTTAAATACCTAATTTAGGCACAAGCAATATGCTAGTTACAAATGCTTTCCTGCTAACAGTTTATAAAGAGCAAAGCTTTTCATCAGCACAAATGCAAAAATATCAATATAGACAGTTATGGTGTTAGGTTACAAGTTTTTAATAAGCACATTTGCAAGAACAGAAGAGAGAGTACAAAACCAATGCATCAACCAGGTTTTTGGTTTTTTTTTTTTTTTACCAAGTACTTAACTTCTGTTTTCAAGCAATTCGCTTCTAATGTTGTATAAAGATTACTAAAAGTCCAGCACAACTTCTTGCTCGTTCCTTTTCTCTCACCAGATATTTTCGTCTGCCCTTCACTTGACAGAAGCTTTATTAGCCTGTAGCAGAGTTCAGGACAATTATTGAAAGCCATACCTTTTAATCCGGGTATTTGCCACAGGAGCCCTCAAAGCTGCGATGTAATTAACACTAACTATGCAGCCCAAGCAAAAGAGTTTGCAGGTGTGGAAAGGAGGAGGGGCGGTGCGGCTCTGTGACTGTCACTAGGTTGAAAACCTCCTGCTTCTACTCCATAGCACAGTTAAGAACTAAGGTTGCACTGAGTGAGCACATCCAGCTAACACCCACATTAGATCATATGGTAATGATACGTCTCTTGTATTGTAGCCAGAAACTTTATCGGCCCCCTTCTTCCTCCCCTCCACGTTTGTTTTATCCCTTTTGCATCCGCCCAGCATTCCAAACTGCTTTTGTATTCTAGTGGAGCAACTTGATTTGAAATTTGTCTTCTTCTTTTTTTTTCCTTTCTAAAAGATTTTAACTGAAGAGTTTGTCTCCCCACCCCCAACCCCATTCCAGTCTCCACCCTTTCCAGTCTTGTTTGTAAGTAGTATTTATTATCCTTCTGAAATGACATTTTTTTTTCTTGCTTTGGAGATGTGCTGGTCTGGAAAACGGAGTGACATTAATCCTAATACTGTTTTAAATGTGGTCTGCAGAGAAGACAGAGTAGAGTTCCATAGAAATACTTGGGGGCTCTGAAGTTGAAGTGCTGTGCAGTTCTCTGTGCATTTTGAATGCATTTCTGTGGTGTTCTGGGACAAGACCAGAATTTAATCTGGAAAATATGTTGTTTATTACTTTCACTACCCAAGGTTTCAAAAGCTTCCTTACTGTCTATCCTTCGTTGTTGTTGAATAAAACACATAGAAACTAGAAGCTGACTACAATATAATTTAGTTTGTAAGTAAAGAAAATAATATTAACTTTTATAGATGGGTGCCTTATGTAATCAGGCCTTTCTGTGGCTCTTTTTAAATTTCAGTAAATAGAAGAAGAAAGAAGAAAGTGCAAACAGAGTAACATGTTTATTCAGGCAGCAAAGAAAGTTTTTGGAGATTTTATAATTCCAACTCTGGAGGCTGTGAGTTGTTCTGTTTGCCTTCCCAGGTTTTGACTTGCATTTTTATGTTCAGGCCTCTAGGCTTTTATCAGGTGGGGACTTGAAATCATTTGTGTAAAAGGAGAAGATGCTACCTATTCTTCCTTTACCCATCTAAGTGCATGCTTTGACAGGAAATATTGTTTGGCTTTATGAAGCTGGGAGGAATTAAATTCTTGAGAGGGAATCTGAAGGAGGGGCAGGATGTAGCTAAACTTATTTTGACTTCTTTCCCAAGTCTAACTGCCTGTCTTTTCACTCCTCATTCCACACACCCCCTTCTTGCACTGAGTATCAACATGCTGGGTCATTCTGGTGGTTTAGAAAGAGGGGAGTCCAAGTTTTCTTTGACATTAGTGTAAAGACTTGACCTTTCTTCTGGCATTAATTTACTTTCTCCTCAGAATATTGCTTGTGTTTATATCTTTCTTTTGACACGTGATGACTCCTTGCTTATATTACAATTATTTTGTCTTTTTCCTGAAGAACATTCAGAGTCCAACATAGTTGCAATGGACTGCACTATACCCATTGTCTTTCTTACCTGCTGATTTGTTTCTTAACAACACTGAACGTCACCCTAGTGAATCAGGACAAATCATGGCAGTAGACTTGCCTACTATAGAATAAGACCGGAGAAGAAAGTAACGGAATAGGAAAGAAAAGTAGAATAAAGTTGGCAAGATGAAAAGAAAGATGCATATAATTAGTTTGAACTTTTATTAGTGGGGATATTAGAGTTAAGGTTCATATCTGGGTTCTTCCCTTCTATGACAGGTTTATGAATTAAAGCAACTCCCCTAGCCTCCATGACCTTCAGTTTATGAACCTATGGAATACATAGAAATCATAACTCAGTGGTTATCCTTCGATGGAGCATGAAAGCAGACAATGTGTAGAAAAAAGTCTACTTCAACTTACTTTCAGTATAATCTCTCCATAAGCATTACTTTTTGTTATTTTCTGGTGTGTTACATAGTTTTCTATTGAGCCAGCCAAGGAGAGTTGCTCTTCCCATTTTGAAAATATAAAAACTGAGGACCAGTGACCTGTCCATGTCCATGCAGCTAGTAAGAAGCAAAGCAAAAGCCACTCTCAGGGATTCTCATTCTGAACACAGGTTACAGGTTGCATACCTGTGCTATATCATAAGGAGAATAAACATAAACACAGCGAGAGTGACTATTGAATCTCTAAGATAATATACCTTCTCTAATTTTCAAAACTGTGCTGAAGTTCAGTACTGGAAGCCAAGAGACAGCTTAGAAGACAAAGGTATTTATGGTTCCTAGCCTGTCGATCTCTGTTGAACATCTGGAAGCCAGATAAAGGGAGAAGTAAAGTGTCAATGCCCCAACCACATATCACATACACTCACACATATCAGACAAGCATGCACACACACATACACACACATTCACATACACACACTTTAATCATCATTATAATCATCCAAGTTTTAAAATATTTTAATAGTTTATAAACTTTGCTTATAGATATGTAGAAACAAATGCTTTCACTATATCATGCTTTTTTAAGTTTAATTACAATTTTTAAATTTCTACACATTTATCAAACTTCATCTTATTTACAAACAGTTATATAAGTGTTATAACAGATATATTGTTCTTTATTTTACTTTATTATTTTTTTAGGTGCAAGAACATAGATCATCACAGTCATATACAGTTAAGTAAAAACAAGATCAGGACACCATCAATGGGTCTCATGCGTCTGCATTGTAACATAAAGAGTGATTCAGGGGGCTGGAGAGATGACTCAGCAGTTAAGATCACTGACTGCTCTTCTAGAGGTCCTGAGTTCAATTCCCAGCAATTCCCAGCAACCACATGGTGGCTCGCAACCATCTGTAATGGAATCTGATGCCGTCTTCTGGTGTGTCTGAAGAAAGCAACTGTGTACTCACATACATAAAATAAACAAATCTTTTTTTATTTTTTGGCTTTTCTAGACAGGGTTTCTCTGTATAGTCCTGGCTGTCCTGGAACTCACTCCGTAGACCAGGCTGGACTCGAACCCAGAAATCTGCCTGCCTCTGCCTCCCAAGTGTTAGGATTAAAGGCATGTGTCACCACTGCCAGTTTATAAAATGAGTAAAACTTAAAAAAAAAAAAAAAAGAGCCGGGCAGTGGTGGCGCACGCCTTTAATCCTAACACTTGGGAGGCAGAGGCAGGCGAATTTCTGAGTTCGAGGTCTACCGAGAAAGTTCCAGGACAGCCAAGGCTATACAGAGAAACCCTGTCTCGAAAAACAAACAAACAAACAAACAAAAAGAGTGATTTAGAGACCGTGGCTTGTAGAGATAGCTTAAACATCCCTACCCCGGTCTGCAATGTTTGAGACTTGGATTACTTGAATCCCTGGGAATATAGATATATGAAGCATTCAGGTTCAGATGTTGCAAAAGCCATTCACAATGTGAACCACACAGACAGCCCACCAGCAAGTACAACTGCAATTGCAATACTGTCAGAGTTCATTTTAGCCATTCCTTCATTCTCACCGAAATTATACACGAGTGAGTTAAGTCACACCCTGAACATTACAGATCTAAAGAGTGCCGGAGCCCAGCAATGCCTCCAGACACTCTTATTTTCTAAGAGGTCTGGAAGCTGGTGACTATCTTCAGAAACCTGATGAGACTATTTTACTTTTCGATACTGGTTCTCCAAAATCAAGTCAGGAGTTGAGGGGATTTGGTGGCTGTAGACCTTAGCAGCCAAGACAGAATTCTATCTCAGCAAAGGATCATGGGTAGAGTGGGATGCAGGAAAGGCTGAGATAGGTTAGAGGCAAAACAAACATGTGCAGGGAATTGTTGCTTTGGCTCTCTTCTTCCTTTACATCTCCAACCCACAACCACCGCCTTCGTTACACTTTCACCTTGCACAAGTTTATCTTCACTCTTCTGTTCCACGGGCATTCAACATTTAAGATGTGGGAAGCAATGGTGCTGCTTCCTGAGTGAAGGTAAGTAGTGAGGCACTAAAAGCCCTGTTTGACCCTTCCCCCAACAGCACATACACACTTCTGATCTTTCTTCTGTTGCTGGGGCTCTATGAGCATTACCTTACCAGCTTTGCTGTAGATATTCAAGTTCAAAAATGAAAACTGAGCACCTCTGCAGCCCAACAACTTTCAGCACTAAGAAAGCTCAAAGCACTGACATCATGTTCCAGTTGGAAGAATTTCTTCTTCAGGATTGCAGTTCGGTCATCGTGGGTTGTATAGAATATTCTACTTTGCTTTATTAATTGCACGACTTTCTTTATGCCTTAGATTTGGTTTTTTTGGAGATGCTAAGATACATTTACAGATGTTGTAAACCTTCACATGCTGCTGGTTAAGAGCCAGGGTAGAAGTGGTAGTGGGTGGGTGGGTAGGGGAGCTCCCACATAGAAGCAGGGGGAGTGGGGATGTGATAGGGGGTTTCTGGGGAAACTGGGAAAGGGGATAACATTTGAAATGTAAATAAAATAAAATATTCAAAAAAAAGAAAAGAAAAGAAAGGAAAAGAAAAGAAATCTTTACTTTGAGCCAAGATACCAAAACAGAGTAGACCAGGGCTGATGTAAAGAATGCATAAGAAAAGGGTCCCCAAAGAAGTTAGAGAAAGGACTAACTGAGCTGAAGGGGTTTGCAACCTCATAGGAAGAACAACAATATCAACAAACCAGACACCCCAGAGCTCACAGGGACTAAGACATCAACCAAGAGATACACACAGCTCCAGTTGTATATGTAGTCGAGGATTGTCTTGTCAGGCATTAATGGGAGGAGAGGCCCTTGGTCCTATGAAGGTTCAATAGATGCCCCAGTGTAGGGGAATCGAGGGCAGGGAAATGGGAGTGGGGTGGGTGGAGGAACATCCTCATAGAAGCAGTGGGAGAGAGGATGGGATAGAAGCTTTCTAGGAGGGGAAGAACACTGGGAAAGGGGATAACATTTAAAATGTAAATAAAGAATTTATTCAGGAAAAAAAGAAAAAAAAGAAAAGGTATAAAGGTACCACCTTTCACTGTGCCATATGCCATCACTTAGCTGTATGACTCACCAGTGTTTAAGAACATCTCTTTTGTCCGTTTCTGTCAAAATATTTACTTTTCTTTCTACACTACTAATCAATCAGTCTGTACTTGGACAACAAAACAACATTTATTGAATAGCTGGAGAAGTCTAGGCAAGACATATAGGGAAGAAAATGTCTAGCAACCTATCCATCAGTCAGTGAGTAAACATTGACTAAGGAACAGCCAAAGGAAAAAATAAACATCAGTTTCAGGCCTGTGAAGGGCACAAAAAATACAAAGAACAACCCAAAGGCCATGGCATCAAAGGATTTATACTGAGTAAAGAAGAGAAAACTGCTTATTCAATGACAGCAGCTTAGTAATATCAAACCAGAAAACCTGTAGAAAAAGCACAGTTCCTGGGAAAAATAAAAATATGATGGAGTTTACAATAACTCTCTTGGCAAGCCAGAGGGGGGACAAGGTGGAGATCATTTTATACTTGGGTAGTTAGATAACTGTTTATGGAGGACAAGGTAAGATTTGAGCTGAATCTTGAGGGATTAAAAAGAATATATTTGACATAAAAGGAAGGAAATAGCTTTATTAAGGTAGACAGAGCAGCACCAACAAAACCTTAAATGCAGAAAAGCAAAGGATGATATGTAATTCAATGGAAGTTTAGTAGATTCTCTCTTTAAAAAGCTAGAACATTTTTAAGATCCCTTGAATGTTCAAGAGTTGCCCTGAGTGTTCAGAGCTTACAATGTCAAAGAGAAAAGTGACTTTAGGGCCACACTCCAGAAGGTCCTTGAAAGTCTTCCATGAGGCACTTGTCCAAGTAGTCATTCATTTCTTCAGCAAATATTCAGTTAGTGATTAACATACTCCAGCTACTGTTAAGAAGCTAGATTTTTATCAAAGGCACAGGAAGGACATAATAACGCAAGAAAAACATTATCTCAGCAGGTCATATCCACCCAGTTTGTCCAGTGAAGGAACACAGTGCTGAATTGAACTACAATTTCAGGCCCTAGCTTTAGTCTTGGCAATAATGCCTTAGCAATATTATTTATAAGCATGTCAGATATGAGGCTGCTTCTCAGAAAGCTGATATGGTATAGTAAGGATAAATGTTTGTAGGGCCTATATGTCAAGCCTTGTAGCATGGGTTTTTTTTTTAAACTTTTTAATACTTATATCCAACCATTGGACTGAAAGTTGGGGACCCCTATTATTGAATTAGGAGAAGGATGGAAGAAGCAGAAGAGGAGGGCGACCCCATAGGAAGACCAGCAGTCTCAACTAACCTGAACTCCTGGGAGTTCCCAGAGACTCAAAATTTTTAATGTCACAGTCTGGAGAAAAAATTCTTGGTTCCAGAAGACTGTCCTTGCCTTTGATTTCTTCACCCTTTGGATAAACTTCCCTCACATTGTGGAGACTTGTTTTTCTTGACATTAACTGATTGCAAATGTTAGTCACATTAAAAAAGTACTTCTACAGGAGCAGGGCAACCCCATAGGAAGACCAGCAGCCTCAACTAACATGTACCCCTGAGATTTCTCACACAATGAGCTACCGGCCAAGCAGCATACACAGGTTGGTCGAAGGCCCTGACAACATGTATATCAGAGGACTGCTTGGTCTGGCCTCAGGGGGAAAAAAACACCAAATCCTCAAGAGACTAGAGGCGTCAGGTAGGAGGGAGGCCTGATGGGAGGGGGAGCACCCTGTCTCAGAGGCAAGGGGGAGGAGAAATGAGATGAGGAACTGTGGGAGGGGGGACCAGGAGGGGAGGCAACAGCTGGATTGTAAATAAATAAAATAATAAAAAATAATGATAATCCCAGTGGAAGCTTAAGCAGATTAGTTTTAAAGGTAAAGAGCTAATGTATAAAATGTGTAAGGAGTGCATATTTTTCAGATGCTTTTTCTCACCTTACTAATTGTGCCATGCTGTGGAGTACAGTAGAGTGACAGCTGTGCTCATGTTGTCTTGAATGAGAACATTAAATGGAGAACAGCAATAACAAAAAAGAATGAGTGTGTTGGCTAAAGCTCTTGATGCATGCAACCAATATCTATCTATATAACCAATCTATATGGGTTCAGTTCTTAGGGCAGTAAAAACAATGTATAGCCTCAATAGTGATGTTGGTTAGACAGTAGAGGAGCAATCATTGTACCTGAGATACAGAACAGAAGGAAAGATGAAGAAATGAATAACATACAATTTTCATCCTTCCACTAAACCCATTTCTGGGAAGGGACTTTATATTTGAATGAAGATTTCTCTTACTAATTTGTGGAAATGCAGACATTCCACAGATGAAACTGCTTTTGTGACTACAAGTATTAGAAATGATTCTAAACTTTAATGGAAAGAGGTAAAAGCCAGGTAATACCTAGAAGACAATAGCCTGGGCCCCCATCATACCTAATCATAGATGAACTGACCTGTGCTCTGGAAATAAGACCTACCTCCAAAGGTCTGCTCTTTTGATAACATTCAATGAAAACAATTAGTCCCATATAAAGACTAATCTTGAGGTTATTCATGGAAAATGTGCAATAGAAGAGTCTATAAAACCTGGCCTCAGGGGCAGAATAGTTGCCTAGTGTATGCAAGTTAACATGGATTCAAAGCCCAACCTGATCACTGAATTTTTATTTAAATTATAATATATAAATACAGAATTTAATGAATGTATTGTGTTTGGACATGCCTTTAATGAAAATTTATTCTTCCTTGAATTATGCTAGAGAGAGTTAGCAGCATGTAGGGGGTAAGGACTCAGGTTAACTGTAAGCATCTTCTCTATGAATGAGATGAACATTTTCATGTATGGATAAAAACGAGCCAATGGTGTAAACAGAGCCTAAACAAGCCTTTAAGAGTTGACAAATCTGCAAGTCATGTCAAGTAACTGATTTTTTGATTGGTCCAAGGATTTAAGGAATTGCTGTCTGCTCCTGGCCAGTCTTTCATACCTTCCCCTGAAAGCTAACATCCTGTTGACTTTGGAGCATTCAGATGCAGGTCATGTCTGTAGTGTGTGTTGAATACAGGGCACCGATTCTGGCTGTAAACATTCTCCATTTACTTCACACTGTAGCCTAGGAAAAGTAAATGCCCCCATTGCCAAAGCAGCCTCCCAGAGTTTACAAAGACAAATGAATGAAAAATTTTATTCTAAAGTCAGTACTGTAAAATAATGATTTTTATTTGAAAGGTTTCTCTGAAGTCCCTTGAGAGAGCTATTCCTTGGAATCAATTTGTGCTGTCAGTGGCAATAATGTACTCCTTGTCATTTGCTTTACTGAGAGGCTTGCTTTAGTAATTTATGAGGTGAAATTTTGATATGGATGGATAGTACCATGACAACATGAAACCATTCCTCATTTGAATTCAGTATGTGTTTTCTGCATCTTGAATAAATCTGTTTCAGATACCTGAACAATTATTATCTCTTGGAAAGTATGTGCCCGTTTTTTAGAAGGATGTATGAGCTTATCATTTATAAAGGCACTAAATCACCAACCTATAAGCTTACCTTTATAGTTAGGAGTCTATGGGGACAACAAAAGGAACTTGGAGTCCAATCACATTTGGTGTGGTTTTTCAGTGCTAAATCTCTTTGGTGTTCCCTTCATTAAAAGATTGGCTCCTCATGAAACATCTCTCTTCCTGGAGGCCAGTTTTCGTCACTTCTCTAGTATTACTAATGGTCTAAGATAATATAAAATCCTACTAGAAAGAGTGTTTAATTCTTCCCGTGAGCCGAAAACCAAAGAAGTTTTTGCTCTCAAAACACTCTCCAAGTAGGTGACTTGTTTACTGTCTGGGCAGTGGTGGTTCATGCCTTTAATCCCAGCACTTGGGAGGTAGAGACAGGCAGATTTCTAAGTTTGAGGCCAGCCTGATCTACAGAGTGAGTTCCAGGACAGCCAGGACTACACAGAGAACCCCTGTCTTGAACCCCACCCCCCAAAAAAAATTCCATTTGTGTCATCTCACATCTTTACTGTTACGAGTTAGCGCTTAAAATAGGACAGCACCAGAATTATGTCCACAACCATTTAAGGACGTTATTGAAGATCCGGTGACTTTGAAACCATGCTTTGCTTTCTATTTTGTTTGAGTTCCTTTTATGGTGACAAAAGATGCATAGCATAATTATTTCCATTTTACACTTGAAGAGGTTGTGCGAGCAGGGTAAAGACACATCATGAATCATCATGTATCATCGAGCCATGTTTTCAGGGCTCTATCCTGTGCCATTGAGAAACGCACCAACACATTTCCTTCTCCCAGACCTTTGAAATCTCCATTCTATTTCTGTTTGGGTGAATTCACTTATTTAAGGGCAAATAATGAGATCCTAATCAACTTTTAATCTGGGGATAAAACAGGCTTTCAATTTTCTAAGGGAGACGCTATATTTTCTTCTCAAAATTAAACAGGAGGAAGATGGAATGAGAAAGGACTGCTGTAAAAGAAAGGAGTTCACATTCTAGTGTTTCCAGGGAAGGGGATTGATTTCAAAAGATATTCTTGGTGTCAGTCAGTAAACCCCAAAGGATCAGAAGACTTCAGAGCTTACTGCCCTTGCAATAAAGATGGAATTTGGAAATGCTTATCAATCTTTATGAAAATAAATACTAAAACAAATGAAATCATTGTACAAATTTTCTGTAGAAGACAACTGCTCAAAAAAGCCTTACTTGCATCAAACACGTGTTTATAAAATGCCTGTTATAGGCCAGCTGCTGCATACGAAGAACATTGCTGACTATTCTTGCAAGTTGAGACTCTCTCAGTTCTTTCCACACAAATAGCAGAACTTCGGGGATACATGGGGTAGCTTCAGAAATACACCTGTCTTGTTTCAACAGATCTGTTAAAGAGGAAAAGAATGTATTTTTATGACTATACAGAACAGCTAAACATTACAAAGTAAAAGCTTTAATCTTAGCCTCACTAGAAAAATATTTTTTTCACAAATTAGCCTTTTTATGAAAACATAAGCCTTATGTCTTCCAGGGATGCAGGGATGGTTCAATATAAGGAAGTCCATGAATGTAATCCACTACAGAAAAAATCTCAAAGAAAAAAACCACATGGTCATCTCATTAGATGCTGAGAAAGCATTTGACAAAATTCAGCATCCTTTCATGTTAAAGGTCTTGGAAAGATCAGGAATTTGAGGCCCATATCTAAACATAGTAAAAGCAATTTACAGCAAACCGGTAGCCAACATCAATCTAAATGGAGAAAAGCTTGAAGCAATCCAACTAAAATCAGGGACTAGACAAGGCTGTCCTCTCTCTCCATATCTTTTCAATATAGTACTTGAAGTTCTATCTAGAGCAATTAGACAACAAAAGGAGGTCAAAGGAAAGGAAGGAGGTCAAATTGGAAAGGAAGAAGTCAAACTATCACTATTTGCAGACAATATGGTAGTATATTTAAGCGACCCAAAGAACTCCATCAGAGAACTCCTACAGCTGATAAACAACTTCAGCAAAGGGGCTGGATATAAAATCAACTCAAGCAAGTCAGTAGCCTTCCTATACTCAAAGGATAAGCAGGCTGAGAAAGAAGTAAGAGAAATGATACCCTTCATGATAGCCACAAACCATATAAAGTATCTTGGTGTGACTCTAACCAAACAAGTGAAAGATCTGTATGACAAGAACTTCAAGTCTCTGAAGAAAGAAATTGAAGAAGACCTCAGAAGATGGAAAAATCTTCTATGCTCATGGATTGGCAGGATTAATATAGTAAAAATGAGCATCTTGCCAAAAGTAATATACAGATTCAATGCAATCCCCATCAAAATCCCAACTCAATTCTTCATAAAGTTAGAAAGAGCAATTCAAAAATTCATCTGGAATAACAGAAAACCCAGGATAGGTAAAACTATTCTCAAGAGTAAAAGAACTTCTGGGGGAATCAGTCTTCCAGACCTCAAGCTGTACTACAGAGCAATAGTGTTAAAAACAGCATGGTATTGTTATAGTGACTGGCATGTAGATCAATGGAACAGAACTGAAGACCCAGAAATGAATCCATACTCCTTTGGTCACTTGATCTTTGACAAAGGAGCTAAAACCATCCAGTGGAAAAAAGATTGCCTTTTCAACAAATGGTGCTGGTTCAACTGGAGGTCAACATGCAGAAGAATGCAAATTGACCCATTCTTATCTCCTTGCACTAAGCTCAATTCCAAGTGGATCAAGGACCTCCACATAAAACCAGACACACTAAAAGTAATAGAAAGGAAACTAGGGAAGAACCTTGAACATATGGGCACAGGAGAGAATTTCCTGAACAGAACTCCTATAGCTTATGCTCTAAGATCAAGAATTGACAAATGGGACCTCATAAAATTACAAAGTTTCTGTAAGGCAAAGGACACTGTCAGAAGGACAAAGCAACAACCAACAAACTGGGAAATAATCTTTACCAACCCTACATCCGACAGAGGACTAATATCCAATATATACAAAGAACTCAAGAAGTTAGACTCCAGAGAGCCAAATAACCCTATTAAAAATGGGGTACAGAGCTAAACAAAGAGTTCTCACCTGAAGAATATCTAATGGCTGAGAAGCACCTAAAGAAATGTTCAACATCCTTAGTCATTAGGGAAATGCAAATCAAAACAACCCTGAGATTTCACCTCACACCAGTCAAAATGGCTAAGATCAAAAACACAAGAGACAGCAGTTGTTGGCTAGGATGTGGAGAAAGAGGAACACTCCTCCACTGCTGGTGGGATTGCAAACTGGTACAACCACTCTCAAAAGCAGTCTGGCGGTTCCTCATAAAACTGGGCATGACACTCCCGGAGGATCTGGCTATACCACTCCTGGGCATATACCCAGAGGCTTTACCTGCATGCAATAAGGACACATGCTCCACTATGTTCATAGCAGCCTTATTTATAATAACCAGAAGCTGGAAAGAACCCAGATGTTCCTCAACAGAGGAATGGATTCAGAAGATGTGGTATATTTACACAATGGAATACTACTCTGCAATTAAAAACAATGAACTCATGAAATTCTTAGGCAAATGGTCAGAGCTGGAAAATATCATCCTTAGTGAGGTAACCCAATCACAAAAGAACACACATGATATGCAGTCACTGATAAGGGGATATTAACCCAGAATCTTGGAATACCCTAGACACAATTCACATATCAATAGATTTCCAAGAAGATGGAAGGAGAGACCCCTGGTCATCTAAAGACTGGATTTAGGGGAATACCAGGACAGAGAAGCAAGAGGGGGTTGAATGGGGAACAGGGAGCGTAGGGGGCTTATGGGACTTTTGGGGAGGGAGGAAATGGGAAAGGGGAAGTCATTTGGAATGTAAATAAATATTTAGGAAACAATAAAAAAAGAAAAAAATGACATATGGTAAGGCTTAAAAATTTCTTAAATACATTGAATTGTAAGCAGAACATATTTGATTCTAAATAAGAAATAACTTAGGTAGTTTATAAACTTTCTTAGAATAACAGTCAGTGCCAGACAAAGTTGCTTTGGGAAAAAAAATTACTTTTAGTTTCACTGTAAACATTTACTTTTTATTTTTATATGTGTGTGCCTGTTTTGTTATATATACCAGGTGTATAGCAGATTCCTGAAGAATATTTTGGAGCCTCTGTAAATGGATACAGAGGAAGTTTTGAACCACCCCAGGCAAATACTAGAACCTGAACTCCAGTCCTCTCCAAGGACAGAAAGACCTCTTAACCACTGACCAGTCTTTATAACTTCATTAGTCTCATTTTAAAAATCATAAGTTAGTTCACCACAAACTTGGTTATAGCCATCTGAGAATCCATCCTCTGTAAAGGTGAACTATTGTTTTCTTTTGTTCCTTATGATACCTTTCCTTTCTACCAGGTGTTGACATGCAGTGAACTGAGTACATTGAATGTTTCTTGCCTATTACCCTGTGTGACCTAAAGTTTTGCAGACCCAAGGCACAGGCATTTGACTTTTCCATGTTCATCCTTCAAGCCTCTAAATGACTGCATTCACAGGCAGCTGCCTGGCCCACTGGCATACCATCAAGTTCAAGCTTGATCCAAGCTGAATGTTGCTTCGGAGTGTTAATTTTGGACATCTAGGCTCTGGTTTTCTTGTCGCATTCCAGAGTAGAGTCTTCTGCAACTACAGCTGCTCAGAATGACCCTTAAATAACCCAGTCAGCTAGGCTGTAAAACTTCTCTCTTCTTCCTTCCTACCTCTCTATATCCAGTCTGCATCTTCTCCGTTCTTAATACCATTTTGCCAAGAATTCCATGAGGTTGGAAATAAGATTCAGCAGTTATGAGAATTCTTGCTTAGTTCCCAGCATCTACATCTGGCAATTCAGATCTATTTGTAACCCCAGCTCAAAGGGAAGTGATATCTTCAAGACCCCACACTTACCTGCCTATAAATGCACATACCTCCACACAGACACACATTCACATAATTAAAAATAAAATAAAATACATCTTTAAAAATCCGTGTATTTATTGCCAGCTTTAGCATATATATCCTCCTCTTTACTTAATATTTTTAAATAAGTCTTTAAAATGTCATTATATTTTAAATATATTGTATTTTCTGCCATGCATTAAAAAGTACATAATTATCATAATTACATCTAACCCACTGTTTCTAAGACCAACTTCCAAGATGATGCTTAGCTCATAAAAATTTTGGGCATGTATACACACAGAATATTTTCATCTGAAATACCTTTAATTGTTTGCTGGGCTCACATCAAACATCATTCTCTACACTTGGGTGGTCATGCAAAACTGTGCTTTCAATATCATAAGGAATTCACAGCGATGCCAATTTGAAGGCTAAAGGAACCTTGCACCCTCTGCCCTACACTCTCTCTGTATCCATAGATGATTAATCAGACAGATCCTACCAAGTGAAGTTATTTCAAACACTATTGAAGGTGTCCTACCTTAATGCTTCCCTGGAAGAGTTCCTCAGTTTGTGCAATGTTCCATTCTGAGAATCTCCAGTCTCACATGTTCCTTAGTACTTTGGACTCTTAAGTGGATGCAGACTGAGAGATGACGGGTTCACAGTGAAGCAGGCTCTGGGATAATACTATCTGATAGAAGGTCAACTGGAGAAAGTTCAGAAATAGTGTTTACTATGGAGCAAGGAAAATGGTATCAGAAGGTACTGTACTCCATTGATATCACTGAGCCCCAGCTGGAGCCAGGAAGATTTGAAGTTCAGAGATATTTAGAGGTGACTTGAATGTAGAAGAGAAACTTATTCTTGGTCCCCTATCAACCTGACAATATGTAAATCACCCTGAGGAAAAGGTTACTGTCTTGCACAAGGGAACTCTCTTCATCCAAGGGACAAAGTTGTGAAATCTCTGGGGTTAAAAAAAAGTTCTAGCATCTGGAGAACCATCATGATATTGAAGACAGAATTTGACATTTGCTGGTGACATCCACCAGTAGAACCCCCTGTGCTGTCACGTGGAAAACATAGAACCAAGCTTCCACAGACATGAAGTTCACAGTACTTTCTGCTGTTGTGAAAGTTTTGGGAAAGGCAAGCACCAGGCCTTTCAACAGGTTGTCTCTGATATTAAGCATAAAAGATATATAGATATTCAATGATGGTGTGCAAAATAATCAAACTAAAATAAGCAAACATGTAAAACCTGAAAACTTGCCATTTCTAGATATGGCAGTATACATATGCAATACCAGCACTTGGGAGGGGGAGGCAGAAGGATGGTGAGTCTGAAGCGAACGTGATAACATGAACACAAAATACATTGTACTGAAGAATAATTTGTTATGGAGCATGACGTCTTATGGTCTAGTCAATGGAGTTTCAACCATGATACCACCAAAGAGATAGACAGTTCTCCTGTAAATCTTCCCTTTATGGATAGAATATGTGTGTGTGTACACATTTATATCACATTTGTATATGATATATATAGAATAGACATAGATCATATAGAATAAATATAGAATATATAGAACATATAGAAAATATAGAAAATATATATCAAACATATAAAATATAGAACATATAGAATATATATGTGTATGTATGTATGTGTGTGAATATATATATATATATATATATATATATACATTCTATCCATAATGATAAACCATTAATAAAAATATTCATTTAAAAAGTTCCGAAGCCATTTCACATTACACTTCTAAAAAATGAAACTCTATCTTGATTAATTACATTAATAATCACAATACAGTAATTAAAAGGATCTACAAAAATAGATGTACCATGTCAGCTTTATAATTCAATTGCAAATAGATACAATTTAAAAAATACCTCATTTCCTAATTTGAAGCTGCGAGTGTTGGTTTTAGGAGTTTCTTTTCGTATAAGTATTGATGCAGTACATTTCCCACAGTTGCAGTTTTACTACATTGTATGGGTTTTGTTAAGTTGGATTTTCATTTTTGTTTAATTTATATACTTAAACCCTTTTCGAGGTGGCTTCTATAAACTAAACACTATTTAAAGGTATGTTGTCTGATTTCAAATATATAGAATTAGATATCTTCCTTATTTCTATTTTAGTTCTGTTGAGACTGAGGACATTTTTGAATGGTGTCTGTACTTTTAGATTAGTTAAGACTTTTTTAGTGTGCCTGAATGTGGTCAATCTTGCTCAAAGTTCCATGTGAGTCCAAGAAGTTGTGTTATTGTTGGCTATAGTCTTCCATTAATGTCAGTTAGGCCAAACTGATTGATAGTAATATAGAGACTAAGTGCAGCTTAATATTTTGCCATGTGTTCTGCCAGTGACTCAGAGAGAAACATGAAAACTATCAACTACATAATAGATTATCTTTTACACTTTCAATTTGATTATCATGCCCTTCATGATTACTGGCAGTGTTTTTAGGCAGTACTATGCACATTTACGAGAAAGAAAAACTGACTTCTTCACCAATATGTAGCACATTCTTTTTCCCATAGTGTTCTTAACTATAATTTTTGTGTCTTGTGTGGCATGTGTGTCATGTTGAGTTTATAAATGTGAGAAGAAAACTTTGAGTATTGTATATTCTCTCTCCACCATGGTTGTATGAATAGACTTAGGTCATCAGACTTGTATGAAGATACCTTCACTTAGCCATCTTGCTATCCCAAGTGAGCTTAACATACACACACACACACACACACACACACACACACACACAAGGGTTTTTGTGATATGTATGAGTATTCTATATCCTCTTTCACCCTGTTATGTAAAATCAAAATGAGTTTTTATTGATTTTGTGCATGTGTGTATATGGGTATGTGTACTCATGTGTGTGAGATACACATATGCATGGATGCAGTTATACATGCATGTTTGTATGCATGTGAAGACCAGGGAACAAACTTCATTGTTCTGAGGAACTGTCCATTGTTTTGGAGATAAAAATCTCTCGCTGGCTGGGGACTCACCAAATCGGTTTTGCTTGCTGGTCTGGGATCACCAGAATCCATGTAATTCAACATGCCTAGTACTGGGATTGTGGGTGTGCTCTCATGCCTAGATTTGGTATGTGTGTTCTGGGAACAGAATTCAGGTCGGCATGATTGCAAGTCAGTACATTCCTTCACAGAAAGAACTCTCTTTCTAACCTTGACATTTTATAATTTTGTTTTTGAAGTTACTTTTTAGGCCTTGTTCCTATCTCTTTTCACAATTTTAATCTCTTTTATACTCTTAATTAAGAATGACTGCTGATGTAGTTAAATTGAAATCTAATTGAACACACTGGTATTTTGACTATTTGAATCATGTAATTTGTTTTACTTTAGCATATTCTTTGTTTTGGCTTTGGATTTTTTAAAAATCAAGTCTTATTTTTATTTACTATAATGTAGTTAAAACAGAATTATATTCTCAACTCTCCTTTTCTTCTCTCTAATAGTTTCCATGTCTTTCCTTTCCCTGTCTCTCTTTCAAATTGATGGTCTCATTATTGTTATTACTCTTCTTCTTCTTCTTCTTCTTCTTCTTCTTCTTCTTCTTCTTCTTCTTCTTCTTCTCTCTCTCTCTCTCTCTCTCTCTCTCTCTCTCTCTCTCTCTCTCTCTCTCTCTGTATGTGTGTGTGTGTGGGTGTGTGTACAAATACACAAATACAGCTCACTAAGTACATTTTTTAAAATTCTTTTTTTGTGTATATGGATTCTAGGCAGATCACTTTGCATTAAACAACCAATAAAGGCACTCCTCTTTGGGAAATGACAATTCTTCCTTTCTAAGCCATCACTAGTTACCTATAGTTCTTCATCTAGGGGTGAGCCTCCATGCTGGGTTAACATGACTATTGATATTGTCATTATTCACGTCTTATTTAGGCGGGTATTTATAGGAGAGACAGTTTTACAGCTGACTTACTGATCCTCTGAGTCTCACATAGAATTCCTTCCTTGCCCAATTTCTATAATGTTCCTTGAGCTACAGGCGCAGAAGTTGTACTGAAAAAGTTTCTTCTGGGCTTGAACTTCTCACAATGTTTTGATCTCTGCACTGAGTCTAGCTGTGAATTTTTGTGATGGTCGCTATTTGCTGTATAGAGAGGCTTCTCTGTTGGGGGAGTGATAGCTACATTTGTCTGTGCATGTAGAATAAACTTTAGAACATAATTAAGAATTATACTGGTCTATTAAAGCAGCAGTACTAGATTCTCTTCTAAGATCCGTGACCTCATTTGCCACATTGTTGTTTCTAGAACTAGGCATGATTTGTCATGTGTTGTTGAGCTTTAACTCTCTTAGAAAGCTCTTGGTTACCACCAAGATAGGAATGATACAATTGCACCTCTAGGATATCTTGCCACGCCGGTCAGAGTTGTTGTTCATCGCTCTCTTAAATTATCATTCTATTAAGAGAAAGCATTTAATTGGGGATTTGCTTAAAGTTTTGTAGATTTAGTTCATCATCATGACAGTTAGCATTGGTGTCATGGATGCAAGAGCTGGGGCCGTAACTAAGAGCTACTTCCAGATCTGTAGGGATGCTCTATTGAAACCTCAAAGCCCATTCCACAGTGACACATTTCCTCCAACAAGGCCACAGCTCTTAATCCTTCTAATCCACTATGGGGGTTTGAATATGCTTGGCACAGGGAGTGGCGCTATTAGGAGGTGTGGCCTTGTTGGAGTAGGTGTAGCATTGTGGGAGGAAGTGTGTCACTGTGGGGGTGGGCAATGAGAGACTCCTCCTAACCACATGGGAGTCAGTCTTCTCCTAGCAGCCTTCAGGTAAAGATGAAGAACTCTCAGCTCCTCCTGTACCATGCCTGCCTGGATGATACATGGTACCATTTTATACTAACTTATCTCAGTTACTATTTTATTCCTGTGAATAGATTCCATGACCAAAGGAAGGTGTCTTCTGGGCTCTCTATGGATATTTATATATTTTTAATATTTCTGTAAAACATAGCATTAGCATAGGAATCAAACTGATGACAATCTGTGTTAGGTGGTTCTCTCCTTCCACAATATGCAGTCCAAAGATCAAATTGAGACCATAAGGTTTGGCACCAAGTGCTTTCTATCTAACCAGCATACATAAACAGTTCTTAATAGAATTTCGTTTCAATCCATAAAAAGAAAATTGCTAAACTCCAGTCCTTCTTGACTCCCAGCTCTTATAATTCTTCTATACCACCTTCAATAAGCTTTTGAGTCTTGGGGTGAGCAATTAATATAGATGATCTATTTATATCCTATTTATATATTTTGCTCAAATATTTTATTTATTTAATTTTTTAAGTTCTGAGATTATAATATAATTAGATAATTTCCCCCCTCTTTTTGTCCTTCCCATCTCCCATGTACATTTCTTTGTCCTAACTCAAAATTCATGGCCTCTTCTTTCATTAGTTAGTTTTATATATTATATATTATATATTCATATATACATACATATTCCTAAACACATAGATAGAACCTGCTCAATCTGTATACATTTACTTCTGTTTTTAACTCTCTCCATTTGTTTTTGGATAACCAATTGGTGTACTCTTTCCTGGGGAAGACTATTTCTCCCATTTGCGGCATGCATGTCTATGTGCCTATAGTTCTTTGTGGAGGTTTAAGGCCTGTGGGCTTTCCCAAGTCTGTTTTATCACATTTATTATACCCTAATGATAGAAAATCTCTGTTCTCATGTTCTCACATATGCCGTCTTTTCTCATCATTAAGGAATCTTCACTTTACAACAAATGGAAAATATTAGCAAAAACTACACCCTATTATAATGTAGAGTTGTGGAGCACAGTCCCAATGGATATGTTTATAAAACAATTCCTGAAGAGTGAGGGGAAAGACTGTGGGAGCCAAAAGTCAGGGAGTGTGCTGGGAGATTCTATCTTCTAGTGATGTCAGAAGCTACACCCATAAAGTCTCACCATTCAGCCTATGTATGAGCTGAACACACTGATAAAGTAGTAATCCAAATTCTTGATCAATTCAAGACTTAACAATGAAACACATAGTCATATAGTTTCTTTAGTTGAAAAATGCTTTTACTATTTAAAACTATTTACCTTAACCTGAGTTCTTTCACTTAAAAAGTATCACTAATCTGATCATTTGAATGAGGCTTAGAGTTCCCATTTTACAGAATTCATTCCTATCCAACAAAAGTTCAGATGATGGTGTGCATACTGGATATTTTTACTTCCTTGAGTGGTGGTCACTAGCCACACAAAGCTACTAAGCAACTGAGATGCAGCTCAAATGACTGTGGGAGTCAATGTTTATTACATTTAATTATAATAATCAACATTTTACCTTACAGAGCCCCATATGTCTATGATTATTTTCCTATACAAAATTAAAGCAAACTATATTACCTGAAATATGAGATTAATGTTATATTCATGCTTAGGTCTTCAGACTCTTCTTTCAATTTATTCTTTCATGTTGGAAAACACCAGTCATATTGAGCAATTTGAGATTCCCAAGTGTGTTGACCACAGTGTTTTATGTCCCTTGGTTCAGGCCTATAGCTAGCTTTCCATTAATGTATAAAATATATTTAATTAAATATATAATATTTGCAGAGATGGTGACAAGGTTGAGATTTGCAATACTGTAAATGTCAAACCAAGTGCCAAGTGGTTCTGCTACAACTTGCCTCCATGACAGCCCTGATTATCATACATTAAATACAGAGGGGAAAATGCAAAGTATGCAATGGCTAGTTTTTTCTGGTCTTGACATGATTTCTCTAACAACTTCTGGATTAAGAAAGCTTGTCATATAGTTCTAAACAATCAAAGTTATTAGTTCAATGATTCCAAATCTCTTAACACTTGATTACCCTTTTATAGTATCTTTATTCTTCATAAGTAATTATTGGTTAAACCGGGTTTATATCCTGAAGAAATTTATTTTTCACGTTTGTGTAAGCAATATAGTTATGAATCATGAAGGCACACAATTTATGTATTCAGAATGATCCATTAATGTGTGTTTTTACTTGCGTTAAATTATCCCATGAAGTAAATTGCAAATTTTACCTAACTACTTTTTCTTTGGTTGACATACAAACACAGAACTTTTTGATTTATAATGTGGGCAAATATTAAAATTCAGGAGTTATTTTTTATTCCAAATAAGAAGAATATTGGCCTGAGAAAACTGATTTATTTGCCTTATGAAAATTTTTAATAAGAAATGAAAATGCAATATACATAAAACAGCTTTGACAATCAATTAAATATTATTTTAAAAATTCATTTCTTCCACCCCTAATCATTCTTACAGTAACTTGTACAAAGCAGAATCTGCTGATGGCTCTTAATACATAGTCTCTGTGATATGGCCATACAAACATGGAGAATTGGGCAAGGTGATTTCCAGAGAAAAGACTGTGAAGCAAAAAGAAAAAAAAATGATTGTATTTATGATTGTATTTATTTGTATTCAGTAAGGTACTAAAAGAGCAATAGTGGTTTTGTTCACCATTCTTATTATGAATCACAGGACCATCACTTCACTTCCGAGAGTATATAAATATGAATATATGCATATGCTTTTCCCTAATATGTGGCCTGTAAATTATGTTCAAAGTAAAGAAAACAAGTATCCTAATTAAGCTATTGTGGGGATTTCACAATTAAATAAGTAACAAAGTGTTCTGGGACACTTTAGTTCATTAATCAACTTCCCAACACCGTGAAGAATATGAAGGACTGGGTGGTGGTGGTGCACGGAATTGATGCCAACACTTGGGAGACAAAGGCAAGTGGATTTCTGTGAGTTCAAGGCCAGCTTGGTCTACAGAGTGAGTCCCAGGACAGCCAAAGCTGCACAGAGAAACCCAGAAATTTTATCTCAAAAAAATCAAAACAAACAGGAATATGAATACTTTTAAAACTGTATATGCCATTTACAGTGAAATAGAATGCATCAAAACATCCAAATCTCATTGTGCTACAGTTGTCTTTGAGTATAGGATGCTTTTGATTTGTTTTGTTTTCTGTTTGCTTTCATGGTCTTATCACTACTTTATTCCAGTCTCAAAATTAACTCATCTGTGCATGGTATGCACATGTGCACTGAATTAGTGAATCATTGAAAAGAAACAGGGACTAAGAGCAAGAAAGGGGCATTTGGTACTGTCTTCTTACTTAAAACTGGTTGAAGAAAATGTATGCTTCCCTAGTGCTCTAGTTATAGAGATGGCAGCAACCTGAATAAACATGTCCTTTCTAAGAGAGGCTCTTGCTTACTTCCTACAATTTGGCACCATTTTAGAATACCAGATTTTGAAATAAGATTCTTATGTAAAGTATATCAATTTGAAATCTTTTTCTAAATTTTTAATGAGACTACAACTTCTAAATATACCCCTTGCCTCAACACACATGATTTATATTCTTGAAATACATACTCCTTAGTTTCCACTAATATTTTATGTGATGTTATGGGTTAGATATAGAGCATCCTTTCTGGAAACATGTGTTCTTTGTCTTTAACTAGTATTTTATGTGGTATTATGGGTTATATATGAAGCATCCTCTGAATGGCTCATAATTGAAAGTTTGATCCAAGTCTGGTGGAGACTGAAATATGAGGGGACTAATTTCATCATTGGATCAATCCATTGCTGGATAAATTGGAGTCAGAATGGGAAAGGAGAAAATAACTTGTTGGCAGCATGCCTTGGGAAGGTGTGTACTGTCTAACTCCTCTCTGTTTACTGGTGCCCTGAGGCTGTGAGATGTTTCAAGTTTCATAGAAAGAAAGTGAGCCAGCCATGGACCAAAATATTTGAAACCATAAGCTGAACTCCTTTCTCCTTTTAAATTATCTGTCACATTTTGTGTGTGTGTGTGTGTGTGTGTGTGTGTGAAAACGCTTTGTGCATAGGACACATTGCTGGGTAGGTTTAACGTTCTCTTCTATTTATGGGTGACCACAACTGAGTCAGCTATTAAACTGCCCACAGGTACACAGAAACTGGGTACAAAGTAGACACCCAACAATCAGTGTCTTTGCTTTAACTCTTCAAGAATTATAAAGTAAGCTTTTGATGGCTAGTTTGCAGAATGCAGCTGTTACCAGCAGGATCATGGACCATTAAAAAGAGTGAACAAAGAAAGAAGCAAAAGAGGGAACAAAATCATCAAAGTAATTATTCAGAAACAAGTGTTTTATTTTAACCACGAATTACAATAACGATGAGAACTACACATAGCCCCAAAGATGTAGTAGTGAGTGGTACTTATGTCTTGGTAGGAACGAACCACTCCATAATTAGACTCAAGATCAGCCTGACAGGAAGATATCATCTCTGGTATTGGAAATACATCCCATGGTTAGTGATACCATAGAACTTATAGGAGAGCCTGCTAACACCACCTTCCTATCAGTATAATCAACCTCTAACTGCATTCTAAATACTTGTCCCTATACCAATAGATAAGTGTAGATCTTATCCACTCATCTGTCATCAAAGAAAATCTTTTTTTTTTCACTAGAAGGAGTGAAAGCCATAATGAGCCAAAATCTAGAGAACAGCAGGCTTTGGAGTGCCTAGCCCCAATTAGAAAGATCTTAAATACAACTCCTGCACCTAAAGCTCAAGGGGAATTGCTGAAGAGCAAGCGCAGAAATTATAAGGGCCAGAGGACCAAGAAGTCCGTTGTTATACTGTGCTCCCTAGCTGCCAGGAAAGCTGCAACCCATGGATTCTTAATATGGTTGCCTAAACAATCCCAGCACTAGTTGTTATATTGTAGATAGGGGAAGTTGCATGGGTCCTTCCCTCTAGATTAAGACTGAGAGAGGGAGAACTTGTCTTCCTTAAGATTTGGTTGTTCAAATACCACATGGTCAACCCTAGAAACATATAAATGCAGGCAACATTGGAAAGACTCAGCAGATTGCAATTATAAATTTTAGTGTGTGTGTGTGTGTGTGTGTGTGTGTGTGTGTGTGTGTGTAATAATAGAGAAGTGACGGGATTTGGAAGTGATCAGGAGAGGCAGACATGTAAGGGTAAAAGGAAGGAAAAGAGGAAGTAATGTATTTTAATTAAGTACATGTTTTAAATCTGTAACTAACTCCAGAATGGAGCCAGAAGACTGTATTTTCCAATGTTTCTAAAATGTCTTGCAGGCAGTGGTGTTAGTGACTGCTTGAAAGGAAAAGAAACTACATGCATGAACAGATTTCATTGACATAGAAGAAAATCTTTTATTAAGAGATTTAATATGTGAAATCCATGAGAGAATACTTGGAAATCCCCATGTCTGACTTGAATGAGGCTTTTCCAAGCTAGGAATCCATGCTCACAAATTTACTCTTCAGAAAGCATTTCTTAAATATCACTTTTATTATTTTATGGGAGGTATTTTATGTTGTCATCGTTTTCTGTTTTCCCAGGTGATTATTCAAAATCCTGAAGCAAGTTGGCGAATGCACATATAAAATATTTATAACTGACATAGGTCCACTTTCTGGGGAATTCACATTTTGTTAAGGACTGTCTTTCCCAAATATTCTATAAGGTACTTTTGCTAGAATTATGGTCAGGAAGGAAACATGGCTCCAGCGCAGATCTCATATCTCCATATCCTGTTGCATAGTATCTGAAGTAGTTTTGTGGGGCAAAAACCCTGTGCAATGCTTTCCAAATTCTAGTTTGGGGGCTCTAAAGTAAGACAGGGACTAGAGGAATGAGTAAGTCAGAAATGAGATGTGTTCTGAGGATTCCTAAGCTTGTGTCAAATACAGAACATCTTTCACAAAGTGACTATTATGGTGGAGCAAGAGAAAAACATTGCAAGGAAAAATTATAGGCATATTTTATCCTGAAACGTGCAAAGGGTGCAAACATTATTTACAGCATTCTAAGCTGACCTAACTTATATCCAGAGCACTTATGGCCTCCAGTTACGACTGCTTCCTTTCCTACATTAGATCACAAATAAAACATCAAGTTTGGCTAACTAGCTTGGGCACAAAGTTGATGCACTCCAAAGTGTGGGCTGTATTCCCAAGGTCTTAATTAGCCAAAAGTACTAATAGCCATTTTTACGAGTTTCTGAAATAGAATAAGTCAACCTTCATGGTGGATTTTTTTTTCCTCACAAAATGCTTTGGTTTAGAGTTAGATTAAAAGGTACAGTTAAATGCACATGATACATTGTTTCAGAGTTTTTTAGCTTTGGCGTAATCTATATTTTTGTAACCGGTTTTTACTGCTGTAGCCACAGAATGGCAGTGTGGTTTAAAACTGCTGAGAAAGCGCAGTGTGTTCATGAAAGCCTGCCATAGAAAAATATTCTTGGCCATCTTACCCCATTTTCTCTCACAGTAGGCAGTTCCCTGAGGTAAGGAAGCATTTTCAGCAATCCATTCTCAGGATCTTTGTGCGTGATTTTTGAAGGATATTGGTGGTAAAGAGCCCATCCATATGACACTCCTGTATGTCAGGATTTCCCCCAGCTGTGCTTTCTAACTAAGCCTTTGTTTCAACCTTTACACCCTGGGCATTGGCACTGAGGGTGATCCTTTCTAGTCTAGATTAGTTTCAGATTGTCACTGAAATTTTCTCATTTCCTCGAAATTCAATACATTGATCTAAGATTTGGTAGCTTGAAACTACATAAATTTATCATATAGTCCCTACCAGTAAGATTCTAAATGGATCTGGCCATACTGAGAGGAAGGCAGAGGCAGGACTGCATTTGTTTATGTAAACTCTGGAATAGAATCTGTCTTCTTACTACTACAGTATTTCCAGGCTGCCCATGCCTTGTGACTGATAGTTGATTTCCATCTTCAAATCAAAGAGGTCTAGCCTAGTCTTTCATCAATGCATTACTGTGGCATTACCTCCCTTCTTCCGCATTTGACCATCTGTGTGTGATTATGTTAGGCACATCTGGAATTTCTTGGAGGAACTCCCTATTTTGAGGTCAGCTAATTGCTACGTTAATTCCCATTCTTATGGGATATATTTGCAGGACAATGGTCTCTTTGAGGACTCTTCTGCTTGCCATAGAGTCTGACCCAAATTCAGACTTCTCAGATATGCAGACATAATATCAACTCTAACTTCCTAAGTAGAAAAGTAGGGCATTGTCTTGTTGTTGCAATAGTTACAATATATTTAACACTTTACTCTGGCACTGTATTCAGTCAAATGGAATTAAGTACTTTCAATTTAATAAAAGTGGAACATTTTTTCTGTTAAATTTTCTTGCCTCTGTTTCATAGTTGTGAAAGACACTGAGCCCAACAAAAATATTTGATATCCAGTGGCCTTGAATTTCCCTTACTGTGCTACATAAATATATAAGGTAGGAATGGGGATGGATATAAAAATTCAAGCTTTTTCAGACACCTTAACCCATACCCAAGCAATATATATCCCCCAGTATAATTTTTATTGGCAATAAAGTTGGTGTTTTGTACCACAATGAATAATCTATGTCCAAAATAAGTTTACTTATTACTGTGTAACATGTAATACCCTTTCTCTACAGCAATATTGGATCCATTTAGTACCCAGCAGGAACTCACACAAACTTGAAGCCATCAAGGCTTTGTTCTCATCTGTCTATCAATTTGGTCATTGTACTAACATTTTTCTAAAGTTTAAATAACTTTGTAAGCATGGGTTAATCCCTTTGCGTTGCTGCGATAAAATATATGACTAAGGAATATCAAAGTAGAAAAGCTATTTTAGATCACAGAGTTGAGGGTTTTGGACCACAATCCCGTGACTCTCTGTTTCCAGGCACCCACTGAGACAGTCTATCATGGTTGAGAGGGTGCTATAATTAGGGAGGCTAAGAAGCAGGGGTACAGGACAAGGTATACCTGTAAGAAATAAGTTGGCAGAGTCTAACATCTAACTACTTCCAACCTCCTGCTCTAGTCCATTTGGGTACACACCCATTGGTGAGGAAGTGGTGTTCATTATCCAATTGCCTCTGGAAAATCTCATTAGCTGGAAACTAAGCCCTGGTTATAAGAGAATTGGAGAAACATTTTAGAGACATTCTATAATACAGCCAGTGTCCTATATATGTCTGTGAACTATGTATCAATTTTTAATTTACCATGAATAAAGATATACTAAATAGGTAATTTGAAGTAGCAAGTGCCTATGCACTGCTATAGGCCCAGTAATTGGGGGGTTAATGTGGAGGAATTTCATGTTATAAGCCAGCCAGAGGTACAGAGGTAGAAAGCAATAATTGAATGTTTTACCTCATGATAAATTAGCTCTCAAACTATAGGAAAAACGATATTTATCCTAAGAGGTGATGAGCTTGTGTGCTCACTTGTTGATCCCTTCAGATACCCAGTTCTATCTACTTTGTGGAGGGAGTGTGTGGTGTAATGAGAGAGGCCAAATCTGGCTTTGAGCTTATCATCTGTATTCCAATAGAAATACAGAAGAGCTGATGTCAGTTCTCTTCCCATACCTCTCAAAGCTAATGTGCCCTTTCTCTTTTATGTGGTTCAAAAATAGCATAAACAAAGGAGATGACATTGTTTAAGTCATATAAAATTAAATAGGGCAGATTCAACTTTATAGCCCCAGTATTCTCCTCATTAGCTCTAACATGAAATATCATTTCATTTCAGCTTAATGCTAGTAGACAGTGTTTAATTGCTACATCCACCTGCACCCAGGAGCTGGGCAGCACCACAGCCATTTGTGCACCTACCCTGCCAGGGGACATCTGCCCTGCAGGGAGTCTTGCGGTTAGAGGGAGTCCCACATTTAGAGGTGAGGCAGCCACCGTCTTTGCTCCTGTGACTGAGCAGACAGGGACAACCAGGTACACAGAGAACATCCAAGTATAAGATCACTTGGTACTCAGTCCGCTGGGGCCCAAACTGCACCCAGGAGCTGGGCAGCCCCACAACAATCTGTGCCAGGAGAAAGCTGAGATAAGCTTGCAGGCACAAAGGAGGTTCAAGCACTAGCCAATGACAGCAGGACCAACTAACACCAGAGATAACCAGATGGCAAAAGGCAAACATAGGAATGTTACTAACAGAAATCAAGGCAATATGGCACCATCCAAACCCAATTCTCCCACAACAGCAAGTCAGAAAGGCAAGATTTGGACTTAAAATCACATCTCATGTCACTGTTAGAGGATTTCAAGAAGGACATAAATAACTCTTTTAAAGAAGTACAGGGGAACATGAATCAACAGGTAGAAGCCCTTAAAAAGGAAACAAAAAATTGCTTAAAGAAATTCAGGAGAACATGGGTCAACAGATAAAAGCCCATAAAGAGGAAATACAAAAATCACTCAAAGAAATACAGGAGAACTTGGGACAACAGGAAAAAGTCCTGAAAGAGGAAACACAAAAATCTCATAAAGAATTATAGGAAACACAAACAAACAAGTGAAGGAACAGAGCTAAACCATCCAGGATGTAAAAACAGAAGTAGAAACAACTAAGAAATCACAAAGGGAGACAACTTTGGAGATAGAAAACCTTGGAAAGAAATCAGGAGTCATAGATGCAAACATCAACAACAGAAGACAAAATATAGAAGAAAGAATCTCAGGTGCTGAAGATACCATAGAAAGCATTGACTCAACACTCAAAGAAAATACAAAATGCAAAAAAGTTTGTAACCCAAAACATCCAGGAACTCCAGAACACAATGAGAAGACCAAACTTAAGGATTATAGGTATAGATGAGAGTGAAGATTTTCAACTTAAAGGGCCAGTAAACATCTTCAACAAAATTATGGAAGAAAACTTCCCTAACCTAAAGAGAGAGATGCTGATGAACGTAAAAGAAGCCTACAGAACTCCAAACAGGCTGGACCAGAACAGAAATACCTCCTGTCACATAATAATCAAAACGCCAAATATACTAAACAAAGAAAGAATATTAAAAGCAGTAAGAGAAAAAGGCCAAGTAACATGTAAAGAAGACCTATCATAATTACACCAGACTTCTCACCAGAGAACCTGAAAGCTAGAAGACACTGGGCAAATATCATACAGACTGTAAGAGAACACAAATGCCAGCCCAGACTACTATACCCAGCAAAACTCTCAATCACCATAGATGGAGAAACCAAGATATTCTGTGATAAAACCAAATTTACACAATATATTTCCACAAATCCAGCCCCATAAAGGATAATAGATGGAAAACGCCAATACAAGGAGGGCAACTACACCCCAGAAAAAGCAAGATAGTAATCTTCTTTCAACAAACACAAAAGAAGATAACCACTCAATAACATCAAAAATAACAGGAAGCAACAATCATTATTCCTTAATATCTCTTAACATCAATGGACTCAATTCTCCCCCCTCAAAAAAAAAAGACATAGACTAACAGACTGGATACATAAACAGGATCCAACATTTTGCTGTGTATAGGAAACACACCTCAGTGTGAAAAACAAACAGTACCTCAGAGTAAAAGGCTGGAAAAGAATTTTACAAGCAAATGGTCTCAGAAAACAAGCTGGAGTAGCCATTCTAATATCGAGATAAAATTGACTTTCAACCTAAAGTCATCAAAAAAGACATGGAAGGACACTTCATACTCATCAAAGGAAAAATCCACCAAGAAGAACTCTCAATTCTGAACATCTATGCTCCAAATGCAAGCGTACACTCATTCATAAAAGAAACTTTACTAAAGCTCAAAGCATACATTGCACCTCACACAACAATTATGGGTGACTTCAACACACCACTCTCCTCAATGGACCAATCAGGGAAACATACACTAAACAGAGACACAGTGAAACTAATTGAAGTTTTGGACCAAATGGATTTAACATATATATATATATAACATTTCATACTAAATCAAAAGAATATAACTTCTTCTCAGGACTTTATGGTACCTTCTCCAAAACTGACCATATAATTGGTCACAAAACAGACCTCAACAGATATAAGAAGATTGAAATAATCCTATGCCTCCTATCAGATGGCTATGGAGTAAGGGTGGTCTTCAATAGCAAGAAAAACAACAGAATGCCCACATACACATGGAAACTGAACAATACTCTACTCAATGATACCTTGGTCAAGGAAGAAATAAGGAAAGAAATCAAAGACTTTTTAGAATTTAATGAAAATGAAGGTACAACATACCCAAACTTATTGGACACAATGAAAGCAGTGCTAAGAGGAAAACTCATAGCCTGAGTGCCTCCAAAAAGAAACTAGAAAGCATATATTAGCAGCTTAATGGCACATATGAAAGCTCTGGAACAAAAAGAAGCTAATACATCCTAGAGGAGTAGAAGGCCGGAAATCATCAAACTCAGGGCTAAAATCAACCAAGTAGAAACAAAAAGAACCATACAAGGAATCAATAAAACCAGGAGCTGCGTCTTTGAAAAAACCAACAAGATAGATAAACTTTTAGTCAGACTAACCAGAAGGCACATAGACAGTATCCAAATTAACAAAATCAGAATTGAAAAGAGAGATAGAACAGAAACTGACGAAATTCAAAAAAATCATCAGATCCTACTACAAAACCCTATACTCAACACACCTGGAAAATCTGGAGGAAATGGACAATTTCCTAGACAGATACCAAATACCAAAATTAAATCAGGATCAAATAGACCATCTAAACAGTCCCATAACCCTTAAAGAAGTAGAAGCTTTTATGGAAAGTTTTCCAACCAAAAAAAGCACAGGACCAGATGGTTTTAGTGCAGAATTCTATCAGACCTACAAAGAAGAGCAAGCACCAGTACTCTTCAAACTATTCCACAAAATATAAGCCGAAGAAACACTACCCAACTCATTCTATGAAGCCACAACTATGTTGATACCAAAATCACACAAAGATCCATCAAAGAAAGAGATCTTCAGATCAGTTTCCCTTATGAATATGGATGCAAAAATACTCAATAAAGTTCTTGCCAACCAGATGCAAGAACACATCAAAATGATCATTCACCACGATCAAGTAGGCTTCATGCCAGGGATGCAGGGATGGTTCAATATATGGAAATCCATCAATGTAATCCATTACATAAACAAACTCAAAGAAAAATCCACATGATCATTTCATTAGATGCTGAAAAACATTTGACAAAATTCATCACCCTTTCATGCTAAAAGTCTTGTAAGATTAGGAATTCAAGACCCATATCTTAACATAGTAAAAGCAATATACAGCAAACCGATAGCCAACATCAAACTAAATAGAGAGAAACTTGAAGCAATCCCACTAAAATCGGGGACTAGACAAGGCTGCCTCTCTCCATATCTTTTCAATAGAGTAATTGAAGTTCTAGCTAGAGTAATTAGACAACATAAGGAAGTCAAAGGGATACAAATTGGAAAGGAAGAAGTCAAACTATCACTATTTGCAGATGATATGATAGTATACTTAAGCGACCCAAAAAACTCCACCAGAGAACTCCTACAGCTGATAAACAACTTCAGCAACATGGCCAGATATAAAATTAACTTAAGCAAATCAGTAGCCTTCCTATACTCAAAGGATAAGCAGGCTGAGAAAGAAATAAGAGAAATGATACCCTTCACGATAGCCACAAACAATATAAAGTATCTTGGTGTGACTCTAACCAAACAAGTGAAAAATCTGTATGACAAGAACTTCAAGTCTCCGAAGAAAGAAATTGGAGGAGACCTCAGAAGATGGAAAAATCTTCCATGCTCATGGATTGGCAGGATTAATATAGTAAAAATGACCATCTTGCCAAAAGCAATATACAGATTCAATGCAATCCCCTTCAAATTCCCAACTCAATTCTTCATAGAGTTAGAAAAAAGAAATTCTCAAATTCATCTGGAATAACAAAAAACCCAGGATAGCTAAAACTATTCTCAATAGTAAAAGAACTTCTGGAGGTATCATTATTCCAGACCTTAAGCAGTACTACAGAGCAATCGTGTTAAAAACTGCATGGTATTGGTACAGTGACAGGCAGGTAGATCAATGGAATAGAATTGAAGGCCCAGAAATGAATCCACACACCACTGGTCACTTGATCTTTGACAAAGGAGCTAAAACCATCCAGTGGATAAAAATTAGCCTTTTCAACAAATGGTGCTGGTTCAACTGGAGGTCAACATGCAGAAGAATGCAAATTGATCCATTCTTATCTCCTTGTTCTAAGCTCTAGTCCAAGTGGATCAAGGACCTCCACATAAAACCAGACACACTGAAACTAATAGAAAAGAAAGTGGGGAAGACCCTTGAGTACATGGGCACAGGGGAAATTTTCCTGAACAGAATACCAATAGCTTATGCTCTAAGATCAAGAATTGACAGCCGGGCGGTGGTGGCGCACGCCTTTAATCCCAGCACTTGGGAGGCAGAGGCAGGTGGATTTCTGAGTTCAAGGCCAGCCTGGTCTACAGAGTGAGTTCCAGGACAGCCAGGGCTACACAGAGAAACTCTGTCTCGAAAAACCAAAAAAAAAAAAAAAAAAAAACAAAAACAAAAACAAAAACAAAAACAAACAAAAAAAAAGAATTGACAAATGGAACCTCATAAAATTACAAAGTTTCTGTAAGGCAAAGGACACTGTCAATCAGACAAAGTGGCAACCAACAAATTGGGAAAAGATCTTTACCAACCCTACCTCTGACAGAGAGCTAATATCCAATATATACAAAAAACTCAAGAAGTTAGACTCCAGAGAAACAAATAACCCTATTAAAATTGGGGTACAGAGCTAAACAAAGAATTTCCATCTGAGGAATATCGAATGGCTGAGAAACATCTAAAGAATTGTTCAACATCCTTAGTCATTAGGGAAATGCAAATCAAAACAACCCTGAGATTTCACCTCACACCAATCAGAATAGCTAAGATCAAAAACTCAAGAGACAGTAGGTGTTGGTGAGGATGTGGAGAAAGAGGAACACTCCTCCACTGCTGGTGGGATTGCAAGCTGGTATAACCACTCTGGAAAGCAGTCTGGTGGTTCCTCAGAAAACTGGGCATGATACTGCTAGAGGACCCCATTATACCACTCCTGGGCATGTACCCAGAGGATTCCCCAGCATGTAATAAGGACACATGCTCCACTATGTTCACAGCTTCCCTTTTTATAATAGCCAGAAGCTGGAAAGAACCCAGATGTCCCTCAACGGAGGAATGGAAACAGAAAATGTGGTATTTTTATACTGTGGAATACTACTCAGCTATTAAAAACAATGAATTCATGAAATTCTTAGGCAAATGGTTGAAATTGGAAAATATCATACTAAATGAGGTAACCCAATCACAAAAGAACACACATGGTATGCACTCACTGATAAGTGAATATTAGCCTAGAAGCTGGGAATACTCAAGACACAAGTCACATATCAAATGATGCCCAAAATGAAGGAAGGAATGACCCCTGGTCCTCGGAAGGCTTGGTGCAGCAGTGTAGGGGAAATACCAGGACAGGGGACAGGGGAGGGAAGAGGGCTTATGGGACATCCAGGGAGGGGGGAACCAGGAAAGGGGAAATCATTTGAAATGTAACTAAAGAATATATCTAATAAAAGAAAAAATTTAAAAAGCACCGATTTACCTTTTAGCTCCAGTATTCTCCTATCATTTCATTTCAGCTTAATGCTTGTAGATGGTGTTTTATTATTATATCTCCTGTGATAGGAGATGGTAAAAGTTTAGGCAAAATTTTACTTAGTTTTTTTTTTTTTTAATTTACATTCCAAATCATTTCCCCTTTCCCGTTTCCTCCCTCCCTGAAAGTCCCATAAGCCCCCTTCCCTCCCTCTGTTCCCCATTCAACCCCCTCTCGTTTCTCTGTCCTGGCTTTCCCCTACATCCAGTCTTTCCAGGACCAGGGGTCTCTCCTTCCATCTTCTTACAAATCTATTGATATGCGGATTGTGTCTAGGGTATTCCAAGATTCTGGGTTAATATCCCCTTATCAGTGACTGCATACCATGTGTGTTCTTTTGTGATTGGGTTACCTCACTAAGGATGATATTTTCAAGATCTGACCATTTGCCTAGGAATTTCGTGAATTCATTGTTTTTAATTGCAGAGTAGTATTCCATTGTGTAGATATACCACATCTTCTGAATCCATTCCTCCGTTGAGGGACATCTGGGTTCTTTCCAGCTTCTGGCTATTATAGATAAGGCTGCTATGAACAAGTCTTTTTTTTTTAATGGTGGAAAAAGTGCCTATTAACCTTACCAGTATTTCTTAGAAAAGCCGAGGTCTAGCAAGACTTTTGTCACAGATGGCCATAAGTCTTGCGGATCACCTGTACTTCTTGGGACAAATTAGATGTGATCGACTATCCCAGGAGATGAGTTTACATAGCTGGTTCGTGTTTTCCATGGGAATCACTGACAGATGGCTTTCTCATTCACTTTCCTGATCTCGGGCAGATTTAATCAGTCATAGTTAATGTCAAAACCAGATTTATCACCACGTGCAAAAATCTCCAGTTAGTTTAAGAAACACTAATATCTTCCATGAAATCTTATATAGTAATAAATAGGGAGATATGGAAATTTTTACCCTTTTGAAAATCAACTTATGATTTGATTTTTTTTCCAACTACAAATTCTTCTTTGCAATGTTTAAATATGGATTTATTTGATAGCTGACCAGGAGTGTTGTGTTTAAGTACATCCACGTAATAATTGGGAGCTTTAAATGTTAGAGTCATTAAGTGTTGAATTTGAAGCTTCACTAATTTACTTGAGATTCATGACAAGGGAAGTGATTCAATTTTCTGAAAACTTTAGAATATTTACCTTCTCAAAGTGTGTAACAAGCTTCAGATAGTGTCATGACCATTTGCAAGAAATGATTTCTACTTTCTTAACAGAACCCAGGCCACATAATAAACTCCCACTATATAACAGTTCTTATTTGCTATTCTTCTATTGTTTGTGAGTTAAAGTTTGAATAGAAGCAGACAGCACCTTTGAACTGAGGAATTCTTGGATCAGAGGATGTGTAATGATTTGATCAGGCCATAACCAAACCAAAATAAGATGGTTAATAATCCGGGAGTCCTTGGTAGTGTCAAACAATGATCACTCCTGCAGGGAAAAGAAAGAGATCTGTCTAATCAGAATCCAGGAAAAGCAATCTCCTTGAGTATCAGGTCACTAACTAAATCTATGTGTGTATGCAAAAGAGCAGAGACTAACACAACTTCAGTTGTTGAGTCAGTTGGTGTGCATTCAAGTTAGTCAACATTTCCAGATGTTCAGAGAATCACAGACAGCAACACAACTGCAGCTTTTAGAGAAAGGAGTCTGGAAACAGTGTATCAACCATCTATATGCACCAGCTCTACCTCCATAGATTTAAGCAATAATTAGAAATATTGAAAAATGTTTCTACATTGAACACAACTACTGTTTATAGAACACATACAATGTATTAGATGATATTAATAATCGAGGAGTGACTTAAATGATCCCAGAGACTATAGATAGATCATATGAAAATATTACGTGACTCCGTTAAAGGGAGTTGGGCATTCAGATTTTAGTATTCATATGAGTGCTAGAACCAATCATCCACAGATCCTTACGTATGACCGTGAATTCTCCCTTGTTTTTCTCAGTTACTCATGTACATCTAGCTCAGCTGACCCCATGAAAAGCAGAGACAAAGGAAGCACTGTAGCAAAGCCCAAAAATCACCAGTGCAAAGTACAGTATGTGACAGGGACAGCTGAGAAGTAATGAAGAAGGGGAAGGAAAGAAAGTCTGAAAGACATGCAACTGAATAGCACTCCCCTGAAATTGCTAAGTTGTTTCAAATAATTTGATTGACCAGGGTAAATGATGTTACAAAATGATATTAGTGTAACTTTGAAACATGTTTTCCTCCCACTAGGGAACAAAGAATGATACAATACAGAGTGGTGGAAATCCACTAATGCTCATTATTCAGGATTGCAAATATAAAAGCAATGCAATAATAAGAGGCAGCTGTGTTCTGGGCTCAGCAGAGACTCCAATCATCATATTGTTTACACAACTTATTTTCACAGTTGAGATTTGTCAGGCCCCGATACAAGATCCATCAAGTTGAAAATTTTGCATGGATATAAGAATTTTTTTTAATTTTATTTTATTTTCTAAGTTTTTTTATTTACATTCAAAATCATTTCCCCTTTCCCATTTCCTCCCTCCCCGAAAGTCCCATAAGCCCCCTTCACTCCCCCTCTTCCCCATTCAACCCCCTCTCACTTCTCTGTCCTGGCATTCCCCTACATTTAGTCTTTCTAGGACCAGGGGTCTCTCCTTCCATCTTCTTGGAAATCTATTGATATGCGAATTGTGTCTAGGGTATTCCGAGATTCTGGGTTAATATCCCCTTATCAGTGACTGCATACCATGTGTGTTCTTTTGTGATTGGGTTACCTCACTAAGCCCCTCCCACCCCCCTGCACTGGGCAGGAGCCTACCAGCTTCCCTTTGGCAACCTCTGTTCCTGGATCTATGGCACTGAGGAGACAGGTACCCAGGTTCTCCCCAATATAACATCGCTTGGGATATGGCTTGTTGGGGCTTCCATCTGAAGAATTTTTTTTTTATTTCAAATTTATTTACTTTTCATCCCAATTTCAAATCCCGCTCTTATCCCAGTTCCCCCTCCCAGAACTACTCCAATTCCTTCCTCCCCTTCTCCTTTAAGACGTGGGAGCCCCGCTCTTCGTATTATCCCCTCATCAACACTCCACACCCTCTCTTGCACATCAGTTTACTGTAGGACTGGGCACATCCTTTCTCACTGAGGTCAGACAAGGCAGCCCATAGGGGAATGGGATCTACAGACAGGCTGGCAACAGATTCAGGGACAGCTCCTGCTCCTGTTTTGGGGGCCTGGTCATGAAGAGTAAGCTGCTCATCTCCTACATATGTGCAGGGGATCTTGGCTCAGCCTTGCTCACTCTTAATGGAAAGGATTTACAGGGCATCACTTAGGAAGTACCATTTTCTTTGCTTCCTAAGAGAAATGCAGCAACTAAGACTATTCAATAAACACATGTAGATTTGCCTCATTTTGAGTTCCTTTCTGTTTCTCTTTTAAATTTTCTTTTATTTTGTGAGATTATAATCACATTATTTCCCCTTTTCCTTTCTTCCCTGCAATCCCTCCCATATAACCTTTGTTGCCCTCTTTCAAAGTCATTGCCTCTTTATTCTCATTCTTATTACATGCACATATATTCCTACATATAACCTGCTCAGTCTATATAATATTGCTTTTATGTATACTTTTAGGGCTTATTATTTGGTGTTGGATAGCCAGTTAGTGTGTTCTTCCTTTGAGAAAATTGTTTCACCTTCCCTCACATTCCCTAGTTGTCTCTCATTCTGTATGTAGGGTTGAAGCTTCATGAGATTCTATGCTTTCCTAATAACCTTGCCTATCATTGTTGTTCTTGTTCAGCTCATGTTTAGGCAGCCATGTTGGTGAGGCTTTATGAATATAGTTTTTCACATTCTTAGAGGACACAGTCTTACAGCAAACTCTCTGGACCTCCCATTCCCCTCCCCAACTACTTTCTACAGTGTTTCCTGTGTCTTAGGCAAAGGAGTTAGTTTTTAGATGTATCTGTTGGGACTGGGCTCTACAACACTGAAAATAATGTGTAGAGTTCTCAAAAAGCTAAACATGAATCTATTAGTTTAAACATTTACCAAATACTATTGATAAATGGTACTCACAGGCACAAGCTTATCTGTGTGCCCAGTCTCCAGGCACATGCATATGCAGGTGGTTTTGGTTTTTTAGATTTATTTATTTATCTTATGTGTATGAGTATTGTGCCTTTATGTGTACCTGAATTCTATATTCTTTCTTGGTACCCCCAGATGTCAGAAGAGGGCATCAGAACTCCTAAAATTGGAATTGTGTAAACTTGTGCACCTCCATTTAGGTGCTGAGAATCAAACTGGGTCTTCTGCTAGAGCAACAAGTGCTCTTAATGTTCTTAATGGTTGAGCTGGAGAGATGGTTCAGTGGTTAAGAGCACCGACTGCTCTTCTGAAGGTCTTGAGTTCAAATCCCAGCAACCACATGGTGGCTCACAACCATCTGTAAACAATATCTGACACCCTCTTCTGGTGTGTCTAAAGACATCTACAGTGTACTAGCATATAATAAATAAATAAATCTTAAAACAAATGTTCTTAATGGTTGATTCATCTCTCCAAACCCATTCACATGGGTTTATGGGTGTTAACTTCCAAATTATGATCATTACTGGAACACAACACATTTAGAAAAGGAATATTTACATTTTCATAGCTGTTCAGAAAATCTGTAGCTAGAGATTCTGTATCATTTACTATTTTACACTGCATGCTTTGAGTACACCAAGTTCAAGGTCATATTAGTCTAGTGTTATGCTTTGAGACTGTGAGGACAGTCATTAGACTTTCAGGTGTTGTTCCTAAAGTGAATAAAGAGATGGAAAGAAAGTACTCAAACCTTCTGAATTGTGAAAGATAGTGCAATTTAGTCATTTTTCAAATCAGTTATGTTTGATTTGCATTGCTTCAAAAAAATGGTGCCTAAATAAATGTGTATAGGTTTTCATTTGGGGACATTTTTCATTATTTATTACTATTATGTGGTTGTAGATCACAGAAAAAGTATTTTCTCTCTACCTTCTCACCCAGACTCATATATTGTCTGTTATTACCTGTAGTGACAATTTTGGAGTTTTGGTTTCTTTGAAAGACAAAAATATTATGGGAATGCTTTTTCATTTTGATCCACAGTATGAAGATATGGGGCTATTTCAGACTGACCACAGCAGCTGACTATGATTTGCCTCATGCTCTAGCAGGTGCATGAGTTTTCCAGAAACAGTTTCCACGATTGTGTGATGCTTGGAATTTTGGGACATTTCAGGGGGTATGTAAATGTTAGGTCCCTGAGAGACAGTGGGGATTGTTGGTTAGTTGGTTGGTTGTTGTTGGTCACAGTTTGTTAAGTGGTCATGAGCAAAGAATAAATGACGAAAAAGATGAAATTAGATCTCCTCATGATGAAGCTGAAACTTGCCCTGAGGAACTCTCATCATCCCTAATCAACAGAAAGAGTCTAGTGATGACATTGCCCTTTCAACTCCTGAGTTTATTTAGGTATCTCTTTCCTCTTTCTCCTCTATCCTTTTTTCTCTCCTATATAGTGTTAAGTGGTTCAAAGGCTAAAAACAAAAAAAGATTCAAGAAGGGTGGAAGAAAGAACAACCCACAATATAGCTAAAGACAAACTACAATTAACTCTGGCTTTAACTAATGAATAATGTCACATTTCAACACACCGTATCATGTAGAGTAGTGTTAACACCCCAAAAGTATTCTGTGATAGGTGAATCACTCTGATGATGGGTCTGCTCCCCAACCACTTACCACTGCAACTATTGGCTGTTTTATTGTCTCCAGTCTCGTGTTTTCCAATTTCTTGTATAATTGCAACTATGTGGTATACAGCTACATTAGAGTATTTCTTTTTCTTAGCAGCATGTTCTTCAGGTTCTTTTTGAATTTTATGTTTAAAAACTCTTTTCTGTTTATTGTCATGTGATATTCAATATATGAATACATGAATTTTTTAATACATTACACCATTAAAAGACACGTTACTCTTTCAAATATTTTAACTTACGGATAAAACGGGAAAGGGGAAATGATTTGGAATGTAAATTAAAAAAATAAAATAAAATAAATAACAAAAAAAAAACTGTGTGAGAAGAACGTCGCAACTCTTCGCAGTATGTACCTCGAAGCATGTTTACAGCTTTGTGTGTAGATCTTCTGTTTACCTTTGTAAAAAACTGCCAAAACATCTTACGATGTCGACAACTTTGTATTAAAACCAGCAACAAGTGATTCTTACAAAAAAGTGTGTTATTTTAAGAAATACTATCTAAATTAAATCAATATAAACAGATTCTGGCCTACAGCAATATAATAAATTTACATCAAATAACCTTAGCGTCATACCAAGAATTCTTTCAACACTAAAGTCATTTCATATATGACCAGTTGCATGATTTAAAAAATTTAATTATTCGTTAATTTTTATCTGATATGTGATATTTTCATGAAAAGGTGGATTTTTTCATAAGATTATTTAAAATTATTGTTATGTGTAATAGATTGTGATATATTTTACTTCTATCTATATTACTACAAATAATGTCAATACTTGGCACCTACTTAGTATTAATGTTATCTGGTTATCATATATTTTTAATGGTGGGTTAGAATGTCTTACATGAGTATTCTATTTATATCATTTATTCACTCCAACTCCTCCCCATCCCTCTACTCCCTCTCTTCTTCTCTAATTATTATTCTTACATATACTCACACATGAACTTGTATATGATATATATTTGTTTGTGTGTATGTATATGCATATATATATAATAGATCCTATTGAATTCAGTTAATATTGTTTATATTTATGTTTAGGGCTGACTGCTTGGAATTAGATAACTCATCAGAGGGCTCAATCCTGGAGAAGTTCGAGTCTTCCTTTTTCAGGATTCATTGCCTACAAGTCTTCATCAAGGGATAGGGACTCTTGAGATTTTCCCATCCTCTTTGGCTTGTCAACCACTCTATCACTGTGTAAGTCTTTAGCTACCATATTATAGCTATTTCATGGGTTGAGATTCTGTGTCATAAATAGAAGACAATTTCTCTGCAGAATCTTGGCCTTCCACTCTTACAATCTCTCTGCCCCCTCCTCTGCAGTATTCCCTGAATTGTATGTGTAAGAGTTATTGCATATCTTTGTGAAATCTAATATTCTAATATACCCAATCACATTTTATAAATAGTATGTTTTCAAACTAAAGATTAAAACCTTATAAAATGGTATTATTCTTATAATAAATCCCTGGTTCATTCTCCATTTCATTAATTATCCTATTTTCTTATATTCATTGCTTCAGGAATAGAGACTAGATGAGCCATTGATAATACTTGCCATAGCCCTTGGTATTTGAAATTGGATGAATTACTTAACTTTTATTTAGTTTAAATTTTCCCACTGATAAAAGGTTATTTCACAAAGTAGTTGTAGAGATTAAATGAGACAATATGTCAAGATATCTTAGCACAGCTGCATGGTAGTGCATACTGAACTTCCACAAGTATTATCTGTAAAAGTATTGAATCTCTGTTTCGGAATGGCAACTCTTTCTTTGGCACACAGGTTTAAAAATGGCACCTAGGTACCATCTCTAATGAGAAACTTCCTCCAACATAACATCACCAGCTCATCCACCTGTAGGGATGTTCTTCCTTCCCCCATTTATCACAACCCTCCCATAGCTTGTTTCTTCACATTGGGCAAAACGTCTAAGGTCCTCTCTTTGGAAGGTTAGAAAACTGCCCCTTTCAAAATGTCATTACTCCTGAGTTAACTAACACCTTGGCTGAGTTACACACAGAGCCTTGGAGACCAGGAGCATGAGAATCATCTGGGTGGACCTGGAGCCAGGGGACTATTTCTTCCATTTACAGGAACTCTGAAAGGAAGTAATAATAAACTGGAATATAACTAGAATTACTGTTACATGCAAAAAAGAGAAGAGTAATGTGCTAAATGAAAAATAGAATAGGCACAAATCTGAATTTGAAAATGTTTCATGACCTTGCAGGATATGACTCACGTGAGTCATGTGACTGTCACTGGCATGTGATTGTATCCACTTCAACTTCTTTGAAACAAAATTTCAGTTATGATGTGAGGGTTGGCCTTTATATAGTGCGCAGTTTTAGCAAGACGTTCATAAAAGCAGGTCCTTGGCTTATTTTACTTATTGCTAAATCCCCAGGTTATAGAACAACATTTGGCATGTAGTATTTATATAATAAGCTTTAATACAATGGCTATGAGAAGAATTTGAGATTTCACCATGGAAAGAAGATGTACAAAATCTGGTTTAAAAAAAACTCACATATGTTCTATTTTAAATATCAGGGAATTTTACAGTTCTGTCTTATGATAAATTTGCATGTCATTAGGAAATAAAGAGCTAATTAAAACCATGTGCCCTAAAAAACTCCCTCAAATCATGTGAGCAGCTGGCACATCAGTTGCCTAATGACTAATGAAATGCATTTAGTCATTGATAATGATTTTTGTCTCCTCCATCAGAATGCAGGCTCCCCAAAGAGAAAAAGTGGTATTTTCCTAACTGATGTTTTGTGCTCAATGAACAGAATATAGTAGTTTTTACACATATTTATTAAATAGATGAGCTTTTGTATTATTTCTTTATTCAAATAAGTTGATCAACTTGCCCAAGAAGAAAAACTGAATCTCCTTTGTTTGTTCACATGTTATTATTTACATAATTCTCCTGTGAAAAAGCCTTGCTGTCAAACAGAATGCATTTTGAGTCTATAAAATTTTTTATTACACCTTACACAATAATGAAATACAGCCATTAGATGAAAGTGAAAGTTATACAATATTCTAATTCATACACAATTTAAGTATCTGGAGATTTGACCAAGTTTGAGATACATACAAATTTGGGTAGATGATTCATTTCTCCATAATTATTGAAGGTTAAACTTGTTTTTTTTCAAAGAGACAAAAACCCTTTGTCTTCATCTAGAAAACAGAATTTTTTTCTTATAAAGGACAGGTTCAGAGGGTCAGTCCAATATCATCAAGGCAGGAACAAGGCAACATCCAGGTAGGCATGGTATAGGAGAAGCTGAGAGTTATACATCTTCATCGAAAACAAAAATTTCTAAAACATACCATTACAATTGTTTTGTGTTAACATTTAGCCAATAAATAATCCCACCTTTAATAGACTATTAGTTACATGGAAAATAATAATGTCTAATCATCAGGAAGATAATTTCTTCTTGATGCTTTTTCTTCTCTGAATAGAATATTTTCTCTAAATTTGTTTTTAAGTTGATCTTCTTTCTTAGAAAGAGGTCCACTGTCTTACTCAACAGTGGCCATTTGGCACCTTTTTGGTTTTTCATGCCTTGAAAATGTTGGGCATTTTGTTATTCAGAATTATTGTTGAGCTCTATCAATTGCCACCAAAGAACAGAAGATGTAGAGGGAGGATAATGACTGAAGTCTTGGATATCTATCTTTATGCCAATTGGCTCAACATTCTCTAGATTATGTGTGTAAAGCGCCCGGACCAGGTGCTTCTGTTTCCTTATGGGAGGTTAGATCTTTTCAGAAATAGATCACCTGAGTTTTCCCAAGCTACAACATTCCACACTGGCATCATATGTCAGGGATCTTTGTAATTCTTCCCCTCTTTGATCAACCCAAATCTTTCTTACTCTGTATATGTTTTCTTTGTCTCCTTGCCCAATCATTTCAATACATAGTCAGAAAATAAAATATGTATGGAAATGACCATACAAGGAGCAAGTATATGTAAAAAATACTGCTAACATCTGTAACTTTATTCATTGAATTGTGTTTATGCATTTATTCTTTATTTAATTTTATGTTTATTTTAAGAATAATTGGGTACATAGTTTGTACCATGCAATGTGCAAGTGCAAAATATTTTAAGTATAATATATTATAGAACTGATAGAAGAGAACACGTGTTTAAATAGGACCAGTCTAACTAGAGTGAGTCTTGGCAGACCAGACTCATCCGTTTGAGCATCAACTTGCATTGTCATCTATGTAATTAGGTGCTGTTCTCACAGCATGGTGAATCATGGATGCTTCAATACATTGCATGGTGGTATTCTCCATACCATTCGAGTATTCTGTATATTTAAGCAGTAAGCCATCAGGAGCATGGCAGGACCTCCTTGCATTAAATTTGGGGTAACCTATTACACAGCAATATGTAACCAACACAGGCTCTCTACATCAACTTATTGCCTCTCAAATCTCCAAGTCTCCATTCCCACCAATCCAAGGACACTTCCAAGTACTCTTTCTTTTATTAAATTAATATCTTAAATTGGTTTATAGCTTAAGCAAATTTTATCCAGATGACTATTTGGAAAAAAATAATAATAACCCAAAGATGCAGAGTGATTTCAGTGGGTACTAGTTAGACTCCAATTTATTGTGATTCACAATGTAAGAAAATGTATTCAAAGTTATGTTATTGAACATGCTTCATGTGCTAGATGAGGTTTCCTACAAAAAAAAAAAAGATGTAGGGCTTCTGAAGACTAGACTAAATCTCAGAATCAGATCTTTGATCATCTGATTGTTGATATTTCTGCTGTTTGATGTTTAACATAGATGGAGAGAAGATAAGATGTGGGCAGTCAGAGGAAACAAAGCAAATTGTATGCTTATCCTGCTGACAGTGCCATGTAGTTGTTAATGCTCTTTTTATCTGTGTCTCTGAAAATTTCCACATAGGATACTCAAGTGTTCACTGAAATGCATAGACTTTGGATTTTAAAAATGTTAATGGTGATGTTTTGTATTTCCACATTTTTATATAATGAATTTGCAAAATATAAAAAACCTACAAAAATATAATAAAGTAGAAAAATTATTTCTCATTTAAAATTAATAGTCTTGTAATTTGGGTAATAAAAGAAACAGTATTTTATTCTTCTAATAAAAGTTAAATACAGAATATGAAATACTGGCCAATTAAAATAATGATCTCTAATCATTCTAGTAGCTACAAAATACAATTACAATATAATTACTCTTTCATAGTGACATTTCTGTGTCATATAAATTTTTATTTGCTTTTATATGGTGGAATTTCAGCAGTATTTTAAGATATTTATGTGAAATCTAAAATGTAATCATATGTGAATTTTCAAATCCCATATGGGCTCATTTTATATGAAACTTACCAAAATAATATTCTTACAGAACAAATTAAGACCTTATATTATCATACTATCTAATTAACTGGAAAGCATTATGGATTATGGATAATGAGAGAAAATAGATTGACAGAAACCATACATCAATTTAAAATAAATTATATAACTGTTTTTGTATTTTGACAGATTCGAAAACATCTCTACAAAACCTTACAAGGACTTATTTTCAGTAAGATGGCTGTAAGACAGATAAAGATCCTGAATCTTCAAATGAAAATATATTCTTGTTTGCTTACACTATATGTAAGGTCACAGCATATGCTAGTGTATTTTAGAAAGTCACTAGAATAAGGATTTAAAGAAGCTTTTAAAAACATTTTAGCTAACTAGACAGTTTAATATGAAAAACACAACCATTCTCCATGAGTTAGAGTTATTTAAATTGTCTTAGGATAGTACAAACATCCAATTTAGTATCAGTTCTGTGAATTGAGTATTGTCGTACGCTTTGCTTCATATCTTATATTGAAGTGCAAAATGTTAGCAATAACTCTATACTAAATTTCAAAACTACATATTTTTCCAAAAATTGGGTGTTTTCTAATACCAGCAATTCAATTATTTTAATTACTCATTTCTGGGAACATGTGTCACAAAACTTTACCAACTCTTCCCCTAAGAGTTTGTACAAGCCAAAGTCTACTGAACAATGAATGTACTTTCCTGACTTAGACTTCTGGGGTTTTCCATCTGAAATGACACACAGTTTGCTCACTCAGTACATACAACATGATGCTCTAAGTTTGCGTAAACATGGAAATTAGCAAGAATCCAAACCCAGAACAGCACCACTGAGCTATCTTGAGCATAGACCTACCTGGAACTAAAATTAATTTGTACATGGATATAGTGAGAAATATGGAAGTTTGGTTTCTGTGTTTTTTAAAAAAAATTTCCAGAATTCTGACTACACATGGATAAAATCAGGTTCTAGTTATTTTCCTCCTGTGGATTTGGCAGTGTGCATCCACTCATTGTGAATTCATTGTTGACTCGTTCAACAATAAAATACTGAGAGCTTCTCAGTCATGCACAGATATTTAAAAAAAAAAACAACTAGTCCCCTCATCAGTGGGGTGAACTTGAAAATCATTTTTATGTTCTTTAAAAGCTAACTTTGGGAGTGTCATGCCCAGTTTTCTGAGGAACCGCCAGACTGCTTTCCAGAGTGGTTGTACCAGCTTGCAATCCCACCAGCCGTGGAGGAGTGTTCTTCTTTCTCCACATCCTCACCAACAACTGCTGTCTCCTGTGTTTTTGATCTTAGCCATCCTGACTGGTGTGAGATGGAATCTCAGGGTTGTTTTGATTTGCATTTCCGTAATGACTAAGGATGATGAACATCTCTTTAGGTGCTTCTCAGCCGTTAGATATTCTTCAGGTGAGAACTCTTTGTTTAGCTCTGTGCCCATTTTTTAATAGCGTTTTTTGGCTCTCTGGAGTCGGCTATACCACTCCTGGGCATATACCCAGAGGTTTCCCCTGCATGCAATAAGGACATATGCTCCACTATGTTCATAGCAGGTTTATTTATAATAGCTAGAAGCTGGAGAGAACCCAGATGTCCCTCAGCGGAGGAATGGATTCAGAAGATGTGGTATATTTACACAATGGAATACTACTCTGCAATTAAAAACAATGAATTCACTAAATTCTTAGGCAAATGATCAGAACTTGAAAATATCATCCTTAGTGAGGTAACCCAATCGCAAAAGAACACACATGGTATGCAGTCACTGATAAGGGGATATTAACCCAGAAACTCGGAATACCCAAGACACAATACACATATCAATAGATTTCCAAGAAGATGGAAGGAGAGACCCCTGGTCCTGGAAAGACTGGATGTAGGAGAATACCAGGAGAGAGAAGTGAAAGGGGGTTGAATGGGGAACAGAGGGAGGGAAGGGGGCTTATGGGACTTTCAGGGAGGGAGGAAACAGGAAAGGGGAAATCATTTGGAATGTAAATAAAAAAATATAGAAAATAATAAAAAAAAATTTAAAAAAAAGCTAACTTTGCCTTATGTATGAGAGTTGAATTAGTTCATCCAGGAATATAATCAGATAAATAATCAATGCCTCTTCATTTAGATACTCTTATGGGACAGGTGCTAAACTATCTGAAGGGCTATTTGAAGTGTGGGTAGTTGGGGAAAATCTAAATTTACTGAGACAGAGGATAAATAATATAAGGTAATCACGTGCTTTCATGCACCTCCTTTATTAAAATAGATTTTAAAATGTAATTTGAACAAAATATATAGCAGAAACAATCTAATATGATTCTATTACAAACCAAAAATGCATTTATATATATGTATATATATGCAAAATAATTTAAATGGACAGAAATGATAAATATCAAATCCATGCTAATGAGTGCACTTCATGAGAGGAAGGGTGATATGACTGAAAAAGAGACAGGATTCTTCAAAGAGTTGTTATCTTCATTGGTAGCATATTATTTTTCCAGAAAAAAATAGGAAGGAAGGAAGGAAGAAAGGAAGGAAGGAAGGAAGGAAGGAAAAAAGTAAGGCAAGAAGGAAGAGATAAGGAAAGGAAAGGAAAAAAGTGTCTATAGCTAACCAAATTTGAAATAGAAAGAGGGAATGTCTGTGACTCAATAATCAGTATGTGAAAAACTGTGACTATATGAAAAGAACATTCTACAAAATGAAAATATTTTGTGCTCTTTATATATATATATGTCTATTAGTTTAAGGCTAGCAGTTTATTTCCCTTAGAAAATAAAATTTTATGTGATGAATGTGTTTGTTTTTTATGCTCTTGTTTTTGAGGAATTACTTATTTTGAAGAAGAGTAGAGAGGGATATATTGAAAGATTTAGAGGGAGATAGGGAATTGGAAATGTTGTAATTATATTATAATCTCAAGTATAAAAACCAAAAATAGTAATCTAGTATATTTATTCAATATTTCAGGTTTTTTACTTCATGTTTTGATTGCATGTTGTTTTCGTCCAAAAACCTCATCACATCTGGGCTACAGAACAAAATTCTCTACTGTGGATTTTGATTTTGATTCAAAAAGTTAGTGTGTTCCAGATCTGTCAAAGGTCTAATGGCGTGGCTTGCTCTTGTTTTGTGGATTACAAAGACTTGCCTGATTTTTACAGATTCCAAGGTTTTGTTTTGCTTTGTTTTGTTTTGTTTCAGTGTGCGGATACTTTTTATACTACTAAGTATGCATGCCAACTGAAACCTTTCCCAACTCTGATGGTTTAAAGCTTTCACTGGAAACTAACAATTCCTGCACATCTTCACTAAATGTGGTAGCTGTTTCCAATTTCACATCTCACATAAATGGTTACTCAAGTGGACTAAGATGGGTGCCCCCCAGCCCCAAACCAAAGCTATTTGGCTAACATCAACTTTTCCTTCCACAGTTAGAAATGTCTTCATTTCTATGTCCAGTACTCAGTGAATGAAAAACAGATATGCTTAAAACAGGGAGTTGTTATCATGGTTATTCATCTCGTAGCTTTTCAAAACTCTAGTTAAAGTAAGCAAAGTCTACGGTGGTAGACTTCCTGTAATATCTTTTTTCTTGTTAGCTTCTTAACAGGATCCAAGGATACATATTTCCTTGATTTCTTATGGGACACATTCCTCTGTTCCTTTGTCCTATTTTATAATACTTTCCAAGGAAACTTTGCTACAGTGGGTTCATTTAATGAAGCAACTTCTTAAGAACCCATGTAAGAGAAGGGGAAATTGTAACCATTTCCTTATAGCCCATTGACCTGATAATGGCTTCCTACTGCTTAAGGTGAAATATGAACAAAGCATTATTGACAATACTTGAAGATGTCAGATTTATTGGTTTGCATGTCTTTTTAACTTGCCTTTACAAATTACACTGCCCACACCACACCAAGGATTCGGGTTTTCCAATGATTACTTATTAATATAGCATGCATTGACTTTGAAGAAGCTTCTAGAGTTTTATAGAACCCCAGTAACATTTTAGTTACTGAGAAAGAATAATTAGCCAGTGTAGAAGCTGAGATGTCTCAACTGTTCATATGACGATGCCCTCTATTGAGTGGTTCTTCTTCTTTATCTGGCCCTAAGATTTGTGAGGCTATAGTGTGGTTTGTCCACTATAGTCATCTTTTCTTACATTTGTACATCTAATAATTTGGTGTCTGTCTTCATCATTAATTTTAATAGTGCTTGTTGTTCTAGCTAATTTTATGTCAATTTAACACAAGCTAAAATGGAGTCTCAATTGAGAAAATATATTCTTAACATGGGCCTATAGGCAAGCCTGTAGGGCAGTTTTAAAATTAGTGATAGTTGAAGAAGCTAGCCCATTGTAGGTTAGGCTACCCCTGAACCAGTGTTCCTGGATTCTGTAAGAAAGTAGGGCTAAGCAAGCCATGTAAGGCAAGCCAGTAAGCAGCACACATCTGTGACCTCTGCATTGGCCTCCATGTACTTGCCTTGATTGATTTTCTGTCCTGATTCCTTCAATGGTAACAGTGATGTGGAAGTGCAAGCCAAAATACCCTTTCTTCCCCATCTTGCTTTTGGTCATGATGTTTCATTACAGGAATAGTAACACTGACTACGAAGGACACTTGTACAGAGGACTTTGGAAAGTTAGAACCTCATAGAAAACTTTCTTCTTTCTAACTTACCAGTTCTGTATTTTCAACACCTTTCATACATTACAGGCACATGGTATGACATTTTAGGGAGTATATCTTCATCTTATCCTTAGCAATGTCTCCAAAGGTTAATGAAATCTTGCTTGCCACTCCTTATCATGCTCTGTAAGTGTCATTGCCATTGCTATCATGCTGACATTGACATTATGTTTCTGACTTTCTTATGCCTTATTACTATATCACAATTATGAAACTCTGACAAGGTACGGGAAAGGCAAAGATAGTTGGAAGAAACATTGTCATCATTAGGAATTTGAGAGAGAGAGAGAGAGATCTAAGGAAAGAAGATAACTTGTTTTAAAATAATGAAATAAGATATTAAAATATTTCTGTACTCTATAGGAGAGGTATATAATATGGTCAAAATGTCTAAATAATAACTAGAGTGTCAAAAGATATGAAAATTTATTTTAAAGGAAGATCAAGTTATACCATATAAAGTAGAATTTGATTTGTGGGAATTTTTAATTAATTCACCTTGTGCATATACAATTCTAGGCCTTTTTGCTTATTTTTGAGGCAAGGTTATAACTTTAATTTTTCAAATCCTAATTTTAAAGATGGTTCTTAAATGCTTTAACCTCCCTTTTAGCCCACCAGCCACCAGAGATAGAGGAAAAGAAAGGATGCAGAGAAAGTGAACCTATTTAGAAATTATTCTTTGCCTTACAGAAACTTTGCAATTTTATGAAGTCCCATTTGTCAATTCTTGATATTAAAGCATAAGCTATTGGTGTTCTGTTCAGGAAATTTTCCCCTGTGCCCATGTGCTCAAGGGTCTTCCCCAGTTTCTTTTCTATTAGTTTCAATGTGTCTGGTTTTATGTGGAGGTCCTTAATCCACTTGGACTTGAGCTTAGTACAAGGAGATAAGAATGGATCAATTTGAATTCTTCTGCATGCTGACCTCCAGTTGAACCAGCACCATTTGTTGAAAAGGCTAAATTTTTCCACTGGATGGTTTTAGCTCCTTTGTCAAAGATCAAGTGACCTTAAGTGTATGGGTTCATTTCTGGGTCTTCAATTCTATTCTATTGATCTACATGCCTGTCACTGTATCAATGCCACGCAGTTTTTAACACTATTGCTCTGTAGTACTGCTTGAGGTCAATTGGACAAAACGGCAACCAAAAAATTGGGAAAAGATCTTTACCAACCCTACATCTAACAGAAGACTAATATGCAAATATACAAAGAACTCAAGAAGTTAGACTCCAGAGAGCCAAATAATCCTATTAAAAATGGGGCACAGAACTAAACAAAGAATTTTCACCTGAAGAATATTGAATGGCTGAGAAGCACCTAAGGAAATGTTCAATATCCTTAGCCATTAGGGAAATGCAAATCAAAATAACCCTGAGATTTCACCTCACACCAGTCAGAATGGCTAAGATCAAAAACTCAGGAGACAGCAGGTGTTGGCGAGGATGTGGAGAAAGAGGAACACTCCTCCACTGCTGGTGGGATTGTAAGCTGGTACAACCACTCTGGAAATCAGTCTGGCGGTTCCTCAGAAAACTGGGCATGACACTTCCGGAGGACCCCGTTATACCACTCCTGGGCATATACTCAGAGGACTCCCCAGCATACAATAAGGACATATGCTCCACTATGTTCATAGCAGCCTTATTTATAGTAGCCAGAAGCTGGAAAGAACCCAGATGTCCCTTAACGGACGAATGGATACAGAAAATGTGGTATATTTACACAATGGAATACTATTCAGCAATTAAAAGCAATGAATTCATGAAATTCTTAGGCAAATGGGTGGAACTAGAAAATATCATCCTAAGTGAGGTAACCCAATCACAAAAGAACACACATGGTATGCACTCACTAATAAGTGAATATTAGCCCAGAAGCTCAGAATACCCAAGACACAATTCACATATCAATTGATTCCCAAGAAGAAGGAAGGAGAGGTCCCTGGGCTTGGAAAGACTCCTTGCAGCAGTGTAGGGGAATACCAGTACAGAGAACCTGGAGGGGGTTGATTTGGGAACTGGGGGAGGGAAGAGGGTTTATGGGACTTTCGGTGAGGTGGGAACTGGGAAAGGGGAAATCATTTGGAGTGTAAGTAAAGAATATAGAAAATAAAATAAAATAAATAAAAAGAAATTATTCTTTGAAAAAACTCCCAGCTGCATTGAAATAAGCAGGTCAGTTCACAGGTGAGCAGGGGCAGCTCAGTCCACTCACAAACACTTCCAGATGCACCAGCAGTCCAGTTCGGTAGAATCGGATAGCAAACAGAAATCAGCAGTGGTGGCTCTACCTAGCAGAGACAGCCAGGACTCAGCCTTGGTTCTAGTCAGCAGGAGGGACCAGGGCCAACAGTAATGCCCGGAAAAGCTCTCTGCTGTGCCTTTCTCGGGGAAGCAAAGATTGGCAAAGATGTGAGACCAAGAGGTGTTTAGCTATGTAAGCAAGCCAGGCAAGCCAAGCTCAGCTTGTCATTGTCTGTCGATTCCTTTTTATACTCCCTCCAAGCATCATGTATACTCCACTGGTTTTGCCTCATCTCATGAGTCAGTCTCAGTTGACATTGCTCTGCCCATCAGCCTGAGTCCTCAGAGGTGGCAAGAAACTGCAGCACACCACCAGAAGTTGGGATTTTTGTTGTTTTGTTTTGTTTTGTTTTGGTGCATTTCTCTGTATGGAGTCCTGACAAATGAAGCTCAAGTACATGAAGTAAGGCAGCCTAATATATGTGTATCATTAACAACAACAACAAAAAATTCCTTCCTCACATGTACTTTCACATGCTCGCTTCAGCTGAACATCCTTTCACCTGTGTCTGCTTCATGTGTTTGCCCCAGCAGAACACCATCCGACACAACTGTCTTTCCAAAGAACCCTAATGTTTCCACTACACGAAGTCATAGTATTTCTGCTTGCATAGAACTCAAAAGCCTTCTGTTGTAGCATTTTGTACTAGAATTAGCAGGGGCACAATGTGATGTCTGAATCAACATGTCCTTATGGGTAACATTCACCAAACACCATGAAAACACTAGAATAATAAAGTTTCTAGATGAAATAAATATGTGGAAGTTCTGTGAGCATGGAAGGGAAAGAATGATTGGTTAATATAATAATAGTAATATACACCAGTAATAAACAATATCCAGCAATATGCTCTGTAAGTGGTCATAACACAATTCCTATGTGCTTACTATTGTCTAAAAATGCAGAGATAAAATATATCCACCAAGATGTTCTTCTAGGAATATAATACACGTAGGAAGAGCACTAAGTGAACAATTTTCAGTATATGTAATTAGTATGCTAAGGGGCCTTACTCCTGTAACTATGACATATAAACAAGTATAATGGTTGTTAGAGCAAATACTGAGAAAGAAAAAAAATGAGCATGGTAAGTGTTGTATCTTGGGGTATGTGTGTCCCAGTAGCTGCATTGGAAACATTAGATTATAGGATGAGATGGGTAAGAATGAGTCAAGCTTAGAGAAGATATTGGAGGCTGATCAATGAGCCATTCTCCAGTTTTCTACGGTTTTCTGAGAAATGGTCAAATTGCCTGCATTCTACACAAATCAGAATAGTTTTAAACTGATCAGGGATTTGATCAAAGTTTTGTCTGTTTTGATAAAAGATAGTCAGTTTCAATAGTCAGCCATATTTTCATATAAGAAAATTAAAGATATTATAGTTAGAATTTCAGGAATTCAAATGATGGGTTTATAAATGAAATGAATATATAATGGAATGTGTCATGAACATTAGTCAGGGGAACCAAAGAGACTTGCCAAATAAATAATTCAATAGTGAATATCTGATTTCTCATTTTAGAGGTTGAAACCACAGGACTTGGAAAACTGTATTTTCCTGTCTTTATCCAAATTCCAGAGTGAAGGACTCGTGACAGGAGGCAAAGATGTCTCTGGAGCATGGCAAATGGACATACGTTGTCTTAAAAACTGGATATTCAGTCACAAGGAAAATTGTTGGGCCTGAAATAACTGCAGATGAGCCCTGTCACCAGTAGGTCAAAGCAATTCTTAACTTTTGAAGATGCATATTGTATTATCTAACAGTAGTTCATTTCTTTCAATGATAACTTACAGCTTTACAGTGGGATGGCCTGTTCAACTCCAGAAGGTTTGACTTTATATCTAGGAATTCCAGCATGGAAAACATTTAGAGGCGATGGGCCACTATGAAATTATACTCTGAACCATGCCATGCTGTAACCTGCTTTGAGAACATAGCATTTGGACTCTCTTGTCCTCTCTCCTGAAAATTCTCACATCCTTTTAAACCTTGATATCTCTTAATTTTTTTTTACAACAATGCCTCCTAACTATGTATTTTGGACAATTAAATAACCCCCAAAGCACTGTACTATCTCTTTTAAGTTCTTTCGGTCCTGCCACCACAGTCCAACTTTAACCGTTTTCATGAACAGACTTTGAGCCACTACCTCCAGTGTCTTCCTAGCAAAGCTTTTGCTTTGCTGTTTTAATTTTTCTGATATTGACTTCCCTCCATCTCTGATAATCTCTCCCAAACATTTTACCACACCCTGGCATGATCTTTAAGTTCTGGTGAAAATTTTACCTATTAGCTAGATGTCCCTAGTATTTTGTATGATTATACGAACCTGCTTACCTTAATATTTTACTGAACTCATGCAACTTACCCCAGTTAGATCTGGATGCATCCAACATTAGACTCATTTGTATCATTTTACTATGCCACTAGGAACTGTTTGAGATAGGTAAACAGGATATCATTTGACCTAATTTAATTAAATAGTGAATAGATGCTTATCTATTTTATATGAAATATGCTACAGTAGTGTTACCACATCTTGTTATCTATGTTTTTGTATAATGTCTCTCATAAACATGAACACGGAATACTGCATTAATTGAGTAAAATTATATACTGAAAAAATTTATCCTTGGGAGGAATTATAGGAAGGGTACCTGGGAAGGACTACATGAAGGAAAGGGAGGGGAGAAAGTGATCTAATTCTGTTTTGATTAAAAGCATATTTAATAAATAAATAAGTAAATAAAATTAATACACATATTCCACATAAGTTTCCTGATACAATTAACAGTAACTTGTTCTGATTACAAAGTGTATATGCTTAAGGGAATACCTGATGAATAGACAATGAACACATCTGCATTCTTAGTTCCATGCAAATGCTTTTGCAGAAAGATCTCTGTAAGGGCTCAATTGTAACATCCTTATGCAAAAATGTGATTCTTCTTGTATTACTTTCTGAGAGTTTGGAGTATAGCCACAGGACAAAGAAGTGATTGGCATTTTGTACCAAAAATAAGCTTTTCCCACTAACCGTGGGTCAGTGGAGATTATAGAAAGCCAGCATTTACTGTCAAGTACACATTGTACATACTCTTTTTTTTTCATATTTTTTTGCTTTTGAAAATCCAGTTATCATTGACCTTGGCCTAAGTATAGATTATTGGGGTTTGGCTTACCCAAAACAACATATGCCAAACTAGGCTAACTAGGGGTTTAAACTTGAAAATGATGTTGAAATGCTACTTTGGTTAGAGCCAAGTTCTAGCCAAAGAACAGAGTATCTTCCTGAGGACAGGGCCTTTCCACAGCAAGAGAGCTCAGCCAGAGAAATCGCTAGTATTTTTCATTGTTATTTCCTTCCCTCTCTCATTCCCTCCTCACAAAGGCTATCATGAGATCACAAACATTTAGAGTGCTTTGCACAGGAAAACTTTAAGACACTCATTAGTTACACTCAATCATGAGGATCTAGACAGAGTGAAGATTCCCCCCACGATGATGGTAATCTTTTGCTTTGTTTTTGCACCACACATCTTCCCTTTGAATAATGTTGACAAATACCTCACATACATCCAATCTAGTATACTCTGTGTAGTTTACTGTTCATGAAGAGACTAAGCTACTTGAGGTAATATTGTGAGATAGCGTTATAAGATAGGAAGAAGCAGCTGGAAGGGAGAGAATTTTGTCATAATAACATAGCACTGTTTCATGACTTCTCTGAGTGGTACTGACATGAAACCTTGAGTTAATGAGGGTAATGGATGGGATCTCAGTGAGAGAGGCTGCCCAACGTTATAGGCATTTCTACCACTATCAACATCCCTTTACTCTGTAGTGAACACAAATCTTCCTGACGGCCAAGTATTCTAGTACTCTGGGCAATGGATGTCATTGCAATTCAAAAGGATACTTGGACATGTGATAATTTGAATAGGAAGCACAAAACATTTAAAACTGACATGTTTATCAGTTTTAACATTTAGATATTTATCAGCAGATTTATTTTTGATTAAACAGGGAACACATTGGATAGATAGATGACTCAGTCAGAAAAATGCTTACAGCGTGATCATGAATGCCTGAGTTCTGTTCATCAGCACCCATGTAAAAGCCAGGAATGCTAGTACATGCCTGAAACTCCAGCATCAGTATGTAGAGGTCAGTGATCTCTTGAGCTCCCTGGCCTTCAAGATGATGTACCCCAATCAGTGAGCACAAGGTTCAGTCAGAGGTATTCTCCCAAAAACCAAGGTGTAGAGTAACTGAAGTAGACAACTAATACTGACTTCAGCCTTTTATAACACTAACACACACACACACACACACACACACATATATGCACACACACACACATATGCACACACGCACGCATGCGCACACACACACATGCACATACACACAAACACAAGTATAGTCTCAGCACATAGCTGTGTAGAGCCTTGTGTGTAACTCAAAACACATTTTTTTGCTAGTTGGCAAAAGAAGAACAATTAGTCTTACAAATTCTAATAGAAATGCATAACTTTAGGGTAATGACTCCCTGTACTAGTGGGAACACATCACACAATCTTCCCATATGCCCTTCTTAAAGTAGTTAACACACCTATGCATGTCATTCCCTGGATTAGCCTTAACACAGACCCTGATCTGTCAGGCCTATCACTGTCCAGGGAAACCATCTGATAGGATTGTTATTACCATCTGCTTTCAACCTTGAAAAAAAATCCATGACTTAATGACAGACAACTTTTTCACCTCACTCACGGTATGGCTTTGGGAAGTGACACAAAAGAATGACCAAACCATTCATATTTCTCAGATAACATACCTTTTTCAATTACCACAAACAAGCATAAACATTGTGATGTTTTTATGGCAATAACTTAATTGTTGGGTGAAATGGTTCCTCATATTCCTGGAGTGAAAGTGCTAACCATCTATTTGATCTGGGTGATTAGGCTCATGAAAGCATTTGAGGCAAATAAAATTATTACTAAAATGAGCACAAATGTGTTTCTTGAGTTAGAAAAACAAATTTAAAAATAAAACACAATAATTGGAAAATATCAAAATGCTTTATTAAGAGAGTTGAAATCAAATGAAAATACTTGGTCAATATTTTGTCTTTCCTTTTCTTCTTCCTTTTTATTTGTTTGAAAGGGTCTCATGATGCAGTGCAAGCTGACCTAGAACTCACGATCTTCTTGTCTCAGTCACTAGAGTTCTATGATTAAATGTATGTGAACCCAGCGAGAATACATTCTTGATCTGTAACTTTTAAATTTAAAACAAATTAATATCCTCACATGTGTGGAATGAAAAATGTGTTGCAGAAAATGATTTTTATTTAAATAAATAAATAAATAAATTATTTATTTATGTAGTGTGGATCTGTGTATGTCTCTGTGTGCACCTGTGTGTCTGTGTGTGTTGGTATGTGTATGTGTGCCCACATGTGTGTGCACTCACACATTTTACCATGAATATTTGAGATCATAGAAAAATATGTAGGATTCTTTTCTCTCTTTCTACCATGTATTAAACTCAGATCACTAGGACTCGGTGGCAAGCCCTTGTAATTACTAAGCCATCTCTTTAGCCCTAGGGGTAAATATTTTAATGGATAAATTATTATCACCAAAACTTCAGTTATTCTGCATAACAATATTTTAGTAGTTCATTTAATAGTGAGAATTTATCACATCGTATTTCATGGTTTGTACCTTCATGGTGAAAAGAAGTAACATTGGCAACATATAAGCCAAATACCATGGTATATTCTCAAACAATGTCATGAGAGAAACATAATTGCAGACCAGAGTCACTGGAATTTGCAGAGAGAAACCTACGATGAATTCTCTGGAGAATTTTAAGATTTTTGTCAAGTTTGAGAAGGGATTTTGCTATTTAACTTTAGAACTTTGAAGCCACTGGAATTGTTTCACCTGGAATGTGGCAATATGAGAATTTAATCAAGTAAGTTAATGGAAAATCATTCATGTGCACTTCTTAGTATACATCCAGCAGTGTATAAAGTTTAACAAGAGATAGGATAGTGATGATGAAAACTGGAAGAATTTTCTGGCCCTTCATGAGCTCTTAACTGTCCTGAGTTCAGCAGATTGGCATATGCTCGGTATAAATCACTTAGTAGGTTGTTTACTGCTGAATACATATACCCTACTCACTTGATTTTCCTTTACAGGTAGGATCCATTACAGTTTAAAATGTTAATGCTGTCTCTATGTCTCATCTATATGTAATATATGTATGTTTGTGCGTGTATGAGCATGTATGTGTGTGTGTGTGTGTGTGTGTGTGTGTGTGTGTGTGTGTGTGTGTGGTTAATTAATTCCTGCAGGAATTTACAAAACAAGTTTTCTGGCATGACTATAAACCAAGAGGAGATGTCTACCACCAAAAGTCCTGGAAAAAGTTATCCAGGAAACAGGTGATTCATACAGATGATATTTACACATTAGCCCACAAGGAAAAATCTTCAATTCAAAGATATTCATAATATCCAGGATATTTAATACATAGAATTTGGAAGTATCTATTTTCATGGGCATAATTTGGATTGAATAAACTATGATACACTCATATAGCAAAGTATTGTATTGCTGATAAAAATTTATAAGTTTAATAGCATTGGAAAAAACTTGTATGTTTATTAGTTTATTATTTAAATAATTTTAAGTAAATTTTTAATGAAGTTATTTTATTTAAATAAAAATATTATCTAAATTTAAAAATAAGAGTTAGAAACTCATCCAATTGTGTGTCTTTTAGTGAGAGAGCAGAGATGTGCCCTGAGGAATTTGTCCTTAGGTTTGAGGAGTGCAACTTTATCTTAGCTTACTCTATAAACCCCAGAATAAATCACACCAAATTTTCCCTAGTCCCTACCCCATGTGGCTTAGGGAAAATAAATCACAGGGCTTAGAAACCAACTCTCCCTGCTGCCTAATCTTAAGGGGATGGCAAGTGCTTTCCATTCAGGAATCTGATTTTTTTTAAGTGAGTTTTCCCCAGACGTTGAGGCACCAATATGTTGTAAAAATTGTTAATCCTAATCCAAGGTTTCTACCCTGCCTTTGATTGGAGTGAGAAATGTCTATTAGGTTTTAAAGCATGCCTATGAGGGAGTGCATGATGTGTCCAGAGAAACTAGAGATGACAACTTTCACGTAACCAGCAGATTCTTGCATTAGTGGACTATAAATTTGCGAATACTATTGGAGAGTAGAACAACTAATAACCTAGAGACATTTTAATGTATATAGAAGGACATAAAAGCTCTACATCATTTTATTGAAAAGATTTGGGCATTATTGCCCATGTCCAATATCTCATAACTTACAAAGATACATATTTGACCCAGTACTTCATGGTGTAGTTCCCAAAGTCAATAGATAAGTTATTAATTACTAATTTCATAGTTATTGATGGTTGCAATGATATGTTGCTTATTTGGAAATATGAATGCTTTGATAGTTTGTTGAGAAGACGACATAAGATGCACAAATAACAGGTCACTGCCAAATGGTGTACAGAAAATAAATGTTTAGATATTGCCTTTCTGAAATTTGGATTTAATTGCCTGATGTCTATGTTTTTAATATTCTATAGAAAATAACTTTATTTATAGCATATTTATATTGATACAGAAACAGATTTCCACCACCTTGGAAATATTGAATCTGAACACTGAATACTCCAATTTAACATTTTGTCTATTGAGAGTGTTTGAGGACAAATGCAGCAGATTATACAGCTCTGGAAGAGCAGTGAGTAATGCACTTTCCAAGGTAATTAATTTCTAAATGTAATTTAAATGCAGTAAAAACATCAAGTGAAATAAAGCACAGACAGCAGAGGTATCAGCATGAACAACAAAAGGACACAGTGTATCTCTGCTCTTCTTTCATTTACTAGTATTTGTTCATATAACTGCCCATCCAAAAAAAAGTGAAGAATATTTGGTATATATGGTATGCATTATTGCTGAATAATACAGGATATTCTACCAACTTTGAGGAGTTTATAGCTGGAGACGTGACTTATAAATAACTAGATATACTTTGAGCAGACATAAAAATATTTAAGTATCACCAGTGAGTCCAACTAAAAATGACAATTTCTCTTGGACCTTTGAGCTGAATGCATGTGTATGAAGGATACAGAGGATAATCATCTGACCTTGACAGATAATGCCATTCATTAGTATAAGCATAGGCAAGGGTTACTCATATATGTGCATTATTGTCATGAAATTGTTGTTAGTGCTACTGAGCATTTGAAAGATTAAAGAACAAAGATGATAAAGAAAAGGGATTAAGGGGAGAGGGAAAAAAAAGAAGCTCTATTTATGGCCCACATATCTTGGGCTTGACTATGTCCACAACACTTTAAAGTTACTCCACACCTATAACTGACCAGTAAGATACAACTATCATTTATTAATGATAAGAAGACTAAGAGTTAAAAGATTAGAAATTTAAGAATAACACCAGACAATTATAATTAAAACTTGATTGTTATTATAACCATAAAGCTGTAGCCATAAAACCATTTTCTTTGTGTCTTGAGAATTTTAAAAATATCTAGTTTAGTGGAGGAAGTAAACTAGCTATAGTGTATATTCTATTGGTTTAAAAAGGACAACATTTAATCAAAATAATAAAATATTCCTCTATAAATGTGAATTAATTATTTTAAAAATAAATAAGTTCAGAGATAATTAACAAAGTAGCATTAGCACTATAAAAAAGCTTTACTGCCAAAGCTCAATTTTCCACAGATAACCAGTTTGCACATGACTTAAGGTGAAGACTTAGAAAACCAAATAATTTAAATATTCCAATCAAGTACCTCATAATAACCAAAGATTTTTGTTTTAAAACATCAATAAGGTACAACATTCAGTTATAATTTCCCCTGGAGTAAAAAATCATGCTAGATATATGAAGCTTTGATTTTTAGTTAGCTTTATGATCACTTATTAATTTCTGATTTAAGTAATAAGACTCAAATACTATTTGAAGAAACAAAAATGTGCCAGGGGTTGAGAACCTGGAGAAATTGAAAGTTTTAGTCTTTTGTTAGCTTAGGCATAAAAGTCTGTGGAATACATTTTACTTTTGGCAAAAACAAAGGGAAAAAGCCATTAGCCTCCCCAGTGTGATTTTTGGTTCCTCCTCCTTCAGCAAGTCCAGAAACACCAAGTGAGATCAGAATATTTTACCGAGTTCTAACCTTCTGTTTCTCTCCATTCTGGCAATGGAATATGGAAAACACATTTGTTAAGGATAATTTGAACTTCTTCTGACCCCTTCGAGACATCCTCTTAGTCATAGGAAAATGGAACCACTCAGTTCCTTCTTTTTATTTATATTTTAAAATTTATTCAATTTAAATCTCGATTGTTGCCTGCCAGCTCACTCCATCCTTCCCTTCTCCTCTGACGGGGTGGATGCCTCCCCTAGGTATCCCCTCACCTTGGCACATCAAGTCTTTGCAGGACTAGGTGCATCCTCTCCCACTGAGACAAGGCAACCCAGTTAGGGATTATAGTCAACAGCTTTGTGATAGGCCCCACTCCTGTTGTTGGGGGACCCACATAAAAACCAAGCTGCATATCTACTGCATATGTGGGGGGGGTGTCATAGGTCCAGACCCTATATGCTCTTTTCTTGGTTATTCAGTCTCTGAGAGACTAGGTGACTTTGTTGGTCTTCCTGTGATATTCTTATCCCCTTCAGGATCCTCAATCCTTTCCCCAACTCTTCCATAAGAGTCCCCAAACTCTATCTAATGTTTGGCTGTGGGTCTCTGCACCTGATTGAGTCAGCTGATAGGTAGAGCTTTTCAGATGACAGCTATGCTAAGCTTCTGTTTGCAAGCATAATAAAGTATTAATAGTATCATGAACTGGTGAGCGCCCATGGGATGGGTCTCAACTAGGGCTGGTTATTGCTTAGCTATTCCCTCATTATCTGCTCAATACCCTGTCCCCGAGTTTCTTGTAGACAGGATAAAATTTGGATCAAAAGTTTTGTGGGTGGGTTGGTATCCCTATCACTCCACTGAGGTTCCTGCCTGGATACAGAAGGTGGGTTCTTCAGGATTCATATCTTCACTGCTGTGAGTCTCAGGTAAGGTCACCCCCATTGATTCCTAGGAGCCTTCCCTATCCCAGATTTCTACCACATCCTCAAGATAACCCAGCCCTCACCCCAACCCCACAAGCTTCAGATTTATATCCATTCCCCTGACCCTTTCTCCATCTCTCCTGTCTCTCCCCATATCTGACCCTGAACAGCCTTTCCCATTCCCTTTCCCATCCTCTCTCTCACAAGGTACCTTCCTCCATCTGTCTCCTATGACTATTTTATTTCCCCTTCCAAGTAAGGTTCAAGAATTCTCCATTGGGCCTTCCTTCTTGTTTAGCTTCTTTGGGTCTGTGGAGTGTAGCATGGTTTTCCTGTATTTTATGGTTAAGATCCACTTATAAGTGAGTACATACTATGAATGTACTTTTGGGTCTGGATTACCTCACTCAGGATGATATTCTCATTCCATCCATTTGACTGCAAAATTCATGATATCTTTGTTTTTATAGCTGAATAACATTCCATTGTGTACAGATACCACATTTTAACCATCCCTTCTTCAGCTGAGGAACACCTAAGTTATTACGAAAAAAACTGCTATGAACATAGTTGAGCAAGTGTCTATGAGATGTTGGAGCATTTTTTTGGTGTATGTTCAGGAGTTGTATAGATGGGTCTTGAGGTAGAGTTATTTCCAGTTTTCTGAGGGCCCATCAAATTGATTTCCAAAGTGGTGGTACAAGTTTGCACTCTCACCAACAATGAAGGAGTGTTTCCCTTTCTCCACATACTCACCAGCAAGTGCTATCACTCAAGTTTTTATCTTAGCCACATTATCAGGTACAAATGGAATCTCAGGGTCATTTTGATTTGCATTTCCCTGGTAACTAAGGACTTTGAACATTTCTTTTTTTTTTTTTATTTACATTCCAAATCATTTCCCCTTTCCCGTTTCCTCCCTCCCCGAAAGTCCCATAAGCCCCCTTCCCTCCCTCTTTTCTCCATTCAACCTCCTCTCGTTTCTCTGTCCTGGCGTTCCCCTACATCCAGTCTTTCCTTTAAGTGTTTCTCAGCCATGTGAGATTCCTCTGTTGAGAATTTTCTGTTTAGCTCTTTACTCCATTTTTCAATTGGGTTACCTGGGTTGGTGGTGTCTAACTTCTTGAGCTCTTTATATATTTTAAATATTAACCCTATGACAGATGTAGGGTTGTGAAGATCCTTTCTCAGTCTGTAGACTGTCATTTTGTCCTCTTGACATTGTCCTTTGCCTTACAGAAGCATTGTAGTTTCATGAGTTCCTATTTATCGATTGTTGATCTTAGAACCTGATGCTCTGTTCAGGAAGTTGTCTTCTGTACCAATGCATTCAAGACTATTCTCTATTTTCTCTTTGATTAGATTTAGTGTATCCAGTTTTACATTGAGGTCTTTGGTCTACTTGGACTTGAGTTTTGTGCAGGGTGATAGATACGGGTCTATTTGCATTTTTCTACATGCAGACATACAGATAGACCAACAACTTTTTTGAAGATACTTTCTTTTTTTCATTGTTTAGTTTTGCCTTCTTTGTCAAAAATCAGGTGTCCATAGGTGTGTGAGTTTATTTCAGGCTCTTTGATTCAATTCTGTTGATCAACTGTCTGCTCCGATATCACTACCATTCAGTTTTTATTACTATTGCTGTGTAGTACAGCTTGAGATCAGAGATGGTTATTCCTCCAGAAGTTCTTTTATTGTTCAGGGTTATTTTAGCAATCCTGGGTTTGTTTTTCCATATGAAGGTGAGAATTGCTCTTTCAATGTCTGTAAAGAGTTGTTTTAGAAGTTTCATGGGGATTGCATTAAATCTGTAGTATGATAATCCTCCAATTTTTTTATGAGGGCATTTAGTACTATGAGTAGAGTGTTGTTCAGTCTCTAAGTATATAAGCTTTCTGGTGTTTCTGTTGTTCACATTCAGCTTTAATGCATGATGGTCTGATAAGATACAGGGCAAGACAAAACTAAACAAGAAAATAATGAAACTAACCGAAGTCACAAAATCAAACAGTCCTAATAGACATTTACAGAACATTTCACCCAAACACAAAAGAATATCCCTTCTTCTCAGCACCCTGAGGATCCTTTTTCAAAATTGACCATACAGTCTGTCACAAAACAAGCCTCAACAAATATAAGAAAATTGAAATAATATCTTGTATCTTTCCAGTTCTTTCTTAACATCAATGTCAAAGTAACTTCTGAATCATGAAAACATTTCTCACACTACAGACCTATCAGACTGATGAGAATCCACTTTTTGTAAACATGCTGTAATTAATGTTTTGTTGAGGGCTTGCTATACAGAATATTTGTCAGACCACATGACATTGTTTTTGTTGCCAGAATGTCACTTTGTTGCCTCCTAACCTATTTGAGCCGAACTACATTGAAATAGAAAAATACTTGGCTGACTGGGAAAAGTTGTTTTCTAAAGGTCAGGCTTTTATGATATTTATCTTACTGGCTATCAGCATGATTCATTCACCCTTGAGGATGATCATGAGAAAGGATTGGAAACTGTTTTATTTTATGAATGAAAATGAATCTGAAAGGAAAGTAGAAGGCAACCATCTCTTTGTTTTACCTCCTTTCCGTTCTATAAGAAAAGTCCATCAGAGAGGAGAGACATATCTGCTTACCCACATTATTGCATCTGAAGTATCTATTCCCTAGCATTGGCCATGGATCCGAATGTCACACACTGACATGCCCCGAAATGTTCTTTTATTAGTTTTTTCTCAACCATTAAATGGTTACATAAATTCATATTATTTTAAGGAAATAGTTCATACCAAAACAGGCCAAGGCTGGATTTTTTTTTCATGTGTTGGAATTTGGCAGTCTCTCACCTGGTCTTGGTTGGAAATCTAAGCTTTAAATTTAGCCATTCTTTTCATTTTTTTTTCCTTATATGACTAGGAATAAAAGTCAAGGCTTTTCTCACAAAGCAAGACTATTGTGGCCCTAACTCCCTTGCCATAACCATTGTTCTGGATTAGAATTACAATAGCCATGTGCAAAACACAATCCTAGAGGCTGTCCTCACTTCCCAATTGCTAAACTGCAACCCAGAAGTGTGAAAAACAAACCATTTCTCCCCTTAGTTGCTTCTGTTAGAGTGTTTAATCACGGAACCAGAAATGTAACTAAACCATCCTTATGCCATTTTCAAATTAATCTTTCAACTCTTTAGAATGTAATATACAAGTGTTATATAAATTTTTCCCTTCCTTCTCCAGCTCCTTCCATTTCTCCCCCATTCCCTATCAAATTAATGGCCTCTTTTTCTTTAACCATCATTGCTTCACATTTACAAGTACAACCTTGTGGGTTCATTAATGTTGTCCCTATATTTGCGTGTTTAGGGGTAACCATCTCGGATCAGGTGGATTATCAGTAGTCTTCCCCTGAAAAAGACTGATTCTCCCTCTCTCAGCAGCCATTCATTACATGAACCTCTTCATCTGGAGGACTGGCCCTTGTGATATTTTCCCAATCTTTGTAAGCATGTAAACTGATGTTGCCATTGTGCAGGTATTGTTAATATGGGCATATTGTTGAGATTTCTTAGATACAATTTGCCTGCCAGACATAAAAAGGCATAATGTCACAACAGAGACCAATGCCCTCTGGTTCTTACAACATTTTTGTTCCTTATTTCTGAAATGTTCCTTGGGCCAGGGTCCCCACCACCCCCGCCATGGGTTTGAATTTGTCAGTCTCTCACCTGCTATTGGTGAGAGTTGTATTGTTGATCTATCAAACAAGGAATAGTAACTGACAGTTAGTCATTGTTTATATTTGACCAGTTGTGGATACCTGTAATGGTCTCCACCTTTTGCAAAAATGTGGATGATGTTGATGATGGATGTGAGCTATACTTGAAGGTGAGTATAAAAATATTAGAATACAAGTAGAAAACACTAATTTTGGAAAGTGGCAATATTATGTTCTCCTTCAGAGTCTATGACCTCACTGAATATAATGTTCAAATCAGAAATATTTCTTCAATTATCTGTCATCTTATTGCCATGAAGGCTTTCAAAATTCTTTACCCTAATTTTTGTAAATCATGTAACTTACTTTTGTAAGTTAACTTTTGTAAACTATGTTTTCTATAACCACCGTGATGTTTACCTTAGTTAGGGCTTCCATTGCTGTAAAGAGACACCATGGCTAAGGAAATTCTTATAAAAGCCAACATTTAATCAGGGCTGGCTTACATTTACCGAGGTTTAGTCCATTATCATCAAGGTGGGGAGCATTGCAGCATACAGAGATAGTCCAGGAGGAGTCAAGAGTTCTCCATCTTGGTCCCAAGGCAGCCAGGAGGAGACTCTGGATCACAATGGCGAGACTTGAGCATATATATGAAACCTCAAAGCCCTGCTTCCACAGTGACAGTAATGCACTTCCTCTAACAAAGCTGTACCTCCTCTGATAAGGCCACACCTCCTAATAGTGCCAAGTCCCATGGGTCAAGCATATTCAAACATGCACACTGTGCAATAACGTATCTGTTCTTCTTGTCCCTACTTTATTGTAAATTCATGCCTTTGTTTAACCTTTTCTCACCCTTCCTTTTACTTTATCCCTAATCTTTGCTAACCAGCACTCAACCTTTAGTTTCTATACAATTAGTTTTTGAGTTTCCATATGTGTATGATTGTACCACATTTGCCCCTCTGTGATTGATAAAATCTCAACTGAATAATCTGAAATAGGAGCATTTCTCTCCTTTTCTGTTTCTGAAACAGACTGTGCAAAATTGCCATCTATTTTGTGAAGATTTGGTAGATTTCTCAAATGGACCCATCCACATATAGAGTTGTTTTGCAAGTCTTTTACACATCCAGGCTTGTTTTTTCTTATGATACTAACCACATGAGTATTATATTCAGAATTCTATTCAGTTGAGATTTTATAGTTTATAACTCTGTATGAATTGATCTATTAATAAACTATTTTCTTATACTGGCCTTTTCATAAGCTCTGTTTTTATACTTTCAAGGGTTTTTTGTTTTCTGATGTTTGATTATGTTGATTTTTATTTGCCTTGTTACTATTTTACCATTTGCTTTATATGTACTTGACTCTTGGTTTTCTTTTTTTAATTATATTATTGACTTACCAATTTAAGAACTTTGTTTATCTCTTAGTATAAGCATATGTCCTGTGAGTTTTATTTTCAAAACAGTGTTGTGTGCACACCAGTCCTCCAGATATTTTGACTTATTGAAATTTTATCCCCGTGTAAATCTGTGTACTCCACCATTTTTGAAATTCTTCTTTGAGCCATTAGTTCCTGGGAAGTCTGTCCTTCAATCTTCCAGGGGACAGACTTGTTATTCTTTTCTCTCTTCTACTAAACTTAGTTGATTTCATTGGCATGAAAGAACCTACTCCTCATGCTCTGATGATGTGAACTCTTACAAAGTTTGGAGATTTTTTTCTTTTTTTTACCCTCACAAAGTTTGGTCCATGTTGGAAAATATTTTATAGGTGCTAGAAAAAATATGTATTTAATTTTTGTGGGGCAGAGTGTTCTATTAATGGCAGTTCTGCCACCTTAGTTGTTTATGATGATCAGGTTTTCTGCACTATATTTGTGCTATCTGCTTGCGAGGTCTACAGATTTCTAAGACAGTACTGTTGAATTCCCTAACTACAAGTATAGTTCAACTATTTTATAGAAATGCAATACATATACATATACACATACACATACACATGCACATACCTGTATCTTGTGTGTATGTGTTTGCGTGTATGTGTGTGTGCATGTGCATGCATGTGCACATCATTTTCCAACATGCCTATAGCACATGAAGATTGCACAATGTTTCTTAGGCCACAAACTTTCTTTCACCTTCTGTGCTAGATAAGTTTTACTTAAGCATGTAGCAACACAGCAACTTACAGGGTTATGAGTATAGTCTGGGTTATGTGACTTTTACACTGTTTCTCAACTCACTGATTTTCCACACATTAAATTTCTTTTGCGATTTCATTATTAGTGCTTCTATCAGATTAAACACGAAGAGGATCCTTACTTCCTTTGAATCTTTTCTGAACCAATGAGATCAATTTAGGAAACATTCTTCCTCATAGGGCTAGCTATATTATCTAATGAAGAACGGCTGATTTTTGTTGGCTAAGTAGTCTCAAAAAAGGTTTTATAATGTGTCCAAGATTCAATAATTGCTGAATCAGTGAATCTTTATGTAAGAGAAAAATAAGAAAACTCTGCAGCAAGCATGTTGAACACAGTTTTAATTAAAAACAGTTGTACAGCTGGCAGCTGTCTTTTCCTGTGTTTGTAAGTTCTTTTTTTTTTTAAAAAAAAATCTTCATACAAATCTTAAAAACAAATTCTACCTTTTCTTCTGACATATATCTTGATTCTTTTGATGAATATGAACAACAATCATTTTTAATTCATATTATCACGAAGATATCAGCTTTAGTTACATGTTAGAGTCAGCCAACAAAGGGGGTGTGTGGAATAAAACCCTTCCCTCTAGAGTGTGAGCTCAGCTTTGGGAAGATAACAAAAACACTTATGTAAGAGATTAGTTCCTGATGTTTATTTAGTTCACTCCACAAAATGTGCCATTTGCTTAAAATCAAACCCAATTTTGCTCTTTCAGTCAATGCCTTACGCCTTTGTACACACGTCTTAGAAATGATCTCAAGCATAAATCCTATTAGCAGTTTCTAACTTCTATCCCACTGTGTCTAGCAATAACTTCTCTTTCATCCTAAATTATCCCTGCTATGGCAAGTCAGTCTTCTTACAAAGAGGCTAATCAAAAAACCGCTCGCAGCCTTTTTAATTTCAAAAAAGAGAGCACTAAGTTCGAAATTTTATAAACGGTGTTGAAATGTCTTCAGAACTCTGATAACATTGATAAACTTCTTTGAAGGAGTTTGGTTATAAAGAAACAAATCCCCAGGACCCAGAATTCTCTTATTGCCTCCTGTCTTTTATTTTCACAAGGTTGCTGTGGGAGCCTCTGGGAACATCTGGGAGGGCTCTGATTACAGAATCTAGCTGTTCAGAACACAGAGCCATTTTAGAGCTGATTTTCTTCCATGAGGAAGCTTATGTTCTCACCATTTTAACTCCATTCAGATGAATACCATGCTCCAAAACTTGTAAATGCATTTAGTAAACTACTGTTCCATGTAGCTTGCTTTCCACATCACTAATAGGAAATCTGATGTAAAGGTTTCACGACACCACAGCTGACAGTTTGGCAAAGTATAAAGACAGGCAAGGGATGTAGGAATATAGGCTATGAAGACAATTATTTTTGTTGTTTTTGCTGTCTGTTTGTCTTGATGTTTTCTGTTTGTTCTGGGTCTTTTGTTTTTGGGTTTGGTTTGGTTTGGATTTTGTTCGTTTGCTTGCTTGCTTATTTGATCCACTGCTAATTAATCTACAAAGTACCAGGTTTGCTTCTGGTGTTTTACACTTATACTTAATTTAGTTGATGCTGTTCTCCCTTAAGATCTCTCCCATGCCTGCAGACCTGCTTGCACCTCCCACTCCAGTAACCCCCTCTTCACTTTCATGTCTCATGGAGTCTATTGACTCCTTTACCCCGCTTTTTAAAAACTATTTCCATACTCACTATGATTCTCTTTCAAGATCCCTACATAAATATATACTTATGAAACTTAGGAGCTAGAATCTGTATAGGGGTCATATTATAGGGAATATGTGGTATTTGTCCAAGCCTTTGTTGTTTCTTGCTTTATTACTTTTAGGCTATTCCATCAATAATACTTAACAAAGATCCACTCGTTTAATGAAGTTTCAGATGTATAAATATTATTCTTGCCCACGGGCACAAGTGTACCACATCTTGAGAACTTAGTGATCCATTCTAACTTACCTTTTGTGATGATCAATTGTTTACTTTTAATTTACCCTACCACACGCAGCTTAATACCACCAATACACTCCTTAGCCCTAGATAATTGTCTGGTTTAGATTCTAAATGTTGTTGCAATCATGAAATACATATTTCTCTTAAGTAGCTTATTGAGTTAATAGCTTGATAATCGATAATTGTAGACATTGCTTATTTTTCGACTCTCCATGCATATGCTTACAAAAATTTAGTTAAAAATATTAAAAGAGACTACAAGTTGAAGTATCCCATCATTCCATAGATGTATTAGCTTGCCTGTGTGTACTGCAAAACTTTGACCAAAGCAACTTAAGGCAGGAAGGGTTCACTTTGTTCCATAGCCAAGGCACAGCCTCAGTGTAGGAAAATCATGGCATCAGCTGGTCACAGTTCATCAGCAATAAGGAGACAGTAATAAATGCTAGTGCTCAGCTCACTTCTTAGTCTACTCTAGCTCGTGGGATAACGCTGTGTATAGTTAAAGTGGCCTTCCCACCACAATTACCCTATTCTACATAATCTCTCACAGCCATGCATGGGGGCTTGGTTTGAAGTAATTCTAGATATTGTTGAAAATCCAAATTGAATATGAAAACAGGACATGTTGCTTTTAAAAACACCTCTCCATTGTAAAGAACTTTTCCCAAATTTCATTGCTGAGCTTGCATTCAGCTATAGATGCAGATATAGTATACAGTTGGGGCTAAAATAATGTTCCTAATAATTATTAATACCACTATTTATTGAAACTGAGATTATTAAGTCCTTCTTAGCCAAACACAGAATATATTAATTTTTAAAAATGAAGACATTTTTGCACCTAAAGATTTATGATTTGTGTAAGTTAGTTGATAACTTCAATGTTAGATAGATAGGAATCCATCTGCCTCTATCCAGCTATACAAATCTTGGACTTATACCTAAAGAATGCTTCATTCATTCACAAGGACACTTTCTCAAACATGCTTATTTCTGCTCTATTCATAAGAGCCAGATTCTGTAAAACAAAGCAAAACAAACAAAAATTAGATATCACTCAACAGAAGAATGGATAAAGAAATTGGTACAGTTACACTATGGAATATTATTTGGCTGTTAAATAAATGACATCATAAAATTTGTAGACAAATGGATGGAACTAGAAAAAATTCATTCTAAGTGAGGTAATCCAGACCCACAAAGATAAATATGGTACCTATTCACTACATGTGGGTGTTAACTATTAAGTAAATCACAACCAGACTACAATCTGTAGACCCAGAGAGGTCAGCTATAGAGGGAAGGACAAAGGAGGGGACATATGAATCTCCCTGGGAGAAGGAAATGGAATAAATTTGATGGATGTACTGGGGTTGCGGGTACAGGAATGGGAGGGGGGGAAGGGAGAGACTGTTGAAGGAGGTAATGGAGGGAGAGGCAGCTAGAATAAAGGAATATTTGAGGGGTGCTATAGAAACCAAAGGAGTAGAAACTTCCTAAAACATATGAACTCAATCCTAAGGAAGTCTCCAAATAAGGAGGGAAACAGATAATCAACTGGCCATTTGATATCACCAAAGGAAGATTCTAGTACCCGGACCAGGTTACGTCCAATTGAGTTGTTGGCTAAAGAGATTCCGTGAAAATCCCCAAAATAAACCAGTCTGTTGTCAATAGGTTACTCTCCACAACCTGGCCGCAAGGTCCTGTTTCATTTGGATTACTCATTTGTAAATTGTATAAATGAGTATTTTTACATTTATGCTATTATTTCTAGAACCAACTTAATGATTGTTAAGAACATCTCTTTGAACTGTTTTAAGTACCTATGTATCAAAACTCAAGCTGACCAATGAGTTCTGGTGTACATACGTTTATGTTGAACTTTTGGAAAAAGAACTAAATACTTGTGCCAACACAAATCTTCCTTTGTAATCCAGAGTTCATTATTGAGTTTTGATAATCAGCATTTTAAAATGAAAAATATACAATATATCTGTATTATAAATTTATTTTTATGAAAGTTAATGAGAAGAACTTATTTTTTATTATTTATTTTATTTTATTTTTTTAATTTACATTCCAAATCACTTCCCCTTTCCCGTTTCCTCCCTCCCCGAAAGTCCCATAAGCCCCCTTCCCTCCCTCTTTTCGCCATTCAACCCCCTCTCGTTACTCTGTCCTGGCGTTCCCCTACATCCAGTCTTTCCAGGACCAGGGGTCTCTCCTACCATCTTTTTAGAAATCTATTGATATGCGGATTGTGTCTAGGGTATTCCGAGATTCTGGGTCAATATCCCCTTATCAGTGACTGCATACCTTGTGTGTTCTTTTGTGATTGGGTTACCTCACTAAGGATGATATTTTCAAGATCTGACCATTTGCCTAGGAATTTTGTGAATTCATTGTTTTTAATTGCAGAGTAGTATTCCATTGTGTAGATATACCACATCTTCTGAATCCATTCCTCCGTTGAGGGACATCTGGGTTCTTTCCAGCTTCTGGCTAGTATAAATAAGGCTGCTATGAACATAGTGGAGCATGTGTCCTTATTGCATGCAGGTAAAGTCTCTGGGTATATGCCCAGGAGTGGTATAGCCGGATCCTCCGGGAGTGTCATGCCCAGTTTCCTGAGGAACCGCCAGACTGCTTTCCAGAGTGGTTGTACCAGCTTGCAATTCCACCAGCAGTGGAGGAGTGTTCCTCTTTCTCCACATCCTCGCCAACAACTGCTGTCTCCTGTGTTTTTGATCTTAGCCATCCTGACTGGTGTGAGATGGAATCTCAGGGTTGTTTTGATTTGCATTTCCCTAATGAATAAGGATGATGAATATCTCTTTAGGTGCTTCTCAGCCATTAGATATTCTTCAGGTGAGAACTCTTTGTGTAGCTCTGTACCCCATTTTTTAATAGGGTTATTTGCCTCTCTGGAGTTTAACTTCTTGAGTTCTTTGTATATATTGGATATTTGCCCTCTCTCGGATGTAAGGTTGGTAAAGATCATTTCCCAGTTAGTTGGTTGCCGCTTTGTCTTTTTGACAGTGTCTTTTGCCTTGCAAAAACTTTGTAATTTAATGAGGTCCCATTTGTCTATTCTTGATCTTAGAGTATAAGCTATTGGAGTTCTGTTCAGGAAATTCTCCCCTGTGCCCATATGTTCAAGGTTCTTCCCTAGTTTCCCTTCTATTAGTTTCAGTGTGTCTGGTTTTATGTGGAGATCTTTGATCCACTTAGAATTGAGCTTAGTGCAAGGAGATAAGGATGGGTCAATTTGCATTCTTCTGCATGTTGACCTCCAGCTGAGCCAGCACCATTTGTTGAAAAGGCTATCTTTTTTCCACTGGATGGTTTTAGCTCCTTTGTCAAAGATCAAGTGACCATAGGAGTGTGGATTCATTTCTGGGTCTTCAATTCTGTTCCATTGATCTACATGTCTGTTACTGTACCAATACCATGCAGTTTTTAACACTATTGCTCTGTAGTACAGCTTGAGGTCCGGGATACTGATTCCCCCAGAGGTTCTTTTACTCTTGAGAATAGTTTTAGCTATTCTGGGTTTTCTGTTATTCCAGATGAATTTTTGAATTGCTCTTTCTAACTCTATACAATTGAGTTGGGATTTTGATGGGGATTGCATTGAATCTGTGTATTACTTTTGGTAAGATGCTCATTTTTACTATATTAATCCTGCCAATCCATGAGCATAGCAGATTTTTCCATCTTCTGAGGTCTTCAATTTCTTTCTTCAGAGACTTGAAGTTCTTGTCATACAGATCTTTCACTTGTTTGGTTAGAGTCACGCCAAATACTTAATATGGTTTGTGGCTATCGTGAAGGGTATTATTTCTCTTACTTCTTTCTCAGCCTGCTTATCCTTTGAGTATAGGAAGGCTTCTGACTTGCTTGAGTTGATTTTATATCCGGCCACTTTGCTGAAGCCGTTTATCAGCTGTAGGAGTTCTCTGGTGGAGTTCTTTGGGTCGCTTAAGTATACTATCATATCATCTGCAAATAGTGATAGTTTGACTTCTTCCTTTCCAAATTGTATACCTTTGACCTCTTTTTGTTGTCTATTTGCTCTAGCTAGAACTTCAAGTACTATATTGAAAAGATATGGAGAGAGAGGGCAGCCTTGTCTAGTCCCTGATTTTAGTGGGATTGCTTCAAGTTTCTCTCCATTTAGATTGATGCTGGTTACCGGTTTGCTGTAAATTGCTTTTACTATGTTTAGATATGGGCCTTGAATTCCTGATCTTTCCAAGACCTTTAGCATGAAAGGATGCTGAATTTTGTCAAATGCTTTCTCAGCATCTAATGAGATGACCATGTGGTTTTTTTCTTTGAGATTGTTTATGTAGTGGATTACATTGATGGATTTCCTTATATTGAACCATCCCTGCATCCCTGGGATGAAGCCTACTTGATCGTGGTGGATGATCGTTTTGATGTGTTCTTGGATTCGGTTGGCAAGAATTTTATTGAGTATTTTTGCATCGATATTCATAAGAGAGATTGGCCTGAGATTCTCTTTCTTTGTCGGATCTTTGTGTGCTTTTGGTATTAGTGTAATTGTGGCTTCATAGAACGAGTTGGGTAGTGTTCCTTCTGTTTCTATTTTGTGGAACAGTTTGAAGAGTATTGGTGTTAGGTCTTCTTTGAAGGTCTGATAGAATTCTGCACTAAAACCATCTGGACCTGTGCTTTTTTTGGTTGGAAGACTTCCAATGACAACTTCTATTTCTTCAGGGGTTATAGGACGGTTTAGATGGTCTATTTGATCCTGATTTAGTTTTGGTACTTGGTATCTGTCAAGGAAATTGTCCATTTCCTCAAGATTTTCTAGTTGTGTTGAATACAGGTTTTTGTAGTAGGATCTGATGATTTTTTGAATTTCCTCAGTTTCTGTTGTTATCTCTCCCTTTTTGTTTCTGATTTTATTAATTTGGATACTATCTCTGTGCTCTCTGGTTAGTCTGGCTAAGGGCTTATCTATCTTGTTGATTTTCTCAAAGAACCAACTCCTCGTTTTGTTGATTCTTTGTATGATTTTATTTGTTTCTACTTGATTGATTTCAGCCCTGAGTTTGATGATTTCCTGCCTTCTACTCCTCTTTGGTGTATTTGCTTCTTTTTGTTCCAGGGCTTTCAGGTGTGCCATTAAGCTGTTAGTGCCAGCTCGGCCGAGAAGAACTTATTAAATGTGACATATAATATATGTTACATTAACCCTATCAGATCCTCATGTTTTCTGGAGGCATTTACACTCTAAGTCAAGATGAGGACAGATGAGTGACTGAAGGATTGGTAAGGTTTTACTATAAAAATTGTTAGCTGAACATTAGGTTTATTGGCTACCATTGATTCTGTACTGATTTTCTTTTTTTTTTTAACTTATTTCTTTTTTTTTATTTTTATTTTCTAAGGTTTTTTTTATTTACATTCCAAATCATTTCCCCTTTCTCGTTTCCTCCCTCCCCGAAAGTCCCATAAGCCCCCTTCCCTCCCTCTTTTCCATGAAATTCCTAGGCAAATGGTCAGAACTTGAAAATATCATCCTTAGTGAGGTTACCCAATCACAAAAGAACACACATGGTATACAGTCACTGATAAGGGGATATTAACCCAGAATCTCAGAATACCCTAGACACAATTCGCATATCAATAGATTTCTAAGAAGATGGAAGGAGAGAACCCTGGTCCTGGAAAGACTGGATGTAGGGGAACGCCAGGACTGATTTTCTTTTTAAGGTGAATGGCTGTTATCTGTATACTGACTGTTCCCAGACTTCCTCTGGTTTGAAAAATTAGAAAAAAGAAAACTGGGCCTTTCAAGGGATATTAGCAGAGGCAGAGGTCAAACTGCCCATAGCCTGTAGAGAGGAGGAGAAACTTCTTAGACTCTTTGCAAATGGCTGAGAAATGGAAAAAAACAGATAAACAAGATGAAGAAGTTAGTATTTTTTTTCTTTTTAATGTTTATTTATTTATTTATTTATTTTTTATTTTATTTTTTTAATTTACATTCCAAATCACTTCCCCTTTCCCGTTTCCTCCCTCCCCGAAAGTCCCATAAGCCCCCTTCCCTCCCTCTTTTCTCCATTCAATCCCCTCTCGTTACTCTGTCCTGGCGTTCCCCTACATCCAGTCTTTCCAGGACCAGGGGTTTCTCCTTCCATCTTTTTAGAAATCTATTGATATGCGGATTGTGTCTAGGGTATTCCAAGATTCTGGGTCAATATCCCCTTATCAGTGACTGCATACCTTGTGTGTTCTTTTGTGATTGGGTTACCTCACTAAGGATGATATTTTCAAGATCTGACCATTTGCCTAGTAATTTCGTGAATTCATTGTTTTTAATTGCAGAGTAGTATTCCATTGTGTAGATATACCACATCTTCTGAATCCATTCCTCCGTTGAGGGACATCTGGGTTCTTTCCAGCTTCTGGCTATTATAAATAAGGCTGCTATGAACATAGTGGAGGATGTGTCCTTATTGCATGCAGGTAAAGTCTCTGGGTATATGCCCAGGAGTGGTATAGCCGGATCCTCTGGGAGTGTCATGCCCAGTTTTCTGAGGAACCGCCAGACTGCTTTCCAGAGTGGTTGTACCAGCTTGCAATTCCACCAGCAGTGGAGGAGTGTTCCTCTTTCTCCACATCCTCGCCAACAACTGCTGTCTCCTGTGTTTTTGATCTTAGCCATCCTGACTGGTGTGAGATGGAATCTCAGGGTTGTTTTGATTTGCATTTCCCTAATGAATAAGGATGATGAATATCTCTTTAGGTGCTTCTCAGCCATTAGATATTCTTCAGGTGAGAACTCTTTGTGTAGCTCTGTACCCCATTTTTTAATAGGGTTACTTGCCTCTCTGGAGTTTAACTTCTTGAGTTCTTTGTATATATTGGATATTAGCCCTCTGTCGGATGTAAGGTTGGTAAAGATCATTTCCCAGTTAGTTGGTTGCCGCTTTGTCTTTTTGACGGTGTCTTTTGCCTTGCAAAAACTTTGTAATTTAATGAGGTCCCATTTGTCTATTCTTGATCTCAGAGCATAAGCTATTGGAGTTCTGTTCAGGAAATTCTCCCCTGTGCCCATATGTTCAAGGTTCTTCCCTAGTTTCCCTTCTATTAGTTTCAGTATTTTATACTGATAATGTGCTTGATTTAACACTCATTCTTTCCATCCAGATCATTAAATTTGAAAGGACTATATTGTTCACTCACCTTTAAGAAAGAGAAAGCTCAGGCTAGAACACCCACCTAGGCTATCCTGAGACCTCTGGCTTAATGATTTAAAAACTATTTCTTTTGATTAACCTAAGTAAGTCGATTATTCCCCATCAACATGCCCTTCTCTTTGCCGTCGGTGACATCATCTCTGTTCTCAGAATCCTACCACGATTCCCATAATCCCATTTCACAGAGTATTACAAATATATGCATTTAATATACCTTATATAATGGCTCAGCTTACTGTATGACCATGCCATGCCTCTATGTATCCTGTATTTTCAGAATATCATTAAAGCATTTTCCAAGATGGATGTTTTTATATGAAAGACTAGTGTGTTTGCCTATAATTAGTTCGTTTCTGAGAGTTTTTAGATCAACATGGAAGCTATACAATCTTGGGCTCCATAACAACATTCTGTGCTGATGCCTCTGTCTCAGCTTTGGTTCTGAATTTTCCTACCCACACATGTATAGCCTAGGACAAGATTAGATAATTAGATAATAGTGATCTGATTTTTTATGTTTCCAATAAAGCTAATAAAGAATTTAATATAGAAATGATTTACTGAACATATAACATGTGTATGGCTCTGGGAAAACACTGTACAGGATATAAAAATGAGATGAAAGTATTTTCTTTAAAATGATATCTCAACTCCAGAGAGATACTCTGTGGGAAAAAGTACTAGCTGTCATGTCTAGGATCCACAGTGGAGAAGAAAAGAATCTATTCCTGAAGCTGCTGTCTACATTCCCTCCATGGACAGCAAGGGTACACTCGCACACATAAAATAATTAAATGTGCTAAGTTTTCCCAAAAGGACATATAGTAAAAAATGAAGGAAGTATATCAAGATAATTTTGTCATGACATATATATTATATGTCACAAGAAAAGTAACATCTGCCATGAATTCACCTGTGAGGAAGATATTACAGAATACAACCATTAGGGGCAGAATAGAGACATTGAATATTATCTGGTTTAGGGGTTTTCAAACTTAGTGAGAGTCCAACCCTCTAGAGAGTGCATGAATACCTAGATTACTTATCTATATCTCCAGAATTCCTGATTCAGTAAAAATTCAGCTTCAAAATAACATTTGTTGCAAGTTCCCAGTAATAATAAGAGGACAACTCTTGCATCTGTTTAAGAACCATGATTTAGCCATGCATTCCCCATTAACAGAAGAGAAAATAGATAAAGAGAGAGGAGGAAACTTGTTAAAATAGTCACAACTCATTAGTGGTTCCGCTGGAATTAAGCTCTAGGCTCCCTGTTACATATATTTGCATTTTCTTACTTTTTGTTTCTTGAGCAAATTTAAATATTATTATCATTCTCTCTTTTTGTTTGTTTGTTTCTTTGTTTGGGGGAAGGCCTTATTCATTCTTTGTTGCTGCTGTTTAAAGATAGAGCCTAGATACGCAGCCTAGTCTGTCCTTAAATTTAAGGTTCCTTTGCTTCATCTTCTTCCGTGCTTGGATTTTCACCAATAACACTTAAATATTCAGCCACGTTTACACTGAGTATTCCACATTACCATGAATTAAAATATTCAACAATTTGACATGAAAATTTGTCTTAACAATTTATTTTAAACTTTTAAATTAATGATGTAAAATGGATACAAATTGAAGCCACCTTTATGGCTTCTCCTAGGCGCCTTAATAAATTAGCCAAAAAGATTAGAAAATTCTATTGATGATGAGTTAAAAAATTCCAAGACAGGAATCTTATTTACCTCTACATGTTTAAAGGATTTAAACTTCAGGGATAGTTTCTAATGAACAGATAAATCTTCAAGTTAATGCTTTGGCAGAAACTACACAAAAGATTTTGTTCGAGGGGAAATTAAAAAAATATTTTGCTCAAGAATTTAATTTCCTCAGTTTTATTTTTATTTATTATGCTTACCCACTAAAGGCTATCATAAGATTTCCGAATTAAACTCATCTGACCTTATTATCTAATATGAAAAATTATTAACTGCAGACTCGTTATGTAACTGAAGGCCCTCCTGTTCTTGGGCTGGACTTAGCTTTATTCCAAGGGAAGATACCTGAGTGTCCCATTTCATATTTTAGAGAAGGTAGACAATTAAGAGGATGTCATAGTGTCGGATAGCTTTAAACATTTCTGCAAAATTAATACAATGTTCAGTTGCTCCCTAGATTTGGGATGGTTTAGGATTTGCAGTTTCAACAGGCACTAACCATCCAGGTAGAGGACTCATGAACCACTGAACGTGTGAAATGTGTGGCTTTGTTGTGGTTGCTTCAAGGTGATCTTCTGTGATAACAAAGTTTCAAGTGATGGGGCTGATACCTGAGAAAGAAGAAAGGTGGAAAAGCACTCAGACTCCAGAGCAGGTATCTGGATATCTTGGCTGTGTGGGGAGAAGCAGACAAAGCAGAGACTTTCCATTAGAAAGTCTCTAATGACATGGAAGTGATGTTACCTGCTCATTCCTGTCTCTGGCTTGCTCCCTCCCTGTCCTGGTCAGGGTGCAGTGTGGACTTGGTATAGTCTTTATGACTGAGTACGTTAGCCTGGCCATGAAGGAAATGACAATGCATTTTCTTCAGGGATGCAATCCCGAAAAGACTCCAATGATGAAGTAGATTGTCTATACCCAGGCACAGACTGGCAACAAGTAGACTCAGTGGGCTTTAAAAGTGTGCTCATAAAGTTGAAAAGGAACAACAGTAAATAAGGGGAATGTGAGATGAGTTTGAAGCTATGGAATGGAATAGATTTAATAATAACATATGATATTTAGGTATGAAAGTATTAAACAATAAAAAGTAACTTTTTTTATTTTCTATTTTCTTTATTTACATTCCAAATGATTTTCCCTTTCCCGGTTCCCCCCTCCCCAAAAGTCCTATAAGCCCTCTTTTCTCCCCCTGTTCCCCAGTCAACCCCTTCCCGCTTCTCTGTCCTCATATTCCCCCAAACTGCTGCATCGAGTCTTTCCAGGTTAAATGTGTAACCACTGAAGTGAGCATCTATGATTTTCATAAAAGACTCATCACATCCAGAGTTGTCTTAATATTCTGCTACTGCACACAACCTCTCTGCTACACAAGAGCTAGTGAGAAGTTTTCACTGTGTGCTTGCTCACGCTCTCTCTATCTCTATCTTTATTTCTATCTCTGCCTCTGTCTCTGTCTCTCTGTGTGTGTGTCTCTGTTTCTGTATCTGAGTCTGTCTCTGTTTCTCTCTGTCTATCTCTGTCTCTGTCTCTCTCTGTCTCTCTGTCTCTCTCTCTCTCTCTCTCTCTCTCTCTCTCTCTCTCTCTCTCTCTCTCTCTCTCTCTCTCTCTGTGTGTGTGTGTGTGTGCATGAGTGTGTATCCATCCATCTGTCTCATTCAAGTCTTTACTTGAACTAGTGACAATACACTGTATCAACATGTGTCTAAAAAGCATACAAACAACAGAAGCATAGGTTGGACTCCTATTGATCTGATAGCTGTATCTAAATGATCTTCAATATTGAAGTTTTTCTGTGTTCTTGTTCCTTAAAATATTTTCTTGCCTCTTTTAAAAAACATGTTATTTGCTGGAAATTTCATCTCCTAGTTGAATGTTTCTGAATTCAGACCTAGTTTTTTTTTCAGACTATGTCTTCTCCCCTGACAACTCTTCCACCAAACAAGAAGCCAAAGACTTTCAACTCCTGTAGGTCACCTACATGTGTTTACAATATACCTAGCATCTTAAAACTACTCTTTGTCTGGTATCACCAATGAAATAATTTCCTGGGAACTGTCTTTTTCTTCACATGAATTCCCTTTTTTCCTCTTCTTCCCACATGATCTCCCAAATAACAGATTTGAGAATCAAGAGACCATCTACTCCTCCTTGACTCCTTTCAGTTAGTTGCTAAGCTGTTAATATCTCTTACATGTCTTCCCGGTGTTCTTACTCATAGACTTTTCCTCTTGCACCCTCTCTTTCACATGCTTCCAAGAGATCTGCCTCTAGTAAATGCAAAATATAAGTCGAATCATGTCGTTTTCCCATTAAAAATTCCCCAGAAGTTTCCCTTCATCTCCAAGATTAAAGCTAAATTGCTGCCACATCTGTGGAAGGCATATATGAGCCTGCATGTCTTGGACTCTGCATACTTCTGTAACCACACCCAGACTATTAAGTAAACTCCTTAAAAGTTCATTAACAATTAAGGTTGTTGTAAGCCCTTGAACTTTTGTTCATGATATTTCTTCTAGATAAACTCACATTTTTATTTTGTTTTCAACACTTGAAAACACCTGTACATCATTTGAAATCCAAGAAAGTACCATCTACTCAAAGATAATATGATGCCTGCCTAGTCTCCACTGCATTAATTATATCTTGAACATAATCCTAGCCTTGTGTCTATTTGTGAAATACTATTTTTTTACTGTCTCTCTTGGTTGCCATCCCTCATCTTAAAGACAAACATTGTCTTTGCATCATTTTTATTCTCAGGTCTAGAACAGATTTGTCATTTTTTTTCCACAACTGAGTATTTAAATGAATTTAAATTCAACATATTTAATGAGTTTTAGAAGATACCTTATATCGAACACATTCCATTTAACAAAGGAATAACAAATTTCCCAGCATAGAAGATCTTGATGATATGATTTCTATACCCATGGCTCAGAGCATATCATTTCCAGAAGATGTAAGGACATGGATTTGTTTGGAAGGCATTGCCAAAGGATCATTTCTTCTACATAACATGAATGAACATAGGCTTCTGTTCTTCATTTTCATTAATGAAATAGCAGGAAAACACAGGGTCTCCATAGAATTATTTCCGAATACAACAATGATTGTAGGGAAAGTAGCGGCTGAGTTCAACATGTCACATTGGGAGTGAGTATATTCAAGATTATTGTATTGTAGAGAACAGAAGGCACATACAGAAAATACTAGATTTTCTTTGCTCAACTGAAAGTAAGCTGCTTTGTGGGGACGTAGAACTAAACAAAGAAATCCTATAGACACACATAAAGTAAGCTATATATTACCAATTATATATGACAGATTTTAATTCATATGACAGATTGCCTTTGGGAGAGCACCACAATTGAAGTAAGAAGTCTGAAAAAGATCATATGTATATGGTGAATGGTAATTAAAGACATTGATATCCCTTAGCATGGAAAAGATAAGAATTTGTATAGCAGAATGAATAAATAATTTGAAAACTGCAATTAAAAATAACAGCGATTATAGCATTTATCCTATACTGAATAGCCTCTAAAGTCTCTTCCTATTTTAGTAGCTTCTCTATGTGCTGAGTCTTGGTTATGGGGCAGAGATTGCATGATACAAAATTTAAACACTTAATTTACAACTTCTCTCAAAGTGATAGCCCAATCACTATCAATATATTCTGTCACAACTTAAAGGTGTTTAAAGTAAAGAAAGACTATTGAACAATCCATTCTGGCAAGAGAGTGGGAGGGACTACAGTGTATTGTGATGCTAGAGCAATGACAGTGGAAAAGGGCACCTTCAGCCATGCCTGAAATTCTGAGTTCAGTCCTTGGGACCCACATGGCAGTAGGAAAGAACCAAACCCTGCAAGTTCTAGGAAGGGTTGCAGCTGTGACTATGCCAATCTAGTCTACTTAGAGTATCCATAATTCCATATCACAAGATATATTTAAATCTACTAGTGGCTCCATAGAATCTTGATGGGCTAAATTCATTAATATTATTTCATATGTTGACCATGGTGGTGTGGCTACTAAGCATAGGCAGTAAATGTGTTTAGGAAATTATTGTTTGACAAAATTAATTTGTGTTGGCTCATGTGGCTTAAAACTGAGACTTCTTATTTTTCATGTTTCTCTCTGATAAAACCCACAACTGCAATCTGTCATTTACTTTGTGCCAAATACTCTACTACCTGGGGATTCATCCTATAAACATTCACCAAACCCCAAAACTACTGTGGATGACAAGAAGTGCATACCGAAAGGAGCCTGTTAAGGTTGTCTTTTGGAGGGGCCCTGCCAGAGCCTTACAGATACAGAGGTGAATACTAGCAGCCAACCATTGGACTGAATGCGGAATTCACAATGGAGGAGTTGGAGGGTGGAATGGAGGAGTTGGAGGATGGACTGGGTTGCAGCCCCATGGGAAGAATGATGATGTTGGCCAATCAGGGCTCCCAGGGACTAAACAATCAACCAAGGGGTACACATGGTTCCAGCCAAAAGAGTGGCAGAGTCTGGCATCAGGGCAAGGAGAGGTCCTTGGTCCCGTGAAGGCTCAATAGAGGCCCCAGTGTGGGGAAATGAAGTGGGGGTCATGGGAGTGGGTTGGAGGAGTATATTCTTGGAGGCAGGGGTGGGAGGATGGGTTGGGGGCTTTCGGGAAGGGGGAAAACCAGGAAGGGATATAACATTTGAAATGCAAATGAAGAATATATTCAATAAAAAGAAAACAAAAAAAGAATACAAATAAAGGTAGTTGCTAAATGATGATGAACAACCCTGTGATCAAGAGCACAGAGCAGGAAGCAACAGCAAAGTGAAGCAGATAGATTTAATACTAAATTGAGGACAGGACATGACATCACAATAAATTATTGCTGACTGATGGTATCCGTCAGGAAGTTTTAAAGAAGAGAAAGGAAATCAATCTGCCACTTCCTTAGAAAATTGGAAATAGTTCTACCTAAAGATCCAGCTATACCACTCCTGGGCATATATCCAAAGATGCCCCACCATACCACAGGGACATATGCTCCTCTATGTTCATAGCAGCCTTATAGTGAGAAGTTGGAAACAACCCAGATGTCCCTCAACCAAGGAATGGATACAGAAAATGTGGTTCATACACTCAGTGGAATACTACTCAGCTCTTAAAATCAAGGACATCATGAATTTTCCAGGCAAATGGATGGGAGTAGAAAATATCATTCTGCGTGAGGTATCCCAAACCCAAAAGACATGCATGGTTTGTAATCACTGATAAGTGGATATTAGCCAAAAAGTACAGAATACCTAGGATACAACCCATGGACATTAAGAAGTTTAACAAGGGTCAATATCCCCTTATCAGTGACTTCATACCATGTGTGATCTTTTGTGATTGGGTTACCTCACTAAGGATGATATTTTCAAGTTCTGACCATTTGCCTAGGAATTTCGTGAATTCATTGTTTTTAATTGCAGAGTAGTATTCCATTGTGTAAATATACCACATCTTCTGAATCCATTCCTCCGTTGAGGGACATCTGGGTTCTTTCCAGCTTCTGGCTATTATAAATAAGGCTGCTATGAATATAGTGGAGCATGTGTCCTTATTGCATGCAGGTAAAGTCTCTGGGTATATGCCCAGGAGTGGTATAGCCGGATCCTCCAGAATACCCTAGACACAATCAGCATATCAATAGATTTCTAAAAAGATGGAAGGAGAGACCCCTGGTCCTGGAAAGACTGGATGTAGGGGAACGCCAGGACAGAGTAATGAGAGGGGGTTGAACGGAGAAAAGAGGGAGGGAAGGGGGCTTATGGGACTTTCGGGGAGGGAGGAAACGGGAAAGGGGAAGTGATTTGGAATGTAAATTAAAAAAATAAAATTAAATTAAATTAAAAAAAAAAAAAAAGAAGTTTAACAAGCAGGAAATCCCATGTAAGGATGCTTCAATCCCACTTAGAAAGGGGAACAAAGTAATCATGGGAGGCAGAGGAAGGGAGGAATTTGGGTGGGAGAGGGGCGAGGAAAAGGGAAACAGGATAAGGTATGGGGGACAGGAGAAAAGCCCAGAAGGCCAGAATGAATAGAAGCATGCAACCTCTTGGAGTAGGAGGTTGGGGGATCTTCAAGAAAGTAACAGAGACCTGGAAGGTGAGAGACTCTCAGGACTCAGTGGGGAAGACCTTTGCCAAAAGGCCCAACAGTAGGAAGGGGGGACTCAAAAAGTTTACCACCAGTAGATAGACAGGGCCTCAAGTGTAGGGACAGGTTTACAGACCCACAGCCAAAAGTTCTGACCCAGAACTGATCCTGTCTAAAAGAACCGCAGGGACAAAAATGAAGAACGAAGGAAAGGTGGTCCAGTAACAAGCCCAACTTAGGATCTATCTGAAGGAGAGGCTCAAAGGCCTGACACTATTATTGATGCTATGATATGCTTACAAATAGAGCCTAGCATGCTGGCCTCTGAGTGAGACAGATGCAGATTCTTATACCCAACCATTGAACTGAAGTCAGGGACCCTTATAGTTGAATTAGAGAAAGGATAGAAGAAGCTGAACTGGAGTGTGATCCCATAGGAAGACCAGTAGTCTCAAATACCCTGGACCCCTGAGAGCTCCCAGAGACTGATCTACCAATCAGCCAGCATATATGTTCTGGTCAGAGTCCACTCCAGAACATATATAGCAGAGGATTGCCTGATCTGGCTTCAGTGGGACAAGATGCTCCTAAGCCTTGAGCAACTTAAGGCCCCAGGAAAGGGAGATTCCTGGTGTGGAGGGAAGAGGGGGAGTACCCTTAGATGCAAGAGAGTGGAGGAATGGGATTAGGAACTATGGCAGGCAGGACCTGGAGTGGGAGGCAAAAGCTAGAATGTAAATAAATAAAATAATTTAAAAAATAAAAAGAAAAAGATTTTTAAGAGGTAGATTTTTTAGTTAAGTCTGGAGAGCAAAGCAGGATTTTTTGATAGAGCAATGACTAGAGTCAAGGAAACATAGAGGTCTACTGGTGATTTTTCGACTTACAAACAGAATAGCTACATGCAAAGGAAACAAAAGCAAAGAAAGTAAAGCCTCTCTCTCTCTCTCTCTCTCTCTCTCTCTCTCTCTCTCTCTCTCTCTCTCTCTCTCTCTCTCTCTCTCTTTCTGTCTGAGAAAGGGGGCTCTGGTAGGCCAGAGCTCATGCTGAGGAAGGGTTTCTCGTCCTTCGACCGCCATGTGCTAAGATTACAGGCATGGACCACCATATCTAACTGTAGCTCACAGTTTGCCTGCTCTTTACGAAAGTATACAGGAATAAGGCAATGGGAAAATTTTTGTATAGGAAAAGAGAGTCCACAGGCACACACTTGGATGTTCCTGAGATTCTCCTACCATCTAAATTCTGATCCATCTGGAATATAAATGAACACTTTGGTTTAGTCCCTGTCCACACAGTTACTTGGGTAGCAGCTAAACTCACTCCAGATTCCTTCTTGTCTTAATGTTTACAAGCTGAGGTTCAAACAATAATGCTAAATTTTGGGTGGGGATAGGAATGACATCTTCAAAATAAATGATAATGACTCCAATATCCAAAACAGAACAAGACAATGTTTTCTGGTGCAGAGCAAGGCAGATGAACTCATAGCCTTGGTCTCTGGACCCTATCTTCACCAAAGTTGCCACATCTTTGTGGAAGTTCTGAGAATTTGGAGAATCAAAGTTTGTAGTTCCAAAATGAAATTAAGCCAAGAACACCCATGGGTAAAGGAATCATACTATTATCTATTTTAATTTTTAAACACTTAAGTCCATGACTGTTGGGGTTACCTAATCTACATTGTGATCTAAAGAGGTGCAGATTCTCAAATACACTTCATACATAAAGTCTTTATCAAACCTCCTAAAAATTAAATAAATAGGAAATGAGTGTTATAATTAGAAGAATAACACTATTTTTATATACCATCACTAATTTGATTGATGTTAGTACTACTCTAGATGTAAAGGTGAAATACTATATTACTTACCTTACATTTAAAAATATGAGGAACAACTCTTTTTTTTTTTTGTAGTAGGTAATGGAGAATAGCATAAAGTTTTTTTTGTGTCTCTTATTCTACATCTGGAAAATCACACCCATGAAAAGTACTCTTTAATTAAAAATATGCTACCATGGTGGGGGGATTTTTCTTTCAATAGGACATCTTTTAAAATACACTGAACTATTTACATGACTAATTTAGTTCTAGCCATGAATAAACTAATTAAACTCAGCAATGTTCTGTTAATAGTGTACATTTTTCAGGAGAAAACAATTGAGAGTGTAGCATATTACTCTCTTGTCCTGAAGCCTAGAAAGAGGCCAAGCAACTTTGTTCCATCTTTTATAATAAACCAAACACAACAAAATATTTTTAAATCTCCTCCACAGCAACAACAAAGTCAAATGCTATCTTAGTAAAGTCCCTTTGGGGAAGAGTGATATAGAGTCCTAAAGTATTGGTGAGAAACTACACAAAGCTAGCTGTGGATTAACTCATATGTCTTCTGATGGATGATGTCTCAGATTGGAGTTTTACTCATATTTAATTCTAATAGAAAGAGACTAAAGTGCAGAAAGAAAAAAAGAAAGAAAGAAAGAAAGAAAGAAAGAAAGAAAGAAAGAAAGAAAGAAAGAAAGAAAGAAAGAAGGAGAGAAGAAAGGAAGGAAGGAAGGAAGAAAGGAAGAGGAGGAAGGAAGAAAGGAAGAGGAGGAAAGAAGGAGAGATGGAGGGAGGGATAGAAGGAAGAAAGGAGGGAGGGAAGGAGGTGGTTATGTCAGGAAAACTGAAAGACTTGTGTTCAGTGGTACAGATGAGAGGTTTCTCATAATATTGTATTGCTGTTGTTTTCTACATTTGTTTTTTTTTTTGATTAATTGATTTTCTTTGATTTGGTGTAGATATGTTGTGTGTGTGTGTGTGTGTGTGTGTGTGTGTGTGTGTCTGTGTGTGTGTGTGTGTATGTGGTATGGGGTGTGTGGTGCGTGTGTGTGTATGTGTGTATGTGTGTGTGTGTGGTATGTGTGTGTGTGTGTGTGTGTGTGTGTGTGTGTGTGTGTGTGTGTGGTGTGGGGTATTTGTGGGTGTTTATTTTGAGACAGGACTTCAATATGTAGCTCATACAGGCCTGGAAGTCACTTCCTAACCAGACTGACTTCGAATTCACAGAGTTTCACCTGATCTGCTCCCCAAGCAGTGGGATAAAAGGCCAAGTACCACATCTGTCAATATTAGATTATTTTTATACTTTGTGTTTACTTATGTGTTTAATGCTCCCTCCAAATGTTGCTTAGCCTGCTTGTCTGTGTTTTGTTTCATTTTTGTTTAGTTTTATTAGTTCATTATTTTCACACATGTTTTGTTCATATTCACTCCAACTCTTCCCAGGTCCACCTACCCTTCCCTTTGCCTTCAATGTTGTGCCCTGACCTCCCCCCCTTTTTTTTCCTTTCAAGACTAAACTATGCTGCACCAAATATTCTTGGATGTGTCAGATGACCATAGGAGAGCAGTCTAACTTACCACTTTTAGAGAAATCCTTTTCTTTTTCTCCTAGGGGCTTACAGGTACCCATAGCTCCATGGCTGGGGAAGAGATTATGAGCCTATCTCCCTCTCTATGCTGGAACTTTGTCTCAGGTCTTCACAAGTTTTCTCCATGTTATCCCAACTGTCTCTCTGCATCTTGAGACAGGTTTTACTCTTAAAGAAGGTCACCACCTTCTAGTAGCCTGAAGCTACGAGTCAATGGAGACATAACAGACTTCCATAGCATGAGTATGGTAGAAAAATGTTGGATCAAATGCCGTATTTGGTAATGAGCTTTCTCTTTTTGTATGTGTTAGCTATTAGTTTACTGTGGAGAGAATTTCTTGTACTTGATGGAAGCATCTTCTATCAGTAAAATGCTATTGGACTATTAGTTTAGGCAGGAAAAAGGGAGGTAGATGTTCTGGGACAGAGATAGGATTTCTGAGAATAGAGTCAGAGGCTCAGGGATTCACCCAGCCACAGAAGAAAACAGTTGCATGAAATTGAGGATCAGGTAACCAATGTGACATGACTTAGCATCAAATAAATGGGTAATTAAGATATGAGCTAGTTGGGAAACAGAGACAAAGCTATTGGCCTAAGCATTTATTCATATATAAGAAATCTCAAGAGTCGTTATTCCTGGGAACAAAGGGCACTTGTGGAAAAACATGAGTTAGATGGCATTAACGACAGTTTACTTTTAAAATTATTATTATGAAGAAGGCTGTGGGATATGATTATTCTAAATTCTAAAAGCTCTTAAAAGCTTGTAGGTGAAAATGGCTGATCAAATTAAGGCCCCAGGGAAAGCACAACTCACACATAGAACCAGTACCTATCAAGATTTGGGTAAGCAAGGCAAAGCAGTGAGAAAGAATGACTGGAAGATCCTTAGAGTTGGCAATGGGGAAGTAACTTAGCCTGATTGACTTTGTACACGAGCCCTTTGGTTGCCGCATCGGGGACAAAAGAGAAGGTTCTGCTGGGGACTTAGTGAGAAGGAATGTTGGTTTGGTTGGGAGCAGCCAAGGAAATTAAGGAGGTCATTTCAGAAATCCTTTGAAACTGAGCATCACGAAGTCCCGGGACAGCTTATATGTGGCAAACTGGATGGAATTATCAACCAGGAAAAAAAAGAGAGAAAAGAAAACAATGATTGAGAATTTTGACATTTTTACTGACATGATAGAGAGAAAGTGTGGAAAAGTGTTCCAAGAGAAATAAGTAGTCTGTATTCAGTCTAATATCAGGTATGGTAGAATAACTATGAAACCACACAAAGGTACCCAGTATATCTCCCTAGAGATACAACTTTTGTAAAAGTGCATGGGAAGACTCAGGATATGTCTGATGAAATTCAGCTGCAATTTGAGTCCACCTTCTTAGCTGAAGGACCCAGTGTGATCTTAATCTAAAGTCTACTTATCGACTACAGGAATTATAAACATTAGAGTTGAACTCCCTTAAGCTTTTCATCTATAATGCTAAACTTATTTCCATAGTGTTCAATTGGAGAGATTTTTATTAGTCCGCCTTCACCTCAGGTGGCCTGCCTGCTGCTGTTTTCCAAATATTAAGCCTGGGGCTTATATTACATAAGGATCCTCTTTATTTGACCTGAACCATTCTTTCTCTCTTGACAGACAGGATGTGGCCTAAGACAAAGGGTTCACAAAGCCGAAGTGCTAGTACAGCTGGTGCTCATTGCTGCCAAGACATTGGGAAAAGCTGCTGTCTGCAGCCCCAGAGGCTGCTGTGAGTGGGAAGGTAGGGTTCCTTGGGAATAGCCTCTGGTTGGACCCCTTTGTGGGTGGCATGTTTATCTTTCTCCTTGAAAAACAAAAGGTCAACTAGGAACACATGTCCCTGTAGCAAGGATAGATTCGCAGGGGATGCTAACCCTCAGCAAATGTGGACTTGGAAGAACAGGAAGAGCAGAGTCCACCCCCTGTGAGAGGAAGTGAGTTGGTAGCTCAATGAATCTTTTTATTTCAATTTAATCCCCATCTGAATTGACATGTGATACAAGACTTTGGTGGAGAAATTATCTGGAAAAAAAAATGAATATTGCACTAAAGAATCTTCACACCTGAATAATGTTTAGAATGGATGTTTTAATTTTGAGAAAAATTGGTGGGCTTCCATCAGTCAATAACACTACCAATTTCAGAATGTATCATTTAGTTGCACTTGATGTGATGTGATATAGACAGTCTTCTGTCCTTATCACAAAGCCTCATTTTTACACAGAAGACCAAGGGAAAATGTATTTTGTCATTTATTCTCAGTTTCAAGTCATCTAATCCTTCTGTGGCTTTGTGATCCTTTGAACAAATGGAAATCAACACATAAAAATGAAAATAGGTCATTAGCATCATGGAGTAAGATTAACAGATGGGGAACAAGAACAGAGAATGAGAAAATCAAAGGAAAAGCATGTGATTCAAAATTCTTCTCAATTTAAGAGAAAAAGAAGAAACAAGATCATGCAGAAGAAGAACGCTCCCAGATCAGTACTTGTCCTGAATTCCTTCAAGGTGCTACAAACATTCTTTTGAACAGTGTTTTAGACCAGACCTCAGAGGTTTCAGATCTAAAAACCACAAGATTCCATTTCACACCAGTCAGGATGGCTAAGATCAAAAACACAGGAGACAGCAGTTGTTGGTGAGGATGCGGAGAAAGAGGAACACTCCTCCACTGCTGGTGGAATTGCAGGCTGGTACAACCACTCTGGAAAGCAGTCTGGCGGTTCCTCAGAAAACTGGGCATGACACTCCCGGAGGATCCGGCTATACCACTCCTGGGCATATACCCAGAGACTTTACCTGCATGCAATAAGGACACATGCTCCACTATGTTCATAGCAGCCTTATTTATAATAGCCAGAAGCTGGAAAGAACCCAGATGTCCCTCAACGGAGGAATGGATTCAGAAGATGTGGTATATCTACACAATGGAATACTACTCTGCAATTAAAAACAATGAATTCACGAAATTCCTAGGCAAATGGTCAGATCTTGAAAATATCATCCCTAGTGAGGTAACCCAATCACAAAAGAACACACATGGTATGCAGTCACTGATAAGGGGATATTGACCCAGAATCTTGGAATACCCTAGACACGATCCGCATATCAATAGATTTCTAAAAAGATGGAAGGAGAGACCCCTGGTCCTGGAAAGACTGGATGTAGGGGAATGCCAGGACAGAGAAGAGAGAGGGGGTTGAATGGGGAAAAGAGGGAGGGAAGGGGGCTTATGGGACTTTCGGGGAGGGAGGAAACGGGAAAGGGGAAGTAATTTGGAATGTAAATTAAAAAAATAAAATAAAATAAATAAAAAAAAAACCACAAATGTGAAGAACACAAGATTAACACATAGGTTAATCTGTAAATTATCTGCCTCCTTCCAAACAGGCCCTTCATTTTCAAGCTCTACAGGATTTACTGTTCCAAAGTTAAAGCAAAGACTCCATTTCATTGTCCTTTCTCTGTGCTTGATTGTTTTATGCCCACTTGACATAAAGTTAGAGTTACCAGAGAGCATAGAGTCTCAGTTGAGAAAATAGCTCCATAAGATTAACCTGTAGGCAAGCTTATCGTGTATTTTCTTCATTGGTGATTGATAGGAGGGCCCAGCCCATTATGAGTGATACCACCCCTGGGCTTGTGGTCCTGGATTCTGTAAGAAAGCAGGGTGAGCAAATGCACAATGAGAAATCCAGTAAATCATCACTTCTCCATGGCCTCTGAATCAGATCCTGCCTCTAGATCCCTATCCTGTTTGAAATCTTGTCTTCCCCAAATGGTTGTGATGCATAAGCCAAATAAAACTTATTATCTCTCTACATCCCCCCCAAAAGTTGTTATAGAAATAACAAGAAGATATATCAACTAGAACTTTTATTTTTTTTCTTTTTAAGTAATATTTTATTAATCCTTTATAGTTTCATATACATGCAAAATCTATCAGATGTCCAATATCATCATCTTAATGTAAAAGCCAACATTTACAGGCATAGTTTAGTGGGAGTTTGATTAAATGTGAAGAGTATGGGGAAGGCTTCTCTAGCCATATATCTGTAGAAGCTGTTGGATACCAATCCTGAGTCAAAATGTTAAGTTGAAGTACAAGGGATGAGTCTATGCTACCTCATAGTACAGATTAATACACACTGAAGTCTTCATTTGATATATTCTCTTTATGCTGATGACAAAATCATTGTAGGTATCTTGAGGTCCTGCCTTCTTGTTCATTTGTTAGTCTTTGGTGTCACTGACACGTTTTTATCAGATGATTTGTCTTGTTAACTCTTAACCTCATGAATTCATACAGATTTGAGGAGTATCAAGAAAGAAGCAAGTCTGATACCCTGAAATGGAAGATAATTGAAAATAGGATTATACTTCCTGAGGAATTATGTGTAAAGAAATACACTGCATTCATCTCATGTTATGCTGAGAGTAATCATGAAAGTTGTTTTTGAAGTCAGCTGAAAGAGTGACCTCACATCTAATAATTTGTGTGCACTATAATGCTGAGAGAAGTAGCAGTTACTTTGTTCTATAAGTAACTGCAACATCTCTCAGTATTCTAAGGCTCAAAAAATGAATGGGTGGTAGCCACATGGACATGGTCATATTATGCCTCCATAGAGAAGATAAATGTACTAATGCTGGATTATACTTCATCCATCTTCATATCTGACTTCATGGTGTCTTCAGTTCTATGACTGAAGGAAAGGTTGGAGAACTTTAGAAGTAAACTAAGAAAAATCCTAATGATGGAACATGAGAGGACAGCTTCTAAGAGGAATGTGAGGTAAAATAAAGTAATTATTGTTTAGGACTTAAAAGCTACTTCAATGTTCCTGTCATTTTTATTTCACATGTTGAAATGAAGACTGCAGAGTGTTGGTTCTAGAGTGCAACTAGAACTTTTAAAACAAAAAATTATCAGGTGCATTTAAGATAGTTGCTATGAGAATCCAGAAGAATAAGGGAATGTACGCACTCTTCCTGCTTTCTGGTCTCATTTACACTGCTACAGATTTCCTGGAGCTTCTGAGGTAAGATAACTTCAATGAGATCACAGATACTTGCTACTGCATCTGTCACAAAAGAAGATCAGTGATATATAAGGCTTAGGTATAAACTCATATAAGTATACCTATGTGATATTTGGCAAAACCTTAAAAGTCTATATTGGAGAAGAGCAGTCTCCTCGAAAAATTTTGATGGTCAAACTGGAACTCCACATGCAGAAGATTGAAAGTGGATCACTCTTTTTCTCACTATTCACAAAAATCAACTCTAAATTGGTCCGAGACCTCAGTTTAGGTTCTGAATCCCTGAAACAGAGAGAGGAAATTGTAAACACTTTAATACACAAGCATAGGAAGGGTTTTCTGAAGAGGACTCTGATCACTGAGGAAGTAATGCCAGCAATTAAAAAGTGGGACCTCATAAATTAAAAAAGAGAAGAAGAAAGAAAAGCTTCAATAAAACAAAGGAAACAGCTAATGGATTAAGTGAAGAGACAAGGTCCAGATTGAATTTTGCTAGCTGAGCATTGACATATTTGGTTGCTATCTACAATATACAAGGAACTCAAAAAAAATAATATAAGAAATCAAATAATCAATGAATGGAATCTGAAGTCATCAGAAAGGTCTTAAAACGTGAAATACAAATGGCCAATGAATGCAGGGAAAGTATTCATCCCCATTAGCTGTCTGAGAAATGTCATGTAAAACTACACTGAAATTGCATCTTACCTGTGGCAGAATGGTACTTATCAAGAAAACAACAGAGGCTGAGGAGACTGTGGAAAAAAGAAACGCTGTATACTGATGGAAGGAATGTTAATGAGGTCAGCCACTGGGAACAACCGTAGGAAAGTGTCCAAAAACAAAGAAACACAAAACCAAAACAAACAAATGAAAACAAGCAAAACACGCTTGAGAACTCATCTTCCATATGACCCAGCTCTCAGAATTTACCCAAAGAATTTTAAGTTCAAGTAACAAGGATGCTTGCGTGTCACTATTGTTTTAGCACTATACACAGTTGTTGCTAAGTTACAGGATTAACTCAAGTGTGCAACAACAGAAAAATACTTAAGAGAAATTTTTTAAAAATGTGTTATGCAAGTTACATACTTTACGTAGAAATGAAACTTTCTAGGGGATCACAGGGGAATAAAGAAAAGAGAGTCGTTAGACAAGAAAACCTAAGGAGGAAGGAAATATGATTAACACACTCTTCATTTGTACAAAAGCTTAAAAGCTAGGTTTTAAGAGAGGAACTTTTGTATATTTTCATCATCATCATCATCATAATTAGTTTATATAAAATTTTATTTTACTATACATACTATAAGCTGATTTCTTTAATTATCCTGCTATTTATACAACAAAATCCAACTTATAGATCTTCACAGCAAATATGAGATGCTTTGATAGGTCCTGTACTATTGATAGACTGCCCTTTAGATGTTGACAAGCTTAAAGAATGTCATGGATGAACCTCTTTATAATCAACATTTGTGAAACTTAGGACTGGATCTGGGGGGTCCAGATTATCTGGAGGATTCTAGATCAGAGGGATGGGACCTGAGACAGATTGTTGGGATTTGAGAGGATACATAATATCCAGAAAACCATTAACTGATAGCTATCTCTAACTAATCCAGAAGTCCTAAAGCTTGCGACATTGCAGCATCCCACAGGATGTCTGTTAAAGATCAAGAACAGACAGACATACCAATGTCCCCTTCCCTAAGAATGAATCCAAGGGAGCCTGCAGACCACAATATTAGGAAGTTAGTCTGGTCTGGAGAATTTAGATAATATCAAGTCTTAGATGGAAAATGATCCATCTGGTCATGTTTCAGTCTGACCCATGAGGATGTACCTTTTTCAGTGCTGTAATAAACTCAACCTTGTGCACCATGCTCTGTGAACATTTTCTGGATTCCTGAAGTAAAATCAGAGGGACAAGTAGGGTAGGGGAGGCCAAAGGGGGATGGACTCCGTTGTAGCCATAGTTAGTATGGTATTCTGCTCTAATCTCCCCAGTAGCAGCAAGACTTCCTCCCTACCTTCTCCAGTGCTCTGGATTCTCAAATAAAAGACAGACACACACTGCCTTATTATATTTAATATTCCTTAATCAGCACAATAGCTGGGCACTTCCAAACCTCCCTGCAGCTAACATACTCTCCCCTCCAATATTCCCGAATCCTTTCTTACTAAAACCTATATTCTATCTTGGCTGCCCTGAACCAAGACCTACAGTCATCCTGGGCCACAGTTCCTGACTCTTATATGTTGGTAGTCTGTCTGTCCTGTACTTCGTAGGCCTGATTTTTCTGCTTCCCTGGCATGGCCATTCTTCTTCCTCACTCTCTTCTGTCCCTTGCCCAGGAACCTCAAGTCCTACCTCTGTCTCTCTGCCTAGCCATTGACCTCCGGCAACTTTATTTACCAATTAGAGCCATCTGGGAGCAGAGACCTGGAGAGTCTTACATGCAGACATATGAATTCCCATATAATTCAGGAACCCATAATGCAAGCATTAAACCAAATCTACAACAGGTGGTACAATGGTGCTCATTCTGTAGGAAGAAAGGAAAGAACTCTTGCAGAATTCATTTGATTTCTAGAGTATTTTCATATATAAAATTCTCATTTTCTACTGGAGTGGAAAAATAAATATCAGTATGAACTCTCTTCTTTTTATTTCAAACACATTTAATCTGGCACTACTCTTCTGCAGAGCAGGAAGTAGTAGTTTCTGTGGGGCCAGCCAGGTGGTCTCTTTCCTAGTTCTGAGGTAAACAGAATGCTGCCTGCTTACTCTCTGTACTCTCATTAGAGAATCTATGTTCCATTTCCCTTTAAGACCTAGTAGAAGGTGAGAGATCCTTTTTTTCTCCATTAACTTCCAGAGTTAGAATCTTCTCTTTTCCATGGGATGACTGTAAGAGAAAAAAGTTCCTAACACTGGCAGAGGAAAAGCAAAGGGATCTTTTGAAAAGAAATTAATCAATGTATGTAAGCCAAGTCAAAGAGTACTCACTTCTAAATTTTTACCTAGAATGAAGATGCATCAAAGTCTTCCAGTCTTTGAAGCACAATGGAAATTTATTTTACTAACTTTCTTTAAAAAAAAACCATTCTTGAGAGCATCTCACATATATTTCGCTCACTAACTGTTGCTTAACCCCTGTATGGTATATTTGACCCAGAAGTATGACCCCCACACATGAGTAGTCAATTTCACATCCTCTCATTTCAGTTAAAGATCAGGTCTTGCTCAGAAATTTCTGAACATTTTGGATGTAAATGGAGGTTGCAGCTTGGAGCGAAGAAGAATAATGACAATGGAGAAAAATATAAATCAACATAGTCAAAGGTCAACTGAAAGTGAAGTACCGTAAAGGGAGAAGGAAGAGAGACTGGAGAAGCGAGTGTTTAAAACTATTTTTCTTCATTCTTTTCATGGATTCATATATATATATATATGAAATATATATATATGAATATATATACATATATACATATATGTGTGTATATAAACTGTATATATATGTATATATAAACTGTATATATATATGTAAACTGTGTATATATATATTTATGCACACACACATACACACACACACACACACACACACAGAGTTTGCTGTGGTTGCATTCAAGCCATTACCATTTGTGCCCTTGCTTCCATTCCCTCTGAATCCTTTTTAATTCTTCCATAACCCCCACCAGCTACACCACTATAGAAAATGACACCTCACATCCATATCATTAACAGTCATTAGTGCCTCGGAAAGAGGTGGGGCCTCATGGCTACCTCCTCTATCCGTGGTAGAAAGTTGGAGGCCTGATCCTGTGCAGATGTTTACATTTGCTGTGTTCATGTTTGGAAGAACAATACCATGCCTGGGTATCCCCATCTTAGGCACTCTCCCTCGTCTTCTGTCTTCTGGATTTTACATTCTTTCTACCCTCTACTCTCTGATGTTCCCTGTGCTTCAGAAGGGGACAGAGTGTAACGATCTCCCACTTAAATCTAAATGCTTAGCCCTCGATCAGTTACAGGACACAGAAATCAAGCTGGAGTTGAGCTGTAAGTCCCAGGCCTACTGGCTAGTGTCCATGGAACTATGAAGGTCTATGCAAGCTGCTGAGAAAATACAACTCTGGTCTCTCTCAGCTGTAGACCATGCCTGCTACAATACCAAACTTCACTGCAAGATAAGCCCAGTGGTACAAATATTTTATAAACAACTGCCTCAGATGGGATTTGAGACCTATTCCCAGGAAGGAATACACATCTGGTTCTATAAACCTGGCCAAAAGCCTTTGGCTGGGAAGGCTATGGGACCCAAGGAGGAACACACTATCATTGTTACTGTAAATAAACATGTTGTCAAACTGTCCTCTAAATATTTATGTTTATGCCCATAAATTAACGCCATTCTCAGCCTGGAACAGACAAGCTCCCATTTTCAAAAGTTGACAGGTAATTTAGAGAATCCTATCTGGTCAAAGCAACTAGCTTCTTTTGGAACATATTTTCAAATGAGGCATGTACTGGAAAGACGTTTATGTGAAGTTTTCCTGGCCCTTGAGAACACACTTCTTACCTGATTATTGTTGGCAATTTCTAGAGCAACTGTAGGAAAGGTGCAGATTGCTTTTAACTGCTTAGTTCAAAACCATGTTTGTTTGAAAATGATGGCTCACTAGACCATCCAAAATGAAGTTTTTGAGTATACTACATCTGAAGGTAGAAATTCCCCATTGAGGGAGGTATTCATCATGTATAGTTATACATATATAAAATACCTAGACATTCAGAGATACGGTAATATCTGTTGTTTTATATTGGTTTGGTTTTCTTGGACAATCCATACTGCTGCTTATATAATCCAATGCTACAGTAATCTTCCCTTCAGAGTTAGAAGTCGTTTTAAAATAGTGAATTCAATGAGCTGGTCATGTGTAGTTTCTCATTGAGAATTTGTGTTCATGTGTGTTTACTTTGCAATAATTATTAAAGCTTGCTGTTAAAGTTTAATACCAGTAATACATTTGGAGAGAGAGAAAAATTTCTCTCTCTCTCAGTATTTCCTAAACAAAATAAGCTCCAATATCATAATAGTCAAGGAGCTCATTGTTTGTACAGGACAATATTTATTTGTACATTGTTCTTATTTTTCTATGTTACTATAAAGCTAGAGGCTTTCTAGCCTCTCCCCTAGAGGTTATAAAAAGCACTTCCAGATCAAAGCTGATACACATGCAGGAAATAGGACTCTGATTGGTAGAAATGTTTCAGAAAGAAATAACAGCAACTTGGAGTTCCAGTGGCCAGACAAGTCACAAGGAATACACAGTGTCCCATACAGAGTTAATGCCCATACTTTTTCAGGCCTCATGTCCTTCCGGGAGCTGCCAGAAGAGGTGGTACAAAGCAGATAAACGATCACAAGAAACTGTTAAGACCAAGGGGCAAACCAGTATGGTAGATGTTCACTGTAGTTAAATTGAAAACTTTGATGTTATCTGGAACAGCAAGTGGTAATTTTTGCCTCTTTTGTTGCTTTCATTATTTCTTTCCACCTTTCTGTTTGTTCATTTTCTCTCCTTCTTTTCTACTTTCTGTCCTTTCTCTTCTTCTTTTTCCTCTATATTTCATATAAAGACAAGTATCATTAATGTATCATGAATCCATCATAGAAACCTTATTAGTTCCTTACTATACAGAGGCTCTCTGGGAAATGTTCCTTAGCAAGGTAGACTGACTCTATCTTTCTTGAAACTTAGGGACTGGAGGACACATATGACCAGGAAAGTGAAGTAAACATTAAGCTTATAGTAGGGAAGGACCATGAGATGAATACTGTCAGAGAGAGAGCAAGGACTCATCACAATAGATAGGCCAATGTTTGTACCTACTTCCATGCCCTCTACAGAAAGATGGCAACCTCAATAAGAATGTGATAACAGCAGAGAGGATCAGAGTGTAATTGGTGGAGATAGATGTAGATCAGAAGTCAACTAATCAGAAACATATGGCCCAATGTCATGGTGTACAAACATCAACATCCATTTCCACATCCAGCTAGTCTTACCTTCTGTGCCTTCTGATATAATATCCAGAAGTGTAGCTAATATATCCTACCTTAAAATTTCCTCTCCTCAATTCACCTTCCTCCATATGGTTTTCATTCTTCTGTGCCACTAAAATAGTTTCTAAGATAGACTCAAATAGTCACAGTAATACTGAAATTACTAGACATTTTCCATTCGAGTGCCCAGCATCATTAAATTGCCTCTTTCCAGAGCTCTCTAGCCTGTTGAATTCCATGGCATTGGTTTCTTCAGCCACTTCTGTGACCACCTTTTCCTTTCTTTTGTGCCAGTTTGGCTCACACTTATCTGCCTGTCTCTTAAATACTGAAACCAGTTATGCTTCAACCCTAAGACGGCTCCTATTTTGACAGAAAATGGCATTTCCTTGCCATCTTATCCAGGGAACTGTTTCTTGTATTTTAACCTCGATTGCATTTAACACTGACAACTCTAGGCTCAAGTATAACACTTCTCTTAGGTCTTTGTTTTAATTGTTTGCTGACAACTCAAACACTATTTCCTCTTGAGGGAAGACTCAAAGGAACAAACATGCCTGAAGACGCCAGTGGCTGCTATGTAACAGAGGAAAATCATCTGTGAATATAAGATAAAGGAGGTAGATACCAGGAATAGGATATACTTTCAATGAAAACAGTGAGATTACTTTTTAAAATTGAATGAATTCAGTGTTGAACAAGTCTTTAAGTGAGGTATAGGCCTTCCATTATTTTGAAGTGTAAAAATATAATTATAGCTTAAAATATTAAACATTGACAAAAGAAAATGTTGTATAAAATAAGCAAAGGACAACAACTAAAAGCTTATAACCAGGAAAACAGACTAAAAGGAAATAATAGAGAATTTAGAAATGGACATGTCAATCATATATTCAAATATCCAGTTTAACAGAGGCACTCATCCATATATTTAGGTGTCTAAACATATGTATGCACAGAAATGCATACACAAACATAGAGTTATACATGTATAAAATACATAGATATGCATAGATAAGGTTATGCCGAGTTTAAATTGGTTTGGATTCTTGCACAGTCCATACTGGGATTATATAATTCAGTGCTATAGTAATCTTCCCTTCAGAGTTAGAAGTCATTTTTAAAATGGTAAATTCAATGAGATGGTCATGTGTAGTTTCTCACTGAGAATTTATGTTCATGTGTGTTCACTTTGCAATAATTATTAAAGCTTAGTACATATGGGCTGGCGTACTATCATATACATATTTGTTTTCAACAAAATTATTTTCAATATAATTCTTGAAAATTAAGAACCAAGCTGTCATGTGGATTTTTGCTTGACTCATAAAGAATTCAAAGAATATTCAGAAATGGGTTTATATAGATTATAATTGCCATTTTAATATATAAACATCAATTTCTAAAAGATCACACTCATCAAAATAACAACAAGCACACTATATCTAGGAAAATGAAACAAAGATAATCATAACTTTTTTTGTCTTTAAAATTTCCAGACAAAAATAAGCAAACAAAAATAAAACAAGAAACAGGATTCTGTTTCTTGTTTAAGCTGGTCTTGAAATCACTGCGTAGCCAAGGTTGGACTCAGACTTGTCAATATACCTAACTGATCATGATGTCTACATAGAAAAATACAACATTATATTGAAAGAAATTAAAGTAAATGGGAGGATTATAGTCTAGTGGTATCTTTTAGGGTTCTTTAAACTCCTGGCCTGAATCTCCTGACCTGACACAGTATCTCTGAAAATGTAAGACTCTTATGTTATTCTCTTGCACCATTGCTAACAATGACATAGACTGGGAACACTCTGCGTGCCAGGATCAGTGGAAACATATTTTATCTGGCCCTGTGAATGGGTTGTCTCAAACGCACAGAGGAGTGAGCACAGGAAGTTACAGGAAAACATGGCCTTATCTCAGTTATGTACAAATATTGCCACACAACCCAATTATCTGGTGTGTACGAAAACATCGTTAATCTGTTATTCTCTGAAAGATATACGTGACTAGAAAAGGCTAGGGCAAGTGGAAAAACATTTTTAACTTTTATTTTCCCCCTACTTTTATGAGTTCCTTTGTTGCATGACTTTGAAATGTAAAAATTTCTAAAGAAGAAAATGATTTCCTTCATGGGTCATCAAATGTAAAGCACCTTTCCTTTTCCTCTCCCCACCCCTCTCCCTTGTAATCTCGTACACTTAGCTTCCCTATGGCTTCGTCCCAATACCAGTTGCTTCTTGTATGCTTTCATTAATGGCTCTTAAAATGGGCAAGCACTGACAGCCTCTCCTTTGGTACTTGTTCTTAAATTCTACAAGCATTAATGTTGTGCTAAGACAACCCTGCAGGCTAAGTTTCAAAGGGGATTCTGGTAAATCCTCTCCACTTACACTAAGTTTATCTCTGAGTTCACCACAGCTCCCTCTTTCACTTTTTGTTTACATACAGATTTCATCTCATTACTTTATGTATTGCCAGAACCCAAAGGCACAGTTTTCTCTTAATACATTCCAGTTTCCATAGAACTGTAGGATTTGCTGGCTTGATTTTCTAAGAGACAGCCAGCCCTTTTATTGAATTACAAAGACTGGAGATTTAGCCCAAGATAAATGTTTAATATTGCTCTTGGTCCTGGCAAGGATAGATGCTGGTTGAAAGGGTAGACCTACCTCTAAGTTGAAAGCAGCCTGCTTGAACTTCCAAGTATACATTCCACTTCCATGTGCCAGTCACCATAGGCTCTGACTCACCTTGACAACCTAAGCCCTCTTTTCACTTGAGTTCCTTCTTCCCTCTGGAAAAAGTACAGACTCTAAGATCACTCATTTTTCTGTCTCTCTGAACAGAATATGCTAATTTCAAGTACTAGACTTTGACAGCCAAAATGGCCCCAAAATATCCTGATGGTAACACAAAACTTCTCTTTCTGATTCTCTACATGTGACCAAAGTAATTTAATCTAGAAATTTGCATCTATAGAGTAGCTGTGCAAACAAATCTGCCTTACATTGCCCTTCCATCGAGCCATTGATGGGAAGAAAACATTACAGCTTCCTGATCTAAACCTTCTGGGCTTTCTCCTTCTTCACAACCACTCTCTTGCTTTTTTCATTTAATGTCTATGTTTTTATTTATTCTTTGATATATTCATACATGATATTTCAGTTATATTCATGCCCTTCTTCCAACTTCTTCCAGATCCTCTTCTACCCCATCCATTAAATGCCATGTTCTCTCTCTCTCTCTCTCTCTCTCTCTCTCTCTCTCTCTCTCTCTCTCTCTCTCTCTCTCTCTCTCTCTCTCTCTCCCCAAAATTAAAACAAAACAAGCTAACAAGAGGAAAAACAAATGCAAACAAACAAAAATAAAACTCATGGAGACGAGTTTGGGTTGACCGACTATTTTTAACATGAGGCCTACCTGGTACATATAACAGTAGTCATTATATTGAAGAAAATAACTGACTTTCTCTTCCAGAAACAATCAAATGTTAATACCTCCTTGTCTAGAGTTAGGAGGTGGCTTTGTACCCACTTCCCCTCCTCATTTCTGGGATTTTTGTCTGGGTTGAGCTTGAACAGATTTTGTATATAACATAGTACCCATCTGATGAAGATTTAACCCTTGGTCTTTCGTTTTGAATCTGTTACTTTTATCATTTTTAATTTTGCATCTGTGTGTGCATGTGTGTATGTACATGTGAGTGTGGTGTTTATAGAAGCCAAAGGCATACAATTCCCTTGAACTGTAGTTACAGATGATTGTGAGCAGATATGTGTTGGAAACCAAGTGTAGGCCCTTTGCCAGAGCAGACAGTACATGCTCTTAACCATTTAGCTATTGTTTATTAACAAACTATTTCTTCTCTTTGATTTCATCTGTCTGATCTACTTTTAAAGGTTAAAAGATTATGTGTGACTGTATGCACATTAATCATTAGTGTGTTCAGGAACATGGTTCTGTGTATATGCAAATGTTATCAAAGGGAAGGAGTGGTCTACCTCTATCCATTTAATGGTCTTTCTTTGAACGTGGAGCTCGTCTTTTTCCTGGCTAGAGTAGAAGCCAACCAGTCTCCGTGATCCTTCTATCTCTATTCTCAGCCTTGAGAACTGGGGTTAAAGGCAGGCAGTGGATGCTCTGTGTGTTAAATACATGATAGCTTCTGAACTCTAACCCTCATCATTGTACAAGAAGCACTCTTAAAGGCATCTCTTCAGGCCCTTCTATTACATGTCTGTCAAAACCATATTCTCAACAGCAAAACAATAGAAGATTTAAAGGGTTTTAAGGAGAAACTGGAGATGAATCTTTGGAGTTAAAAGGTCTCACTACTTCTCTAGAATTCAGTTCTGAGAACCTCTCTCTGGCAAGTCACAAATTCTTGAAGCTGTACATCCAGGCTATGTGATCCTCTCTTCTGGCTTCATGAGCACTCACACACCTTCAGTACACACACATACACACACACACACACACACAGAGAGAGAGAGAGAGAGAGACAGACAGACAGACAGACAGACAGACACAGAGAGAGACATACAAAAATATTAACAAAATCTTCTTTGAAAGTACTTTTATGTCACATAACATCCACAAATGCTTATGGTATCTATATTATACCTTGTTATAAACAATGTAAAAATCTTTCCAGTGGTTATTTTGTTGGTAGTAATGGTTGGTTGATTGGTTGGTTGGTTGGTTGGTTGGTTGGTTGGTTGGTTTGGCTTTAGAGATTTACATTCTTTCCAGATTTTGTACATGTATGTGGTGAATGTCATTTGTGCCAACAAAGTTGTCTCCCAAGTATGAAAGTCTACAACAAGAGTTAATTATACTTAGATTTGCTGTTACCATTGTGGGATTGGCTTTTGCGACTCTGTTCTTCATGAATGGTTCCAAGTTATCCTTTAAAACTTCACTCGGGTGTTACAGGTTCTAAAGGCTTTTCTAAGTTCTTGGAAAAAACTTGTTCTTCACTTATATCTTCACAGTAGTGTTTGGTTTATTCAGTGTGTATCGTATGATATTTTAACCATTAAATTCCTCAAAAAAAAATCACAAATTCCTCTTGGGCCCGGATGATAAACTCATACCCCAACTAAGGGTCCTCTCTTGACATGACAAAGTCTAGCACTGAACTTATTTCAATACTGCAGGAAGTGTCTGAGTAGAGGTTGTCCATGGTCCTCACAGAATTCCAGAATAGCATCTGTGAACCATGACTGAGACCAGGAAATGAATCACACTGTTATTTTGTTTAAGAAACATCCTTGAGCCCTGTGGAATCCAATGGAAAATGACATCAATTTCCTAACTGTAATCGTAGACTAAATTGTTATTACCAAACTGTCTGACACAGAACACTGTAAATTTTATTTCCAGACTATGAAATATTACAAACCCTTGACTCCTTTCACCATTACAATGTCAGGGTTCATTTTGCTTTCCACTCAAAAATGATCCTATTTTAGGAATTCTCTTAGTAAATTTATCAAAGTAAAAATTCTACTCTACAATGTGTCATGCATTTCTCCCTGCCATAAATATGATATATTTATGATTATATACACATATATTCATATGTACATATGAATTTATGGTGGATCCTCCTGGAAAATTACCATTTATACTTATCATATATGTACTTCATATATATGATATATATGAAGGAAGATGTAAGTCTGATCTCATATGTATAAATTTCATATAAGGTTTCTGATGCTGAGAAAGCTTAACTCAGTTAATATACATCCACCATTATTTGCCTGAGATAAAGGAGATTCTCTAGATGCATAACTTTTTATTTTAAAACCATGAAGTTTGGAGCTGGACAGTAGTCTCTATGGTTAAGAGCACTCTTGCTCTTGCAGAGGATCCAGTTTCTAGTACCCACAGGGTGATTCGCCACCTGCAACTCCACTTCTAGGGGATACAACACCCTCTTCTGACTTCTGTGGGCACCAGGCACACATGTGGTACACATAAATCATCGTGGTAAAACACTCATACAAATAAAATAAGTATTCCTAAAAAGATTTGTTCTAAAAACATGAAAGTCCAGGGGGAAATCAGAAAGAAGAGGTTATTTTATCATGTATACAAAGTCACAAAGTAAGAGGTAGATATAACCTTCTGCCCTACATATGTCCTCCAATTCTATATTCAACCTACAGGTTAGCTCTGTGATTATTAATCCTCTATGGTATTTCATCTATGGCATTTCTTCCCATATTATACCTCATGTACAAATAATAAAAATCTTCAAAAGCAATGAAAATATTCTGCAGAAGTACTTTAATTGAATTTTAAATTATGAATTAGCGGCACAATTTGGGTTTCAGCAACAGATGTTCATTTTCTAGCTACATACCTCAATTACTACCTAATAGATTGATTTCTATAGTGCTAACATAAAAACATTCAATTATTTATAAAATAAGTATTTAGTTCATTCAGTTAGATTCTTGCTCTAATTTCACTATAAATAGGCAATGTTTTGCAAATGTTCATAATGACCTTAGATGTGCCCCCAAATCATGGCCCTCCAAACTTAATTTTAAATTAATTTACAAGAATGAGTAAGCAAGCAAGACAAATAATATTTGTATTAAATTGTAATGAAAAGCAGCAAGCCAATGGGAGCGCTACAGGGGAGACTCTAAGAACAAATGGAATAAGGAGACAATAAAGGTGTACAGAACAATAAGTAATGCCCCTTCTCCAAAGGATGCTCTGGAATTATGTATTATTTTCATTCAGTTTCTTCACCTCACTTGCATGTTCATAAATAAACATAGCACTTTTTTGCAAATAACTTCTAAAGATTCCACTTCTTTTGATTCCTCTCTCTGAAGCCATGATTGAAAAATTTGTACAGACATGAGTGTTTCCAGTGAGTGATGATAATTTGAAACTCAAGAGTTTGTGTTAGAAAATATTGACATAAATGTGTTGTTTATAACACTACATTCTTATTCCACAGGCAAGTAGCATGATAGCATATCACATTTGGAAACAGGTTAGGGTATTTCATCATACATTTCCATTATACTTTGATGGTCCTGAGGCAATCCTGTAAGATTATGAGAAAGAACAATTATTTACCTTGTTTATGAGCACATACACAGCTTACCTATGTGACCACAATGCATTCTTGGAAAGAAAGTGGATAACTTTGAGTAAGAAAAAGGATGGTAGAAAATAATACCTTACATAATTTTACATATAGCTATTTAAGAGAATACTCTAAATTCATGTTTTATAGAGAACTTGTTAAAGTGAAAATTACAATCCAGAAATTCTGTCTTATGGTGAGCATTGGATTTTTAACATGCTTGCAAGTAATATCACTAACATATCATGAGATCCTGAGTAGAACATCAAGATACTGGGATCCGCAATGGTCAAAGGGCTGATAAACGTTTCACTACTATAGAATCATCATGACATGTTACCTCATACTACAAGACACTGTCTTCTAATTGATGTAACAGCTGCTGTAATACATTCTGATTACTATAAAAATGTCCAAAATTAGATAATTTACAAAACCTCAGGATTTATTTCTTATGGTGTTAAGAGTAGAAACTTGAAAATCCAGAAGCCAGAAGATAGAATGTCTTGAGGAATCTTTGTTTTCTGTTTTACAGATGTTGTCTTCCATTTGTGTTCTTGCATGGGTAAAAAGAAGGGTTCTCTGAATGGACTTCTTTTAATGGTATTCATTTTGTCCTTGAGTGCTTTGTCATGTGACCCAAACAACTCTCCTTCCTAAAAGCATCACAGTTGAGAGCTGAAATTGCAACACTTGGATTTGGGGGAAAAACCACAAATATTTAGACCATTGCATGACATGAGATGGGGAACAGCAGGGGAAAATATTGTAGAGAACAGATTGGAAGGAGGTTGGGGTAATTCATTGTTGAGAAAAACTTAGAATATATAGAGCACAGTGGCGTTTGCTTAAAATAAAATATTTTAAAACACAGAGCAACTGATACAGTATACCATTAGTTGTGTAGAGAACACATTTGAGCAAACTTCTCAATAAAAAGTCACCATGAGGACAGGCAGTTGCAGCTGGGTCTGATCCCAAGGAGTCATCCTGGAATGGGAATTCTAAAAACTGAAAGTCAACATCTGCACAATGGAGGACTGGTCCCAAAAGTTTCATCATGGGAGAGGGACAGCACATGGGAAGGCTTCTGAAGAGCAAAGGAAGATGTGGAGTTTTTCAGCTGTTAGAGAAACAAAACACAGTGGGGGAGTTAACTCACATTGTGAGAGTTAACATTACTTATTTGAGGAAAGGAACACTTGAAAAATAAGATCAGACAGAAGAAGAAACACCACCAGAATACACTGGAATAGAATGATGAAATGGGAAGAATGACCCGAAGGAGCCCTCATGGAGAGGACCCCTTATAGAGACAATCAGACACAGAGAGAAGCATTCACACAAACATTGTGGGAAACACAGGCGATGGTTTCTCAGTTTGGTTTGAACTAACATGACCAAAGAAGTCTATGTATGAACTGGGGAGGTCCAGGGCTTGAACTCACAGGGAAGTGCAGAAGAAGAAACAAGTCCACAGACTAGAAAAATAGTGCCCTGAGGGTACATTTCCAAATTAAAATCAGCTACTTTTATGAATCACTATTTAGTGGGAATTTGGTGACATCATCTAAAATTTGGGCAAATTCTAACAAACTGGTTTTACAGAAGTGATTGCAGCACAAAACCAAGAACTATTTTCAAAAGCTGGAAAAAAATAACCTAAATAAAAAGCATGGTAAAAATAAAGTGACGGAGACAACAATAAAAGTCAGTGAGTGATGCCTTGGAAAGGATGACACAGTAAGTAAAGCGGAGGAAGAGAAAACAGCAGAAGTGAAAATAGGAATCCAGGTCATTTGGGAAAAATTGGGTAGTTTCTAGCCATTTACATCCCAAGCATTCTGCAGAAAGCTCCCCACCCACTGCTTCCAGAAGCTAAAGATCCTTTCTCAAAGATCTCTTCTCATTCATTCATCAATAGTTTCAAAAGTTACTCTTCCTTTTTACTTGACACGTAATAATCATACAAAATGACAAGATACTTTCTGATCATTTAATGCACACATACAATGTACACTAATCAAACTGGGCTCATAAAGCCAACCATGGTTGAACGCACCTGAAAATCTGTTATGCAGGCTGAGGCAGGAGGATCTCTGTGACTTTGAAGCCAACCTGTTTCATGCCAACATACCAAGTACATGCACAGGCATACATATCAGGGTAACTAGAATTTCTATCTCAAAATTTAAGCATTTGCCTGTGTTGAAACCCTTGGGTTCTTCTCTTTGGGTTCTTTACAGAACATAGAAGAAATTTCTTAACAGTTGCCATCTTAAAATGCTATAAAATACTAGAACTTATTTCTCTTATCTAACTGTATTTCTTATTTCCAACCTCCCATTGTTCCCATTCCCTACTTCCCTGCCTACCCTCTACCGATGAGCACTCTATACTCTTCTGTGATTTCAGCTTACACACTGCTCACTGTTTCACTGATGCTGGCTTATATCATTTAAAAATTCTTTCAATTTTATTCCTATAGCTCGAAATGGCAAGCTTTTATCCATTTTGTGGTTGAATATTCTGGCTTAGTATAAACTTTTCTTTATCCATTTATCGATGTATGGACAACTAAGTCGATTCTTTATTGTGTCTACATGTTTATTCAATAAATTCATTTCATTTCACCTTTTTTTTTCCCTCATAGCTCCACGCTATCCCTCTCAAGACTCCTCCTCCTAAGTCCCTTTCCCACATCCATATATTTGTTTTGTTTTGTGACTCACTGAGTTTAACTAAGGCCATTTGTGTGACCATTAAAGTAGAAATGTCCACTGGTATCTGGTAGGCTCTTCAATGGGTATATACTGGCATGAGTTGGTATCTTCTGGTTTATACTTCCAGTACTTTGAAAATCAGTGATGAGAGTTTTTGCATACTTGATGGTTCTTTGGGTGTATGCTTTCTAGCCATGTGTATGTAGGCCTTTTGTACATTTTTTAATTTGATTATTTTGTTGGCTAGTCTGTTAAAATTTCCATAAAACCTAGATATGAATCTCTTATTGAACAGTTTGCAAAGAATTTCTCTTATTCTGATTATTTTTTTTCCTTAGCTATGTAGAAACGCCTTAGTTTGATATAATCCTATTTAAATACTTTGGTTTTTATTTCCTGCAATTTTAGAGTATTATTCAAATAGTATTACTTATATCAGTCATTCTTACTTATTATCACTCTGATGTTGGAACTTAATTCAAAGGATATTTGAATACACTAAAATAAAATTGCTACATTTATTTTATTGAAATAAAAATGTTAAATTATAGTTAAAACAAATCTTGTACAGGAACCATTAAAATTGGAAAAAATACTTCAGCATCAAACTGAGCTCAATTATGAATGTAACAACAAGAAGTCAAGAATTATAATGAAGGAGTATGCTGAGACAGAAAGTGTTGATGAATGAAAAGTTATTGCTAGGAGACATCAAAGATTAGGAGAATTATGTCTAAAGAAGATGTCAAAGATAAGAATAATTCTGGATAAGCAGTCTCCACATGATTCTTGCTGAAGGCAGTTCAGAGCTATCAAATATACCTGAGAAATAGAGGAAGGTGGACACTGATTGGACAATGTTGTATGGTAACCTTGTTCATTAAGTTAGAAAGATAGTTGCTGGATATGTCTACCTGGGAAAAAGCCCATTACAATATCTAAAGACAACACCTAGCCAAGAAAAGAGCTTAAGAGCCAGACTTAAGTAAAGGAGTGTATCATTATCAGATGCTCCAAACTATTCCCACTCAGGAAGGAGTCTCCTGGCCTTCCCGTGTCTGCTCCAACATTCCTCTAAAATCTTTCCTTACAGCATCATTGCCAAGAAAATACCAAAGACTTTCTCTTTTTCTTGTGTGTTTGGCCCAGTTACACAAATCATTGAGCAACCTGATAAATTTAAAAGTGATGCTTAATAGAATTTTCTATCTCATTTCTTCCACATACGTTCATAAAACCAAGCAATGTTTATTTCCAAGTCATAAAACCCAAGTGATGTTTACTAGGTCACACAGGGGACAGAATCATGGCTATGTCTTGGGAAGAAGATAAATCCCAAGCATTGTAATTTTTAAACTTTTAATTGGACTTGGTCTTGGTCCAATTCTGCCAATACTCAATGTTCTAAAACCCTTCAGAGTTTATCATTGAACAAGGAGGAAATGTATCCCAAAAGCCAATGACCCCTGGAATAATTAATGGTTATGATGTACATCATTAAAATACCTTTGAAAAAATGTAGAAAACAGAAAAAAGTAAAGTAGCAATTACTATATTAAAACAAGAAGTAACATTATCAAGCATTGGGTATAAGTTAAAAATAATTTCAGAGGATTATACACATAGAATATCTAGTAACTTAGTCACTCAGGGTTATCATCATACATGTTATTTTGCAAGACATTTACAAGAAAAATACTTCCTGGGTATTTTCATTAAAATTAGTTTTTAAGCCATATAAGAAAATCATTACTATGAGGTCTTGATTGCCTATATATTTGCATATTTCTACCACAGTATTTGTGCTTTTAATCAAACTTAATAATCCATTCTCCTGAAACATTTTAGTGAACATAGAAGAAAGGGTCAACTTTGAGAGAGCATTGGACTCAAACCCTTAGAGTTTTTCATTTGAATTGTTTGACAATCAGTTGTGGGTGCTGTTTTTGGTTGTAAGGAGTTTTACAGGGCAGAAAAGAAAAGAAAACTCAATCCACGATTTCTTTGGAATAAACATGACAATATATTGCCTTTGTGATTTCTCTGGGCACAGGAAAGAAATGCTTCTGCAAATGATTAGTGCAGAACACCATCTCACTGCACTCACAATTGTCAAAGTGGCAAACTGTGGTAAACAGCCTTTCTGGCAATTTTAGGCACTTACTGTTCAAAGTGGAAATCACATGTTTTCCTTCCCGCATGGGCAAGATAGACTTGTATTGGTTTTCCCTCTGCTCAACATTAACAGAGAATGCTTGCGTTCTTTCCTCCCAGGGCAGAACAAAACTACTTGATGTGAAACAATTTTCCCTGTAATAGGAGTATTGATCACATATGCTTCTATAACAGTGTTACATCATAAATCTATTTAATTAAAAACTCCCCTAATCAGAAACCATCCAAGTTCAAGTTATTGATTTAAAAGTGTATTTATTGCATACACATCTCTAAAGTATTCATAGTGAGTGTCTCCCAGCTTTGCATTTTTGTGACTAGGAATTATTTAGTAATTTGGGAGAAATAAGTCCAAGATAAGCAGTCAGCAAACTACACACAGAACCCTTGGACTCATTATGTAGCCCAGTATAGTCCAACTCCTGATCTTTTGACCTCTGCCTGCCACGCACTGAGATTACAAGAATGTGCCACTAGGCTGCATTTTGGAGATCTATTTTTAAATAATACAGTCATTTTTATTGCTTAGGGTCTTGACTGTACACATAATTCCTTCCAGACAGTTCATATGAAAACCTTTAATATTGGTAAGTTGTATCAGTTTTAAAAGAAACAAGGAATTGTGGAACACCCAGAAAATAACCTTTGTGGTAAACTTTCCACTCAAAGCCAAAGTGACAACTGGTAATACTAACATTCAGTGGGAATTAAGTTACAAAGAAATGGCTTTCTTTATCCACTAGGAGCTACTGATTGATTCCAAGAATTTCAGGTCTGTTAGAAAGGGAAGCAGAGGAGGTCATTTGCAGGAAAGAGTAGTCTAAAGTCCAGGTGGGGTAAGAAAAGGACAAAGAGGATCTAGCACACTTTGAAGAGCCTCAAAGTGTTATACTCATGACCAAGCCCAAGTAAGTATTGCTTAAATAAAGATGACTCCCCCACCCTTCATCTTCTCTCCTGCTGATAGCATAACCATAGTCAACAAGGCTTGTTTCTCAACCATGCTCTGCTCTGTGGGGTCAGTGTTTTTACAGTCCTTGGGATATATATGTTGCTGCCTTTTTTTTTCTTCTTCTAACTTAAACACACACAAACACACACACACAGAGAGAGAGAGAGAGAGAGAGAGAGAGAGAGAGAGAGAGAGAGGCACGTACACGTAGTAGAGAGTGCTCATTAATTATAAAAATTACAAAAATTGACAACGTGATTCAAATCCTTCTGGAGCATAAAGCAAATATTTTGTTTGCTTCTAAGATCTGACTCGAATGCCAGATTTGACAGCGTCTCAGAAGAATGCAGTCATTTCTGTTTTTTTACTGGAAACTTTGAAACTGTTGACACCATGAATTTAAAAAAACAAACAGATGGGCATGTCTCTATGACCTCACTTGGGGTTGGTTTGACATGTCAATATTCAGAGATGAAAGACAATGTCTCTTTTAATGTTTGTAAATAAAAAGAATTTGCCTATGTCATCATAGCCACCCCATGCTCTGCTTAGTTTGTGGGGCATTTAATGTGGCTATAGTTGTGATAGGTGGGGAAATATTCAACCATTATCATAGGATGTTAGAAATTCCTCTTTCAAAAGAGAGAGACAGACAGACAGAGAGAGAGAGAGAGAGAGAGAGAGAGAGAGAGAGAGAAACAGTAAACCACCCAACACTTTTTTAAAAGAATAAAACAGGCTATTAGATCAAGCGATTCAAAAATGTGAGAATAGCCAAGCTTTTCAGTTATGGCAATGTGAAAAAAGATTTTTTCAGTGAAAATAATTTTTAATAAAGATTTATTTTTTATCTTGCCAACAAGCAAACAAACAAACAGACAAAAAACAGACAACACTTTACACAGAATTACACTGGACTTCAGCCTGGGGAGGCCACGGGAGTTTAGAACTTTGTCTCTTTTTTAATCTGGAGTAGTCCAAGCAAAATTATAGTTTCCTAGCCACCCTTTAATCTTCCATTTTTAAAGAGAAGGACCCCAGAAAACAGTGGTTGTGTAACTTCTAAATTTGAGGCAAGAGAAGTTAGAAATCACTGTTGCTTAAATAGTACTGTGTTGGGACATCCACAAGAGATGACTACTTGGACAGTTTTAGCCAATGGGAAGTCTTTATTAGCTGGCTGGTGAGTCCACTGGGTGTTTGGGATCCCAGCGAAGCCCTGAGTCTTTCTCAGGGTGAGATTATGAGCACAAAAACCAGATGCCAGGTTGACATATTTCAGTTAACAAGATCAGTTAGCCAGAGGAGGAACTACAGGAGCCAACAAAGCAAGGTTAGCGCATTTAGAGACTTTCCAAGGCAGGTGGTAATGTTTGCTTGTTGGGTTTTATGTCCTGAGTGCTACTTGTATAATGGAGTCGATTGTGCTTAGTTCTATTAAGATCTGGTGCCCTGTTATAATTTCAGAAAAACAGCTTACCTTCTCACACAGTATTAGAGATTAAGAAAATATATGTGTAGGTGTAAACTTTTTCCTCTTTCCTCAATTGAAGTCACCTCATCAAAGAAAAAGAAAAAAAAAATAACTCTACATTTTTATCAAATGAGATCAGACCTTTAACTGTTCCTTTGTAAATTGTGTGGTCAGCATTAATAGTTTCGAGTCAGACATAGTGGCCAAGTTCTGTAATCCCATTTATTAGGTTGCTGAGATAGGATGGGAAGAGCAATTCAGAGAGACTCTACCTCAAAAAATATAGAAACAGGGCTGGCAACATAGTTTAGTGGCAGAGTCCATACCTAGCACATGTGATACTCTAAATTTAATGCCTAATGCCACAAATACAGTAATAATAAATACAAATTAATATATTTTCTTTTTATCTTGTTTTCCTACTGTACATATAGGTAATTGTCCAAGTCCATCTTTGGCCAATGTAATTTGATTAAACTTTCATTTGGTGGATTGTTATTGCATTCTGGCAGAGGCTCTGCCCATGCCAAAGATACACAATAAATGGTGTATACTGAGATCCTCACATTTTCCCTACAGAGTGCAGGGGCATGGGAAAGAGGGAAGCAAAGAGACAGAAGGTCCCATGATGAAACAAACATGTCCTGTTGAAATCTGCAGAGTAATGTAAGCTCACACATTCAGCAAAACAGAATGGTATATCCAAGACTTGAACGGGCACCTTAGCCGTGGAGAATGAGCTGATATACAGACTGAAGAAATAAATCTTATTTGGAAAAAAAATATTTCTAAAGTAATTGTCTGGATACTATGGTTTTTAAAATAACTTAACGTAATATTTCAGCTTTAGGCACGGAAAGGCACGTAAAAACTTTGAATACTAAGAAGAACAAATCTTAGTGCCAGGAAGCTGCACAAGGTATATTTCTCTTCAAACATTCAGAGCTGGATAGGTAAAATGCCTGTGTTGGCTTGAGAGGGAAGAAATACAGATGTGCAAAGTGGAGGCTTGTTCTGGAGAATGCCCCCTTCTTTCTCCCTTCAATCTGTTGAGATGTCTAAGCCAGAGCAAGCACTCGTGCTTCCAGATGAAATTAGATGCTACTCCAGCTGTGTGTACAGCTTTTAGAATGTTCAAGAGTAACTTCAGGCTATTCTAGATGATGGAGATTCTATCATGTGGGTTAGGGTACCTGACTGTGTTACAGATACAGTATCCAGCCGAACAGATGATGGAGATTCTATCATGTGGGTTAGGATACCTGGCTGTGTTACAGATACACTATCCAGCCGAACAGATAGGTTTTCCCCTCTTTTTTTTGTAACTGTTATGAAAACGTATTTTGCAAAATGTCCAACTCTAAATGTCTAAGCAAGGAGTCATAGAAACCCACAAGAAAATGGTAAATTTCACTATTGACCAGAAGTTTTGTTTGTTTTTGTTTTTGTTTTTTTGGTTTTTTTTTTTTTGGTGGAAAATATTTCTTTTTTGTTTTGTTTTGTTTTGATTTTTTTTATTTTTTTTATTTTCTAAGTTTTTTTATTTACATTCCAAATGATTTCCCCTTTTCTGTTTCCTCCCTCCCCGAAAGTTCCATAAGCCCCCTTCCCTCCCTCTTTTCCCCATTCAACCCCCTCTCACTTCTCTGTCCTGGCGTTCCCCTACATCAAGTCTTTCCAGGACCAGGGTCTCTCCTTCCATCTGCTTGGAAATCTATTGATATGTGAATTGTGTCTTGGGTATTACGAGATTCCTTATCAGTGACTGCATACCATGTGTGTTCTTTTGTGATTGGGTTACCTCACTAAGGATGATATTTTCCAGTTCTGACCATTTGCCTAGGAATTTTGTGAATTCATTGTTTTTAATTGCAGAGTGACACTACCGGAGGATCCTGCTATACCACTCCTGGGCATATACCCAGAGGTTTCCCCTGCATACAATAAGGACACATGCTCCACTATGTTCATAGAAGCCTTATTTATAATAGCCAGAAGCTGGAAAGAACCCAGATGTCCCTCAACAAAGGAATAGATTCAGAAGATGTGGTATATTTACACAATGGAATACTACTCTGCAATTAAAAACAATGAATTCTCACCTGAAGAATATCTAATGGCTGAGAAGCACCTAAAGAGATGTTCATCATCCTTAGTCATTAGGGAAATGCAAATCAAAACAACCCTGAGATTCCATCTCACACCAGTCAGGATGGCTAAGATCAAAAACACAGGAGACAGCAGTTGTTGGCGAGGATGTGGAGAAAGAGGAACACTCCTCCACTGCTGGTGGAATTGCAGGCTGGTACAACCACTCTGGAAAGCAGTCTGGCGGCTCCTCAGAAAACTGGGCATGACACTTCCGGAGGATCCGGCTATACCACTCCTGGGCATATACCCAGAGACTTTACCTGCATGCAATAAGGACACATGCTCCACTATATTCATAGCAGCCTTATTTATAATAGCCAGAAGCTGGAAAGAACCCAGATGTCCCTCAACGGAGGAATGGATTCAGAAGATGTGGTATATTTACACAATGGAATACTACTCTGCAATTAAAAACAATGAATTCACGAAATTCCTAGGCAAATGGTCAGAACTTGAAAATATCATCCTTAGTGAGGTAACCCAATCACAAAAGATCACACATGGTATGAAGTCACTGATAAGGGGATATTGACCCAGAATCTCAGAATACCCTAGACACAATCAGCATATCAATAGATTTCTAAAAAGATGGAAGGAGAGACCCCTGGTCCTGGAAAGACTGGATGTAGGGGAACGCCAGGACAGAGTAATGAGAGGGGGTTGAACGGAGAAAAGAGGGAGGGAAGGGGGCTTATGGGACTTTCGGGGAGGGAGGAAACGGGAAAGGGGAAGTGATTTGGAATGTAAATTAAAAAAATAAAATAAAATTAAATTAAAAAAAAAAAAAAACAATGAATTCACGAAATTCCTAGACCAGAAGTTTTCTTGTTTCCCAATGTCTCCATTTGTGGTAGCCTCTGCCAGAAAATTCTTTAATTCATACTCTGACAGACAATTTAAGGCAAAACAAAGTCCCTGGCTACACACTTCTCATAAAAGATTCTTAAAGGGGCCGAAGGACAGAAAGACAGCAGTGGACATTTCATTTCTATTATTTTCTACCAGATTTTCAAACGAGAGCATCAGAGTCCAGTGTAAGAAACCTCCCGCCCATCAGACAGCTGAGGTGCATTTTCCAGTGCAATTTTTCACTCTCCTCGCACTGTTTCTTACACACCAGTCAGAGAAGGAACAGACTTTTGTCAGGTAGGAATGGGATATTTCAAATGAACTCTAAAATACTGGGAAGGGGCATTGAAGGAGCAATTTCTGAACTACAGAGACATAGGGGAAGGCTGTACAAATTAAAATTGATAAATTGGGAAAGAAGCAGAACCCCTTTTGCATTCCAGAAAGTATGTATGGGAAGCTGCTTCTTTATTTACTTGGGTCTAGAGAGTGTTGGCAGACACTTGTGGGGAAGTGAAAAGGATTCTGGGAGTAGGCAGTGATCCATGAAGACCTAAACAAAATTCTCAAAACTGAAGATCTGCCTGGTGAATTCGATAGATGGGAGAAGAAAACATTGTACCATCACTGGGACCTTCACTTAGCCTTGCTTTATGAAAGCAAACATGACCAGAAGATTAGCAAGTAGACATGGTATCTGAAACCCTCCACAGTGTTGGTTAATCTAGCTGATAACAGCTGTGGCTGTTATAAACAGAATTATCTATAAGAGCTAGACTTAGGATAACATCTAGATTTAAGCATGGCTAAGTAAACCATGCTTCTATTCAGAAAGGCAGGAGTGTCCAAACCAGAAGATGTATGTCAGTGTTCCTGCGCTGATTTCCTATAAACAGGATGATCCCATTCCCAAGCTGAGGAATGCATGTGTAAGCCTTATTCATGATGTATAAACACCCAAGAGCTCAAGCACTGATAACACTTTAAGTGCAGATCAGATCCACACAGAGGCCTTCTGTGCTTAACTCAAGGATTTAAATAACATTCAACTACAAATATTCTTTCTCTGTGTAAGGAAGTTCTAATAACTGGAATTTCAAAGCCTATTGATGTATGCCAGGCATGGCTTGTATGAAGACTCATTAGCAAAAGTCTAAAGAAATCAAGAAGTCATCATAAACCAATCTTTTTTACTCTGGGGTTGGTACCAAAAAGGAGAAATACTTGAAGTCACAAGCATGGATTTCAGTCTGAGAAAACACTTTGAAAAGTTGTCTTTATTATTTTGGACAAAGCATGTAATGCCCTGGACTTAGCTTCCTTGTCTTAATAATACAATTATGCTAATCAGCCTTGCTCTTGCTCTCAAATGGTTTAAGGAGTGCATTGCTTTGTGGACGGGGCTCTAAAAATGTGTGCTTGGCCCAGCCAGATCACTCATTGTTACACAGCTGGTTGACTTCCGAACTGCCTATTACAATTCCTGATGAGCATTGGACACTCAATGGGAAGCTTTGAAATAAAACTGACTGATAACCACAGGAGAAAAGAAATAAGATATCCATAAAGACTCAATGCTCAAATGTGACACAGTCTTGGAGAAGACCGAGGAGACAAGGACAGGGATGCAGAGACACATGAAGTGACATTGCCTTGAATGTTGTTCATGAAGACTTAGAGGTTTGCTTCTGAACCTAAGTAAACTAGGAAACAAATACACTTAATGGTTGCCCACTGACTTGAATGTCACGAGTGCAGTTGACTTTGTGTCCCATTGTCTCCATGACCTCCATGATTAGTTATCTACAACAAGGCTATTCAGGGAAACTTTCTTCAGTGATAGCAAAGGCTATCTACTTTGGAGGCTTGCATAGCACCTTCTGGTACCATAAAAGCAACTCCTTAAGAAGGAGGCTTTCAGGTCAAATCCAGCTCAGGGGCTACCAAGATCTGTTTCTGAAAAGCATGGTGTCTCCAGCAATGGAGACTTAACTTCTGACTGTGTGTTGGCAACCAAGGACAATAGCAAGAGGCTGTATGTTCTGGGAGTCTCTTGGACATCCCTGACCAACTACTGAAAAGAGGACTTTTCATGTCTGGTGGTATGCTTTTGATCCCACACTCAATGAATACATTTACAAAATACTCCCTTTGTTTGGGCTCAGGGAAGATTCTAGAAAATGGGATTTGAAGGACCATTAAGGGCCATAGGAGATTCCTGAGAGATCCTGTCTCCTGGAAGTGTCAGAGGCTAGACCAATGAAGTCTCACTAGTATGAATGCTGAAATATGAGCTGAACAACAATAGACATGCCAATGTGCGTGTGGAAAGCCCACAAAACTATAACCATACACAAAGAAGTTCAGGTACATAAGGAGTGATGAGAAAGAGAAATAATCTTTCTCATGCAAGAGCTCATCACTTGGCTATTCAATACCAAATAGTCAGGCCTGAAAACATACATATGAGTAACATACAGACAGAACTGGTTACATTTAGGAATATATATGAATATACTATGTTTATATACATATATGTGTGTAATAACAATTAATGAAAAGGTGACATAAATTTGAATAAGAGCAATGAAGTTTATATGGGAGGGATCAGAGGAAGGAATGAGTGGGGAGACATGATGTCTATAATCTAAAAAATACTATAATCTAAAAAATAAAAGATTAAATGGTAAGTTATATGATCAAAGTAAATTAAATAAATAAATGACTACCCACATGTGCTCTACCCAATATGGCAGCTACAAATATTATTCTTTCTTTACATAAGGAAATTCTAATAACTGGAATTGCAAAGACTATTGATGTATGATAGGTATGACTTGTAGGGTGGTTCCTTAGCAAAATTCTAAAGAAATCAAGAAGTCAGCACAAACCAATCTCTACTCTTGGGTTACATGGATCTTCTAACCACTTTAATTAGGCTAAAAAAACTAAACAGAAATCAACTCATAATTTTACGTAAATTAAATTAACATAGAGTTCAATACAATGGCCCCACGTTTAAAGGGCACTCTATTAAATACCATAGGTCTTTAACTTACACACTGAACAAATGATCCTATTTATTGCTGGGATATTCTGAGACAGCATTGTGGCCAATGTGTCTCAAGAAGAATCAACATAAGGAGAATTCAATTGTCAAAACTAAAGTTGTGCTTCCTCGGGCTCAGATTTAGAGCATCTCTGGTAAATCCTGTACAGTCTCACCAGAGGAGGGAAGTGAGTCTTGGGTCCTGACCCACTGTACTTCCTTTTATAAAGGAAGAAACAGGAAGCTGTTAGGTTTGCATATTGGGTGGGAAAATGTATATGTTTGCTGTTAGGGCTCCTCTGTTACTTCCTGTCTCGTGTGAATCTTTCCAGCTTGCTTTCCTCCTGCTTCTTCTGTTTGGTTGCATTTCAATGATCTCCTGATTGAAAAATATATTCTTCTGGATTTGGATTGTCAAAAAGATGTGTTAATAAAAGTCTAGACATGTATATATGTGGCTTACACACTTTAGTTAAAAGGATTACTGCAAATACATCAACATAATCTTTTAAAAAAGACATTAGCCAAAGATCTAAATGAAGGAAAGATCATTGTAAACTCAAGAACTGCAATGTTAAAACCAATCTAAATCTCAAAATCATATCTATTTGTATCCTAAGAGTTTGTGGAGCACAAAGTAACTGCAGTTGCAAAACTGCAGATTACTGACATGGCCAGTGACCAACTAGAGTTAAAGAAAAACAATTTTGGAAACTCTCTGGTCCCTCTGGCTCCCCCGGTTCCCTGCTCCCTAGTAAAGAAGAAGATTACACAAGCCCCACCTGCTGCACAACATGGAAATAGCATCGAAGAGCCATAAAGTCTGTTAACCAACTCTTAAACCATAGTAATAACAATTATAACCTCAATCTTACTATACTATCTTAAAGTTATAATCCATAGATATTTAAAAATAATTCCCTATAAAATTTGAAATAAAGGCTTAATGAATAACTGAACTCTGACTTTCCAGATTTTAGAAGTTGTGCTAACTGTGTCAGATCTTGTAACACATTGTGTTTCACATAACAAAATGACAAAATCCTAACAGCTTAACATTATGATTTTCTTTTAGGCTTGGATCTGAATACAGATATTTTGATAATATAATTTAATTCCATTTAATCCTTAGAAGAAATGCTTGATGAACATAACCCTTAACTTCAAGAAGTGTCCTGTTTTAATATCTAGGAGAAAGTAGAGATGTATATCCTTTTATTTTGCACAAGAAAAAGAGTCTTACTTATTTTTATACCGAATCAGCAACGAGTGGTCATGCTGAGCTGGTTTGGGCATGGGAGGCAGAATGAAAAAAATTCCATAAAGTTTAGTAGAGAGATAAGTCTTATTACTGAATAATATATGTGAACACCTTTAAGGCATGAAGACATACCCTCCACTGTTACAGTATACATAAAGCAAAAGTTCTGTACCACAACAGAAAGTATCAGTGACCTGTAAAGTGCTTCCGGGATGGAGTTGGGGAGTTATCTCGGTTGGATTTCAAGTCGTATAAAGCCATCTATAAGTCTGGCATAGATGCAGTTTTGATTGGGTTGATAGATTGAAGGCACAATCATTAAACAGTCATTTTTGTTTAATGCCATACACTAAGCTACTTCACACTGTCAAAAGCCTATTAGGTATAACTGACTCGGAGCCTGGAGGATTCTAATGAGTGGTGGCCATCTTTCTCTGGGTTCATTCCTCCAGCACCTGTGTTCATGTAACCAGCTACATATTAAAGGGGTAAATGGTCATTGGTGTTCAGTTCAACTTATACCACATACCATATCGTCATTATTTGCTAATAGGTTATGAAACAATCATAGAGATTCAGAAGCGTAGCAGGAATGCTGCCTTTGTAAACTCCACTGGTTTTAGTAGAACATCGCTGCTGTCCTTGCGCAGACCTATATGAATTTCATGACCTTTGCCACCCTGTGAATTTAACAAAGTTAAATCTTTGAGAGAATGATTACTAAAGTAACATACTGCGTTTCACGCTCTACCAACAGGAGGATGAGAAAGCTGGGATTAAATTCCTCAGCCTGCACTGCTGTGGTTGTCACGCACAGTTCTCCCTTTCCAAAACCCTCAAAATAACTTATAATGCCATGTAGCATATGTGCTGGAATAATTGGGCATACTATGGTACTTTCTGTTGGACAGTCCCTTTGGAACAGACAAAAGCTATAAAATTCAGCATTTTGCATTTATCCCACTTTGCGTTTTGAGCGTTTTAAAGAGCGTAACTATAATATCACTTGACAACTTGGCAAGCTCAGGACTGAATAATGGGCACTTTGGGGTAGGCAGTCTTATGCTTTTTTAGTTGCTGTCTTTTTGAGACATCTGTTGGGATCTGGAAATCAAAGCAATGGTATAAATGAACAACTCTTGAATCATGAAAATTAAATAAAGGAAGAGACTTAAAGATATAACTTAAAATATATTTTTGCAAAGTATATTTTGTAGCTTCAAGCAGAACCTATAAAACACCTCCTCCCCTAATTTTAAATTTTTGACTGAACTTTGAAAATCCAAAAGATAATCACATATTATTTTATTAATTAGCCTTCCTATATCTGGTCTATTCTTACGACTGAAGAGAATATCTCTATCCTGAGTTTCCACATTCATCTGAGGCATGTACACCTAGATACCACCATACTGTTTGCATGAAGCAGATACATGATCAGACATGAACAAAGAAAGGAAGATTTCAGTGTTTGTAGAATACGGCCAGGATGGCTTAAGTCCACTTGTGACATTTCTTTTTCTTGCAGTCGTTTGTTAATTATTTATTCTCTTAGGGCAAGAAAAATGGTTGGATCTTCAAATAACCTCTCTAAATCTCTAGACAGATACACAGAAGGAATAACAATTGTGTAAGCACATACATACCCACACATGCACACACATGCAGAAGAGAGGGAGGGAGAGATGGGGGAGAGAGGGAAAGGGAGAGGGAGGGAGGGAGGGAAGGAGGGAGGGAGAGAGGGAGGGAGGGAGGGAGGGAGGAAAGCAGAACAGTCAGATCTATAAGAGGATCCTTCCAGAATGCAGACAATAAGATGGATTCTTGTAATCAAGGAATAAACATATTTTCTGATATGGTAATTCCAATGAATCCTTATTATATGCTGATGTATTTAGTTAAAACTTAGATAAAGAAAGCATGAAAAACAAGAATAAGCCATCACTGAGCACCGAGTCTGGGAATCCAGGATCCTGCTGGTTGCTTTCAGTGGTTTAAAGGACTGGCCAGTGCTTGAGCTAGCTATTATGCATTGTAATCTGCACACGTTTATGTATTGAGGAAATACCTAAGCATGATGCTTAAATTTTCTAAAGCTTTGTCTTGTTTTTCAGATATATATGTATGAATACACATGTGTAATCATTTTTACATCATGGTTGCATACCTGTGTGTGTGAGACATACATACATACACACACACACACATACACACACACACACACACACACACACACACACAGAGAGAGAGAGAGAGAGAGAGAGAGAGAGAGAGAGAGAGCAGGGAGAGAGTTGGGGCCATATTAAAAGTTAATGCATATAATTAAAATTGTTTTTAATCCTCAAATAGGAATTATTTCCATACAGAGGCTTTTTGTTCACCCACACTTTCACAAACTGGAAAAAACATTTCACTCCTTAAAAAAAGATAACAGGACAACACGGCTGTAAAGTCATAGGCTTTAGCATTTGACTCTTCTTCTTAATATGATATAGCATACATAATCCAAGATCTTGTAATCTAGTAATTTGATTAACCTCCCAAAGCCAGAGACTTCCATGCTTTTTGTGAATATTTAGTTCTTCTTGCCATGGTTTTGCATGTATTTATTCTAGAAGGTTCCTATTCAGACACATCCCACTCAACTCAATCACATTAATCCCAACATAAAGAAAAAGGTTTATGTCCTTAAGAAGGCAAGTATTTCCCAGGCATAACCTGCTGAGACATGTTAGTGAGGAGGAACATGGACCCTTCATTCATCCATCCATTCACCCATCCATCTCTTTTACAATCACTGCGACTGTGAAAGAGCATGGGACTCTTCTAGACCAGTGGTCCTCAACCTTCCTAACGCTGAGACCCTTCAATACAGTCCCTCACATTGTCCTGACCCCAAACCATAAAATTACTTGCGTTGCTACGTCATGCTGTAATTTTGCCATGAGTCGTAATGTAAACATTTTTGACAATAGAGGTTAGTCAAAAGGGTTGTGAGCCCACAGTTTGAAAACCTCTGCTAGAACAAGGTGAAAGGTGCCAGCATTCATAGTTAGACTAAGGAGAAGACAGACATTTCATCCTGGTTCCTCTACAGATCTCTCACTATTTAATACACCTGGGTCATCAGAGGAGAGGAGGATGACTCTTGCAGGTATGCAGAGTTCAACTATTTAAGAATAGTCTAGCTTATCTGATGTTGGTAACTCCATGAAGACATTTGTTCTCAAATGATTAGTGGCCCAGAAATGTTGACTTTGGACACAGGCGAAGCTGCCGTCAGGTTTACCCCCTCAGAACTCAGTCTACTCCTTTCCCATTTGCAATGTTGCCATTTTATGCTGTGAAAAGAGAGAGAGAGAGAAACAATGTTTACCGTTTCCACTTTTCACAAATCTGCCTTCCAAACTAGACCTAAGCTGCTTCCTGACCCCTTTGTTTGTGTATTTCCCTGCATTGGGAAGCAACTGGGGTTTTTTTTTTTTTTCTTTTTTGCCGATTTTCTAGTAGCCAAACTAGAGGTTCTCAACTAGATTCCTTCTAGAAGTTTGGGTAGATTCAGAGAAATATTATTTTCAAGTTTCTACCCTAAAGTGTTTGTGTTTCAGTTGTCTACTCTATGGCCTTAAAAATACATATGAATAAGGCCAGGGAGATGGCTCAACAGGTAAGTGTGCTTGCTACCAAGTCTGACAACCTTAGTTCAATTCCCTGTAAGAGGAGAGAACTGACCTCACTAGCTGTCTTCTGATCTCCAAGATTGTGCAAAAGTACCCAAACTCATATACAACAACCAAATAAATAGTGTGTTTAAAAAGTGTGTTTACTTACATATATACACATGTGCATGTCCATTCATTCCAACAGAGCCTGCTAAGTGGGTTCACACGTTGAGCATCAAACAAAAGAAAATTGTAATTAAAAGTAATTATGAGGGGACTTCCACCTTCTCAGAGGTGAAGGGGGAAGAGGGGAGAACCCAAGTGACAGGGGACTAGAAGGAGGGGGCTTCCATTGGGATTAAAATGGAATAAATAAATTAATGAAAAAGGTGGTCTTTTCTAAAATATATTTTCCAGTTAGCAAACTAAGCAAGAGATGCAATCAATGAATATGACTATATTTTGATCCCCCAGATACTCTCTCTTGTCTCTCCTCCTTCCTCCTCCCGATCTAGTCCCTCCCTTCAGACAGTTCCCATTCTGTTTTCATGTCTAACTCTATATACCACTTACGTGAAAAACATGGGATATTTTTCTTTGTTTCCATTTCATTATTCTCTTTCTCTCTTCCCTCCTCTGAGGTCCCTTCCTCTCCCAGATAAAAAGTACTTCTACTTTCATACCATATATATTTAAATATAAATATTTAAACAGTATTTAAAGATTCTAACACATTCAAATATTTAAATATGTTCAAATATAAATGACTAAACATATGCACTATTGAGTATATTTAGAAAATTATGTACCCTGGATTTAAAAATATTGAATCCAGATTCTACACATGAGAGAAAACATGTGGTATCTGTCTTTCTGTATCTGGTTTATTTCACATAGCCTGATCTTCCCCTGTGCCATTCATTTTTATTAAAATGTCATAATTTTCTTTATAGATGAATAAAAGTCAATCTCTGTGTGTGTTCCTTGTGTGGTGTGTTCCTGTGTGTGTGTGTGTGTGTGTGTGTGTGTGTCTGTGTCTGTGTTTGTGTGTGTGTGTGTCTGTTCCTGTGTGTGGTGTGTTCTTGTGTGTGTGTGTGTGTGTGTGTCTGTGTTTGTGTGTGTGTGTCTGTTCCTGTGTGTGGTGTGTTCTTGTGTGTGTGTGTGTGTGTGTGTGTGTGTGTGTGTGTGTGTGTGTGCCCCATTTTCATTATCCATTCATCCCAGCCAGGATCATCCCAGAACCTGACTGCTGAAAATAATGCTGCCATAATCACCAATGTGCAAAGAATCTTTGAGGGCATGCTGCCTTCGATCCCTTTGCATACAATGAGTCCCTGGACAGCCAGGGCCACACTGAGAAACCTTGCCTTGAAAACTAATAAACAACAACAAAACATCATTAGTGATTACTTAAAAAGAGTATGTGATGGTTTGACTAGAAATGGCCCGCATAGGCTCATATATTTAAATGTTTGGTCATTAGGGAGTAGTGCTACTTGAGAAGGAGGTGGGCCTTGTTGGAGTGGGTGTGGCTTAGTTGGAGTAGGTGTAGCCTTGTTGGAAGAAGTCAGTCATTTAAGGTAGGCTTTGGGGTTTCAAATGCTCATGCCACGCCGTGTCTCTTTCTTTCTGCTGCCTGTGGATCAGGCTGTAGAACTCTTCGCTCCTCTAGCACCATGTCTGCCTATGTGCTGCCATGCTTCCCACCATAAAGATGGTAGACTAAAACTCAGAATTGTAACCCAGGCCTAATTCAAAGCTTTTCTTTATAAGAGAGAAAGACACTGGTCATAGTGTTACTTCACAGCAACTGAAGACTCACTAAAACAGAATGAAAAGACCATTCTTTCACTACATGTCAAAATATTAGTCAGCATTTTTGATATTATTTCATAATATTTGTAGAATGAATTTGTATAAATATTTAATTCATATTTTAAACATCATTAAACCTACATTTTAAAATCACTTAATTATAAAAAGTTGTTAATTTTTTGAATCACTTAAGTGGTATATGTTTTATCTATACATTATTGAATTACTTAGGTAGTATGTGTTTTATTTATACATTATCATTTCCTTCTTCTCAAAGGTATATATGGTATAATGTCTTTCCATGCTTGTTAATTACTTCTTTGTATATATAAAGCCAATCATAGCGGGACAACATGAATGGTTTTGAAACTACAGTACCTACTGCATGTTATTTTCACCACACAGCAGGATCTCGGATTAAACATTAAAACTTGACAGCATAACCCAGCACCGCCACCTGCTGATAGAAAAATGAAAGTTCAACTTAGTGTTTTCAGCTCTGGAAATCAGTGCTCAAAGCTAGATGTTAGTTAGACTCAATGTGGGGATAAACGCCACAGTCCCCTTAATTGCTCAGAATTTAAATCTAAAATAATTGATTTTCTGAGCATGTGTCCTGATTTTACAGTCACACTACTGAAGCAGAAGAGTGAATGAGAAGGAAATTAGGAAAGCCAGGCATGGTGATGACATTTACTTGAATACTATGTTGTCCCTTAAAGAGAAGAGGACCCATTTCTCTACTACAGCATCCCTATACAAATACAACACTTACAATAAAAGCAGAAAAGACAGAAGGAAATTAGTACTCTTTATAACATAGTCTGGTAATATATATTAGTCAATACTTATCCGTGTTTCTTAAATATAAATATTTCTTGTGTGTGTAGTCACCTCCTAATAAATGCCTTCGGTGGAATGCAGACAGAAAATGGGGACATCTTAGTCTGTGTTTTAATTCCAACCATTCCACAAGCTACCACTAGCTAGCCCAATTACTTCTCTTGAGTTTCAGGCTATACATTTTCTAAGTTGGAGCATCTTCATGGGCTTTGTAGGATTTTATGAAATAGCAAATGTAAAACAGTCTGTGTAGATATTAGACACCGAAAAGTGTGCCTTCTCCAACTACATTAGGGTGATTTTTTTTTAACTTCACAAATTTTAGATATAGGAAAACAATTGAAGCCTATCATTCTAACTGGTGCCACCCACATATTCTAGGATGTGTGCCTTTCCATTGGAGAATGATAGTTACCAGGGCATGTGCTCTGAAAGAATGGTAACTCACCTACTCCCAGCAGGAAAAAGCATAAAGCAGGCTGGGTAGGGAAGAAGGCTTCTATTTGGGGAGGAGGCAAGTATGAAGCCTAAGCTGCTTCAATTTTCTAAGTGGATAGTTATTAGCATTCGTTTTGGCATTGTGATTAAGTTCACTGGTTCAAGTTCATTTGTGACCCTACTTCAGAGTCTATCGTCTGTTCATATGTACCATGATTAGCTTAATAGAAAACTGTCACTCAAATCCCATGTTTGAAGAGTTCAGACAAAAATCACAGAATGAACTGAAGGCAGAGAGATCACAAGGCAGAAAGAAACCATATCTTTGAAATACATGGAAGACTGTGACTTCAGTCAGACAAATGGTGCATCTCACAAGCCCATAGTAGAGAACTAAAGTTTTGATCTTTAGAAGGTGGAGCAATTCAGAAAGCAGATTCTCTCTCATTAACATGCTTTTAAAGAACAGGCTTTTATCTCTTTTTTTTCTAGTGATACTCACACACCAGCCCACTGAAAAAAGTAATTTCCAAAATTTCATGAAAGATTTTTTAGTTCTAAAAGGCATATATACGTTTACTGGTGTTGAGAGAAAAATTGCTAGAGAAGGCTCACCAACTGCTATAAGTCTTTGGTAGAAAAATCAAATACACCTATACCATGAACCCCTTTGATACTACATAAATTGGTATAATGAGTGGGTAAATGTTAAACAGATGAATGGATTAACACAAAGCTATACAAATAAATGAGGAGAGCTCAAAATTTTACCCAAGAAAGAAAATACAGCCCTTACAATAAAATCAGAGAGTATAGGAAGAAATTGGTAGTTTACAACCTAGTCTAGTAATATATATTAGTCAAGAATTATAGTATGCTGTAATTCAAAAGAAGTATAAGGATAAGCAGAGCCAGTACATATCCTCAGAATAGATCTCAATGAAATAGTTATTAAATCCAAATAGAGAAAAAGGTGAACACTATATTGGAGACTGTTTACCCAGTGAACAAAGCTAAACAAGTCTCACTAGAAAATCACCCATACATCATAAAAGGCACACGATTCCTGCTGTATTCCAAAGAGAGCGTGGATTGGTTTGTTTCTCTGTTGCTGGGTAAAACATATGAACAAAAGCAACTTGGAGAGGAAAGGGCTTATCTCATTGATTGGTTAGAGCCCATCTTCAAGGAAGTCAGGACAGAAACTCAAGGTAGGAACCATGAGGCAGGAACCAAGGGAGAGAACATAGAAGAACACTGCTTACTGTCTTTATCATTCTGGCTTGCTAAGGCAGCTTTTTAATACAGCACAGACATGCCTATCTCACAATGGTACTGCCCACAGTGGGCTGGGCCATGTACATCAATTAGCAGTCAAGAAAATTCCCCACAGAACAATCTGATGGAGGGTAAAGGTGATACATTTTACAGACTAGTAAAGCTTCTCAATTTTTGTGTCATAAAATTAATAATATAAATGTGTTTATGCATTGAATAAGTATTATTTAAAGGAGAATGGGAATAAAGTGGGAATTTAGGACAAATTTAATGGATGCATTCTTTTGTACTATAATCTCCATTAAGGTAAGAAGCAAAGTATTTTGGGGCAATTATTCTGATAACTCTAATATCGTGTCTGACAAACAAGAAATGCTTCATAACCACATTATTCAACTATTCTTCACATAAAATAATTACATATACTTAATGTTGGCATTTAGTCTAGGCTCTATCCCACAGTTGCCTGGCAATAGCCAGGTGTTCCTGACTCACCATAAAAGGGGCTGCTTGTCCCTCCTCTCTCTCTTGCCTTCCTGGTCTCGCTCTGTCCTCTAGCTCCTTACCCCTTCTCTCCCCATTTCAGTCCCCCATCTCTCTTCACGAGCTCATGACTCTCCTCGCCTCGCCTCGCCTCGCCCCGCCTCGCCTCGCCCCGCCCCGCCCCGCCCCGCCCCACCCCACCTCGCCTCGCCTCGCCTCGCCCTCCCCTCCCTTCCCCCCCCTCTCTCTCTCTGCTTTTCTCTGTCCCTACTACCCAACTCCCCTCCTCACGCCCTGAATAATCTCTACTCTATACTATACCATTGTATAGAATTAACATTTGCCATAAACAAATGCACACGTATACCTCCATGTCAATGAATGAATGCTGTTCCACAATCAAAAAATCGAAACTGCATAGAACCTCCTACAACCCCCCATGCCTTTTTAATCTCCCTCTTGATCCTTTCCTCAGCCTTTATCAGATAATGTTTTAGGCAGTGAAAATTCATGATGGCACATAGTGTTAAGAATAAGTGACTGCTCAGTGTTTGGTCTTTAACAACATATACGCATCATCCCCTTAAGGCCTGACAAGCCCCCTTGAAAAGAAAACAGGAGGGATGTAAGGTACAGAGGACAGGAAAGAGAACTGCAAGATTCTATATTTTAGGCCTGTTATTACCATTATAGAAATGAGATTACAGCACTTGCACAAGACTGGGTTGTCAAGAGTTACATGGGGGCCATGTGTAGGGAAACCATGAGAACTATGGAGAATTATTGGATACTGATGGATTCTGGGACAGGGCATGTCATTGTCTTTCGCTGTGTAACTATTCTTAAGCCTTCCATGTTACAGTAGATAATTATATGCCTGTGCTCATACAGTGGGCCCCAGTTAAATGTGTTCAGTAATAAAGCAAAACAAAATGGCCTAAGTGTGGGAAAGGAACCTGAATGGGGGAGGATAAGAGAGAACTGATAGTGGGAGAGAGAGATAAGAAGGGCTGGATCAGAATATATTATACACCTGTATAAAATTACAAAATAATAAATTTTAAAAGTTGATAATACTCAGTCCTTAGGTAGTAATATTTACTTTGCTGCTAAAAGCAAGTAAATGATGCATTACTTCTGTCTTACTAGTTGAAATGCCTTCTGATCCTTTTCTGTGTCCAACCTCTACTTTAATATTAAACAAGATTAATTAGATTAGACATCAGTGTTGGGGGTTGGTCTGGTCCTGCTGTGTATTCAAATACTAATACTGCCCTCCAAGATCTAGTTGCCCCCAGACAAGCAAAATTCTCATGTGCACCATGTGTTGTTATGTACCCCTGTTCGACAATTTAAAGTTAGTTGGTTAATAAAACCTAAAGACTGTGATTGAGTAGTAGAGAGAGAGAAAGTAGGGACTTGATAATGGAGTGAGGGTTCTCCAGAGAGACCACTGGGAGATGGAAAGAGGAAGAGGCCACCCTGAGAGGAGAGGGACCATGAGTACATGACTGGAGAAGTGGACCCTGAGAGGAAACTGCTGGAGCAAGAATAACCTGGGCAAGAATCAAACAGCAAGTCACAAGGGACCTGTGGATGAGATGTAAATTAGAATAGCTCACAATCTGCCCAATCTAAGCTTACAGCTTGTAAATAAAATACAAGGATTTTGTGACTTTGATTTTGTATCATTTATACAGGCTCATTAGAACAAATAATTCATTTACACATCTGTTTCTTTTTTTAAATTTCTGGGTAAAGTATCCATTCTTTTGTTTTTAAATATTATAGTAGCTATATATTCTTATGCATGCCTTCTACCCACTTATATATGTATCTCCCACTCTGATTTTGCTAGCAGTTATCACCAGAAATAGACAGTAGATTTAATTACATGCATTATTTGAAATGTCCATTTGCTTTATCTAGTTTAATTTGTAATGTGACAAGTTAAACCGATTTTTACATGTTAGGCTGGTCTACCTTTCTCAGATAAACTTAGTCTTGATGAATTAGCAGAATTGAAAACATACCTAAACCAAAGCCATAGCATAAAAGAACACCACAGAGCAATAACTTTAATAGACATATGTGAAAATTCTTAGCCACATTTTAACAGATTTAGTCCAGCAAAAGTTAATACACAAGACACAAAGTTCAAGAACAATAGTGGAAAGACAGAAAGAACCTGAGAAAGGACACGGATAATTAGGTTTGTGCATTATGAGTAGCTTTCAGATTGATCCACTTTCTACAGCGGAGTCATGATAAAACGTGGTTTTTACTTGTTTGGGTGAAATTTCTTAGTCTTTACTGGCATTTGTTTTCATAAGTCCGATAATTTAAAATTATTGTCAAGTATTTCTGTGTTTTGGAACCATGAGTTCTTGCTGGGGGCTATACAAGAGGGACAACAAATAGTTTTACTTATGGAATGCAACCCACTAGTTAGTACGATCATCATGGGTGTGCCTTGGAGAGGCTGAGCCTGGAGGACTGTGTGTCCTGAGGACTTCAAGCTGTTGTACAGTGAGACTGCTTATCGCCCTTGCATCCCTCCTAATACATGAGTTTTCTGAAAACTCTCAAAGGGCTCCACCTCCTCGCTGGGCAGTAATTTTTGGCACTTACAATAATAGTGCTTGGTCTTTTTAAGCATTGCTCCTGGAGCAAATTAATGACTCAATCACCGCCCTTGATAAAAAAACTTAGAAATGTAGCTTGTTAGCAGGGATCACCACCCTTAGAAAGAATGATGTTTTTGTTACTGGCTCTGATGTAAAGAATCTTAGGGAACAATTTGAAGTTCAGAAAGGCACACTATTAATAGTTGAGCTAAGGAAAGTTTTAGGTCAGGGAACAACAATGGCAGCCCAACCAGCACTAGCTGACGTGCCTCTCTAGCTAAAGCTAGGCTGGTGATCAAGATGATGATTAAACCTCTTGTACCCATTTTTGCCCTCAGCTTCCTAATATAATTTAACAAAAATTTGTTAATGAGTAGATATACAACCTGAGCATTTAAAGTATAAATTACTGATCATTTTTATGTAGACATTTAGATTTATGACTTTTTTAAAAGATTTTTGTTGTCCTCTGAGAGAGACTCCACCCAGCAGCTGACTCAGACAGATACAGACATCCACAGCCAAACAGTGGATGGAGCTTGGGAACTCTTATGGAAGAACAGGAGGAAGAATTACAGGCCCCAAGGGGATAGGAACTCCACAAAATGACCAACAGGGCCAACTAACCTGGACCCTTGGTGCCCTCACAGTCTGAACTACCAACCAAAGAACATACATAGGATGGACCTAGGCCTCCCCACACATAAGTAGCAGATGTGCAGCTTGGTCTTCATGTGGGACCTGAACAACTGGAAAGGTGGCTATCTCAAAAGTCCTTGCCTGAATTTGGGATATGTTCTTCTAGTTGGGGCTGCCTTGTCTGGCCTCAGTGGGAGAAGTGCCTAGCCTCGCAGAGAAATACCTGGGCATTGGAGATACACCTGTGATATACATATATGTATGTAAAATATGATGTTAAATGACATGAAGGAAAATCATTAAAGCAGAAGTTTAGAGGCAGATTGAGGATTTTCTCTTTAAAAGTATGCATATAATAATACCTTTATTATTATTATAAGGGTAGGTAACTTATTTGATAAGGTGACAAAATGATGAGTGAGATTATCTATGAGAAGGTTTTTCTAGGAATGGACAATAGCATGTGTCAAAATCCCACAGCAACTGTATGCTTAATAATATTTAAAAAATGGTGGTTGAGAAGACTAGGAATTAGATTCAGAGAATCCTAGGAATAAGTTTCAGAAAATGGTAACCCCCATTTTCAGTTATTTTAAATCCTGAAATTAAAATAAGTGGCTCTCTTCAGCGCCTTTTCACAAGTACCTTAGGAATTTGAAATGTCTCTCATGTGATATCATGAAATATCAAATAAAATTTTAGTTGTAATCCCAGGAGGGATGTTTACTGGTTTTATTCCTGATTTTTCTTTCCTTTCTTAATGTCTCTGTGGATACTTCTGTCTGGGAAAGTCAGTTCCAAGAACAGCTAGGAAAACTCAACTACCTCCTCTTCCCAGAGTCCAACCATAAAATTCCAAAGCACTCTTATATTTCATCTGCCCATTATGCTCTCAAAGTTATAAAAGGGTGTAAAGAAACAGGCTCGGTTTCATCATGATACAGACCAGAGTTGTGCTGAGAAAGCTTTCTGGGTTCCAGCTTAGGACTGTTAGCTATATTTATCAGTGAATGAAGAAGTGCAAGAATATCTGTGTGATCCTGATACCTTACTGTGCATAAAGCCTTAGCAGGAACAAACATTGATGAGAATGTTCTACTTACAAAGTCGTCCTCTATAACATACTGTTGGCTTGGTTCTGTTTGTGAGAGCTGTGATAGTATTGTGTATGTAAAAATGAAGTGAGCGTCACCAAGACTACTTAGTTTGGCTGTTAGAGTGCTGTGGACTTACAAGGCAAACACAAAAATGATGCAAACATTTATACATACGATTTTGATAAAACTGAGAATTTTTTTCCAGAGTGATGAGTTCTGTTTCTTCTCTAAATCTATTAGATAGCTCATAGCCATGTGTGAGACTTGGTTTATGTAGATTTCCTATCCTAAGTTATAAATGCATGCTTTCTGTTCAATTCCACGCTAAGTCATATGGACCTTTCTTCTCTTCCAAAATAGAGGGATGAGACTATCTTTGTCCTGGTATGGATTCAGAAGCATCCAGGAAAAAACGAGAACTTCAAAGAAGCAATAGTTACGATTAGGGAATCAAGTCAAGATTCCATTCAAAGATAATGGCAGCAAAATGAATTGGTGAATAAGATAAATTCCTTGGTGCACTAGAGCGAATTCCATTGCTGGATTTTCTGCATGAAGAAGTTCTATCTTCTGACACTATTTCCATGTGCATACTCTTAGCAAAAGTCTTATTAAAAGTGCATTAGTAACGAAAGTCACTCTGCAACAATGAGGTAACGTGGAAGGCTAGTAGGGAATCTTGATCCAAACAACCCATAAGTTAAGTCTGCCACAGAAATGGAAAAATTCTCTTAAGACTTTCCTTAGCTGTCACTTTACATATTCACTGCAAGAATAATTTGTTCAACCATGATTTAGTGGGATAACAGTGCACACAAATCTTAGAAACTCCTTGCCTGTGAGTTGCCAATACGTCTTAGGGAATATTTATATTAATGAGTGAGTAAAAGGCCCTGGGCCAGTAAGATGGCTCAGTGTGGGTTAGAACTTGTACGACAAGCCTGACAATCTGAATCTGAGTCACTGTAGAAGGAGAAAAGCAATTCCTGGACTTTGTCCTTTGACCTTTATGTACATGCAATGCCACAACACACACACACACACACACGCACACACACATGCACACATGCATGCACATACACACACATATCATCATCATCATCATCTTCATCATCATCATCATAATCGTCATCGTTGTCATCCTTATCATCACAATAATAATCAAAGTTTACATTAAAATATGAGAACAGAATGTCTTCTGAATGCTCACCATCCACCACTCTCATTGGCAAGAGTGAATGTTTAAATTAGCTCCATTTACAAAAAAAATGTGGCATAGGCATATGAGACCTAACACACAGAATTTAAAAGAAAATAATATCAACATGATCTCTCATTTAGATGTAAAAGTAACTCGGAACAAGAAATTAAGTGTGTGGGATATTGTGCCTACTACTCACCCCTAGACTCACACAGCATGTTGTATTTCCTTGTGTGAAATTTATTTTAGCTTCTGTACACACAAGTACTTTCTTTGACTTCTTATTACAGATAGTTCAGGTCTTCATGAAAGTCATGAACCCAAACCATCAAACATTCCTTCCACATTATAAGATATTTCTATCACCAAATATAATTCATTGTCGATTTCTGCAAGACACATCCATTTCTACAAAATGCCCAATAAGCACTAAAGTTGGAAACACGCATAGATATTCAAGCTACTTCTCATCATTGGTTGGCAAAAGTCACAAAAGGTTGAAACATTTGTTAAAAGTATTACAATTTAACAGAGTTAGAACCAACATCAATCATCACCTTCTGGCTTGAGTACAGAGAAATATTTTTATTTCTTTTTGTTGTTTAAAAATTACTAATTTTTAAAACAGATTATTTCTCATAGTACCGAGGTATTCCTATTAAAGTGGAGGCAGGAGGCAACATCAAAAGTGTTGCTACAGTTTTTGATACCTCTCATGTTGTCACTGCTATTCCCCTTATCCATAGCTCCTCCCAATAGCTTCCAGCTGCTTCACTGGGCTTATTTTAAGCATATATGAATGCATCCATTCCATGTGTGTCAATGTGCCCTGCTATTCTATTTCTCAGTATTTCTAAGTATTCTAGACGCCTATGTCCTACATAATTGTTGGTGTTAGACGGTCCAGACCAGCCTCAAACTTGCTATCCTCCAGTCTCAGCTCCCTGAGTACTGTGAATATTACAGCTGTGGGACACTATGCTCATCTCTTCTTAGGATTTTATCAAATCTTCACATTGTTGCATAAACGAGTTACATAAATTGTACTAAAATCTGAGCTAAGTGTTTTGGACAATAAAATATTTTCAATAGATGCTTTGATTTAGTAAAAATTCACTTAACTAACAAAGGTGTAGAAGACAATGAGCATAGTAATAAATCTAGGGAAAGGAGTAAGAGTGTTTGTTATGCAAGCCTTTGGACCTAAGTTTGAATCTCAGAATCCATGTAAAACATCAAATGTGGCCATGTGTACCTGCATCCTCAGGGCTTTAGAAGGCACAGGCAGGGGGATCTAGTTGTAACTTGCTGGCTGGCAGCCCGCCACTGGGTTCAATGAGAGACTCTGCCTCAAAGATAAAAAGAAGAGGGTGAAAGATAGAGACGATACCCAGTACACTCCTCTGAACTCTGTGTATTTGCAGACATAAGCTACACAGAAAGAGAGAGAGAGAGAGAGAGAGAGAGAGAGAGAGAGAGAGAGAGAGAGACGCTATAAAGTGATAATGTACATGGCATTTCTATACCCAGCTCTCTTAAAATAGGAATCCAATGGTGCTGGGGTCCTCTACCCTGGTAGATTTTTTATTCTATGAGGTCTTCAGAAACAGATTTTGTACTTCTTGATGTCCTCAAAGAAGAATCACTTACTAATATCCTTGGCATTTGGTTTATTCTATACATTATTTATTTGTTGATTAAAGAATCACTAAAGTCTCCACATCATTATTCTTCCAATGTTAAGATCCAGACGAATTTTGGAGGTATGATCTGGCTTCATGCAGGGTACGATCATTACTAATATTTGTTAAAAATTGCAATAGTTCTATTATAGGTACATAATTTTTTTTTCATCTAATCTAATGAGAAAGGAAATAGTTCCTTTTCTAGCATTCTGGATGTATAAATAGCAGAACAGACCAAGATTACACTTCTTTTTACAGCACAGCACAGCACATGTGAACTTTGAGGCAGAATCTATGTCTGTTCACCAGTATGTCCTTCTGCATGATCCTTTCTCACTCTCCCAGAACAGATGACTTACAAGAAAATCATATAGGCCCTCTCTATTGCAAATGGCGGCTACCCCCAATATTGGAACTTCTGTGTTCTCATTAAATTCCACTGTACTCAAAACAAGTATAAGAGCATAATAATATTTGGCCTGTGGGAGAAATTGCAGAAACTTAAATGAATTTCTTTTCAAATTAAAAAAAAAAAAGGATAAAACGGTCTTGGAAGTTTTCCTAAATTGGAGGTTGGAAGACAAAGTTGATCTAATTAGGAAAGTGTGAAGAAAATATCCAAATGCTGCAAAACGTACGCCTTGTAATAGTCTGGAAGTAAACAAAGAAAATCTGTCTTGATGGTCTGAAATGAGAACATCATAATTGTACAAAAATTGCCCCCAACATTTTCACTCATAGAACAGACATTTGGCCTAGGCTGGCTTAGAAAGGAGCGAGACTGAAGAACAGAGACAAAGATGGGGTATGTTGCGGAAGAGTGATCAGGGATGATTTAACAGATGGAGTGGGCGAAAGAATTTCTATAGACACAGCTAAGAAGAAAAAATAGAAGTTCTGACACCAAGTGAGGGTCCTGTTCTGTGCCATCCCATAATAGATTCCTCAACTGTGTTGCCTGTTCTCCATTCCTCCATATCGTGGATGCATAGGTCTCCCTTGGTCCTGCGTAGTATGAAGAAGTATTTGGTTAAAGTTAACAATTTAAATAGGCAATGGTGGTGGTGGTAGTTACTATAAAGATGTATATTGCAACACCTATATTAACAGACTTGTATACTTAGACTGTTACCCAGATCTATTAATTTATTTCTAATTTTAGAAACATAAAAATCCCAAGTCTCCATTTAGCTATCCAAAACTAAAGACAGAAGCATCACGTAGCAATGAGTGGCAGAACTGAGATTCTATGCTATGTCAATCTGCCACTCATAGCTCTTCAGTAAATTCCTCACACCACTGAACTCATCTTACACCCAAATAATGAGTCACATTATGACTAACATCTAAAGTCCGCAAGATAGCTATGGGTCTTTCTATATTATGAAAAGGCTAGATATATAAAAAATACAGCATCTAAACAAAGTTAATATTCCTCTTAAAAACAATGCTTGCATAAGTGAAAGTCAAATAACTTGCCATCACAAAGCCTTTGACTCCTAAATCACATCTCCAGGCCTGACTGTTGCTGCTCCAATGAGATTCTCAACGGCAACTGGACCTATGTTATTTGACTAAGGGAGATACATTCTCTTTCTCCTTTCTCTAGGCTCTGAGTCTCAGAAGTCTGAAATCCATGTGCATAAATTAATCTGTCAGATGGTAAAACCCAGCCACATGCTTGTGTTTTTGAATTAATAAACTCATGCCCTACATTGAATGAAATTTAGCATTTTCTCCATTGTTTCTAAGCTATTGTCTTATATCAAAAAACATAAACCTGATGCTCAAATTTAATCATTAAATTACTGAAAAGCACTTGGAATCCCTGACCATGCAACACTCTTCCTACATTGGACCCTCGGGGTTGAGATTACATACTTGCACCAGCATAATGGGCAAAACCATTAAAAACAATTTCTCAAAATATATAATTCTATCTTCGATGATCTTTATATTTCCTAATTTAAATCCAATCTTGGGATTAATAGGTGTTTTGATTTACGTAGAAAAGAAAATAATTTCCTGATTAGTTATTTTGATAAAGCTGTTCTCAAAATAATCTTAAACAAAAAAAAAAAAAAACACAAAAAAAACAAAACAAAACAAAACAAAAAAAACTTCTTTTGAAATATTGACTAAAGGTCATCCAATTTAAAAAGGAAAGAAAACCCCAGAGTTTGGCATAAGTTTAGAAACACTAATTGTAGACCTGGGTTTCTCAGTAGTCCCTGAGAGGCAATAGAACAATCTTTCCTTTGAGAGACTATAATGATGCTAACAGCCCACAGTCACAGTAAGAAACTGGAATCAGAAAAAAGTGAGAAGGAATTCCAGGGTGAATGCCAACATACTAAGATAAAATGCAAAGAATGATTGATCGTGGCTCCTCACTTTCCAAAGATGAGTTTTTCAGTTCTGCATGGAAAGAGTTGGCAAGGGAATCCCGCTTGCAGAAGGCTAGATTTTGCCACGTGTAAAGGTTGCTGAGAGGAACAATTACAAAACTTTAATGGCAGTTATTCTTAAATGTTTACTCTTAAATCTCATTCCTAAGCAACTAAAACTGGGGACACTGCTGTCTGTTGCAAAAACGAAAGGGGTTCCAGTAAACTGCTGTAAAATCTCAGACCATTAACATTCATGGAGATGATGCTCCTGGGAATTCAGATACAACCTTGACCTTCTTAGATGGAACAGTTATAAGTCTTTGGCAGGCTTTGTGGAGACAACTGAAGGTTGTTTTCATGTCACTGTCATAGAGAATTTCACTTTTAGAGCCACTGATTTATTGGAAATAGCCTCAACCCATTATAAGCCTAATAAGTTGCATCTCTTGTATCCTACATTGATCTTCTTAACAGTGCAAAGAGGGTTGGAAGGATTATGAGAACAAGATGAAGCTCCTTGTAAAGGGTTCTTTCGATGGAACAGGCAGGTCTGTCAACCAATGGCAAAGGAGAGAAACCTCACGGGCAGGTCTGCCAACCAATGGCAAGGGCAAAGGAGAGAAATCTCAGTGGTATTTATTTCTCAGCTGAGCTCTTGTTTGAACAAGTTGAAGCCCACATGTTTTGGGAATGAAAACTAAAATGAGTCAAACTTTACTCCTTAATATTATCCATCAAAAATATCCCAAACAATATTCAGAATAATAATAGCTGTTCAAGCTCATCATGTTGTCATGGGTTTTGCAATGAGGAGGAGATGGGGCTCAACTTGAAAACCAAGTTAACATGGTGATCTGCATCCAGAGGGAAGGTGTGGGGGGAAGATAACAGAGGATTGGAAAGTATCTGGAGGAAACCTGAATAACAAGAACAAATGGGGTTCTTACTAAATCACTTCAACAGGAATCTTGCTGACAGCAATCTGAAGTCACCCAATGTAGAATCCCATCAGATACCCACACTGATTAAGGGTGGAAAACTTGATCTACACTCTAAAATCTTGGTAAAACTGGGCATGTAAAGATGATGGCTCAGAAGTCATGGTTTTATTGAGAAGGACATATAGATTAGAGTCTGATCAAAAAGACAAAGTGTCACCATCCCCCAAAGATGTATATTTATATATTTACTATATTCACAAAGCAGGATTCATTTATGTTAAGATAAATGTAAGATTTTTATATCCTTTTATACCTTGTAAGATTTTTATATCATATTTATATATCATTGTTTTATATGATAGAATAATATATTTCAGTGTCCCAAATTAAGGTATACATTTTAGATTTTTCTTGGGGTAGAGGGTAGGACATGTCTTTATCTTTCACCTAAATGAACAATGAACAAGATGATTTAAGTCTTAGATCAAGCAAAACAATCTAGGCAATTCATTTGTTTTTATCTACAACTGTCTTTCGTGGAGTTTTTTTCTTTTTTCATTAGATATTTTCTTTATTTACACTTCAAATGTTATCCCTTTTCCTGGTTTCCCCTCTTACTCCCTTATCCATCTCCCCTCTCCCTTCTCACCAACCAACCCACTCCCGATTCCCTGTCCAGGCATAACACTACACTGGGGCAACAAGCCTTCGCAGGACCAAGGGCCTCTCTTCTCACTGATGTCTGACAAGGCCACTCTCTGCTACATATGCAGCTGGAGCCATGGGTCCCTCCATGTGTACACTTTGGTTGATGGTTTAGTCCCTGGGAGCTCTGGAGGTACTGGTTGGTTCATATGGTGGTTCCGCCTATGGGGCAGCAAACTCCTTCAACTCTTTGGGTCCTTTCTCTAGCTCCTCCATTGGGGACCCTGTGTTCAGTCCAATAGTTGGCTGAGAGCATCCACCTTTGTTTTTGTAAGGCACTGACACAGTCTCTCAGCAGACAGCTATATTAGGCTCCTGTCAGCAAGTACTTGTTGGCATCCACAGTAGTGTCTGGGTTTGGTATTTGTATATGGGATAGATCCTCAGGTGGGGAAGTCTCTGGATGGATTTTCCTTCAGTCTCAGCTCTACACTTGGTTTCTATATCTCCTCCCATGGGTATTTTGTTCCCCCTTCTAAGAAGGACCAAAGTATCTGCACTTCAGTCTTCCTTCTTCTTGAGCTTCCTGTGGTCCATGAATTATATCTTGGGTATTCCAAGCTTCTGGGCTAATATCCACTTATCAGTGAGTGCACACCATGTGGGTTCTTTTGTGATTGGGTTACCTCACTCAGGATATTTTCCACTTCCATCTATTTGCCTAAGAATTTCATGAATTCATTGTTTTTAATAGCTGAGTAGTATTCATTGTGTAAATGTATACCACATTTTCTGTATCCATTCTTCTGTTGAGGGACATCTGGGTTCTTTCCAGCTTCTCGCTATTATAAATAAGGCTGCTATGAACATAGTGGAACATGTGTACTTATTACATGTTGGAGCATCTTCTGGGTATATGATCAAGAGTGGTATTGCTGGGTCCTCAGGTAGTACTATGTCCAATCTTCTGAGGAACTGCCAAACTGATTTCCAGAGTGGTTGTACCAGTTTAAAATCCCACCAGCAATGGAGACGTGTTCCTCTTTCTCCACATCTTTGCTGGCATATACTGTCACCTGAGTTTTTGATCTTAGTCATTCTGACTGGTGTGAGGGGGAATCTCAGGGCCATTTTGATTTGCATTTCCCTGATGACTAAGGATGTTGAACATTTCTTTAGGAACTTCTCAGCCCTTCGAGTTTCCTCAGTTGAGAATTCTCTGTTTAGCTCTGTATCCCATTTTTCATATGGTTATTTGGTTCTCTGGAGTTTAACTTCTTGAGTTCTTTGTATATATTAAATATTAGCCCTCTATTGGATGTAGAGTTGGTAAAGATCTTTTCCCAATTTGTTGGTTGCCATTTTGTCCTATTGACAGTGTCCTTTTCCTTATAGAAGTTTTGCAATTTTATGAGGTCCCATTTGTTAATTCTTGATCTTAGGGCTTAAGCTATTGGTGTTCTGTTCAGGAAATTTTTCCCTGTACCCATGTGCTCGAGGCTCTTCCCCACTTTCTTTTCTATTAGTTTCAGTATATCTGGTTTTATGTGGAGGTCCTTGATCCACTTGGACTTGAGCTTTGTACAAGGAGATAAGAATGAATTGATTTGCATTCTTCTACATGCTAACTGCCAGTTGAACCAGTACCATTTGTTGAAAAAGCTTTCATGGAGTTTTTAATGCTCCTTATAGGCACAACGTCTGCCACAAATTGGTGGTCCTTGAGACCACCTTTTCCATGTGTTTTGCTGGGAGTACTTAAAGGCTGCTGTGTCTCCCAGACATCATTTGCCTGCTGACTGATCAGTGACTACATAGTCCTCATTATATGATGACTAACATCCAGGCTCCAACTTATACATTAGCTAGTTATAACAAAAAGTCATAAAAACAGGGTTGGTGTTTTAAGACATAATACATTAGTCCAGCTCATAAACAAGGGTGAGTTCTCAGGCTCTGGCAGCAGCTTATCTGCATTTGTCTTCAGTCCTTTTATCCAAGGAAAGAAAATGACATAAAAGTTTGGCTCACACTTGCACATACTTTCCAGTGCAGGGAAGGAATCCCGTACTAGACTGCACTTAAAATTAGGCAGTTTTATTACTAAGAGGAATAACAGAAAAAGAAATTGTCTACATTAAGTTCAAATCCAGCAAACAAAAGTTAGAATGGAAATTTGCAATCTTTGCAACTTTTTATTCCCTAAATGCTGGCTTCAGTTTTTGCCCAAATCCTTATCCCTCAGTTTAGTGACCTATATAGTTTAATGTAATTTGAAAACTGCATTACTATTAACAATCTTTGACACAAAAGTATCAATAACAAATAACACCTTTGTTGTTGGGATAGGTAGGTAATTGGTTTATTTCTTATTATATTTTAAATTTATGATAAAAAAAGTTTTCTGTTTTCTATGCTTCACTGAGTTTTAGACTATAAGTCACAGGTTTAAATACCTTTTTGGTTTCTTCTCTCCTGTCCCTCAGACAAGCTTCTTTTAGCTTAGGCCCAATATATTCTCTGTATGTGGGGAATATTAAAAAACAAAACAAATATAAAGCGTGCGTGCGCATGCGCGTGCGCACACACACACACACACACACACACACACACACACACACACACACATACACGCACACGTCAGAATGACTATTTCCATTTGAAATTTAGAAAACAAATATGTCCCAAATACAACATGATATTTACCTTCACTAAACACAGTACTTGTTAAATATCTGAAATTTAAAGTTAATTGCAAATCTTATGCCTTAATGTGCTTCAGCTAGTAAGCTATTCTTCTAGAATACATCAGGCAGCTGTTGATAGATAGTTAGATAGATAGATAGATAGATAGATAGATAGATAGATAGATAGATAGATAGATAGACAGACAGACAGATAGATAGACAGCTCCACAGAATCAACTAACCTGGCATCATAGGGCCTGACTGAGACTGAACTGGACAGTCAGTTAATCTGCATGAGGCTAACTTAGGCCCTTTGTATACATCACAGTTGTGTAGCTTGGTGTTTTTGTAGGACTCCTAGCAGGGGCAACAGGGGCTGTGCTGTCTCTGATACTTTTGCCTGCTTTTGGAACCCTTTTCCTCCTACGGGGTTGCCTTTTGCAGCTTTAATTTGAAAGGAGGAACCTAGTCTCATTGCAAAATGATATGCCATGTTTGGTTAATATCCCTGGGAGGTCTGTCTTTTCTGAAGGGAAATGGAGGAGGAGTGGAAGAGGAGGGGGAGGGCAGAGGCTGTGAGGAGAAGATGGAGGGGAAACTGTGGTGGGGTGTAATATATAGGAGAGTAAATTCATAATCAAAATAAATAAAACAACACATCTTTAGCAACACTCCACAGGCACCACTGTAAGTAGGAGGGAAGCAGGGGTGAGACATAACCACTCATCCTTTTACTCCAGAAAAGTTTATCAGAATTGTCCAAAAAACAAGCAAACAAACTAACAAAAAAACCACAACAAATTCCAAAAGCATACAGCATAGAAGACATGAACAAAGTAAAACTAAGAGGGCAGGGGAAGAGGGAGAGAGGACAGAGGGAGGGAGAGAGTCTTAATGCCCTTATCAACAACTCTTAGGGTAAAACATAAAGGAAACCCAGTGAGAAACTACATACAGTTGAAAAGTACTAATGGCCCCGTGCTGTATAAAGGCTGATAGAAGCCAGGGCCTTCCAGCACAAGCATGCAGTCTCAGCCACTCTGGAGTCTGGAGAACAAGGATTACAGGTACCAACCCAAAGTAAAAATTCCTGACCCAGAGTTGTTTCTGTCTATAAGAACTGCAGTGACAAAATGGTGCAGAGACTGAAGGAAAGGCTGTCCAGTGACCAGCCCAACTCGGGATCCATCTCAAGGCAGGGCGGGGTTGGGGAGAGCACCAAAGTCTAACACTATTACTTATGCTATGATGTGCTTACAGACAGGAGCCTAGCATGGCTGCCCTCTGAGAAGCCCTACCAGAAGCTGACTGAGAAAGATGGAGATACTTACAGCCAACCATTAGACTGATGTCAGGGACCCCCTATGGAGGAATTATGGGAAGGATTGAAGGAACTGAAGGGAATGGCAACCCCATAGGAAGACCAACAGTATCTACTAACACGGGCCTCTGGGAGCTCTAAGAGACTAAGCCACCAACTGGGGAGCATACTGGGGCTGGTATGAGGCTATACATATGTATAGCAGAGGACTGGCTTATCTGGTCTCAGTAGAAAAGGATGTGCCTGTATATACTTGAGACCCCAGAGAAGGGGGATGCCCAGGGGCTTGGGGCAGAGGGGAAGCATCCTCTCTGAGGCAAGGGGGAGGAGGGAGGGGTGAAGAACTGTGGGAGGTGGAACGGAAGGGGGCAATGTCTGGAATGTAAATAAATAAATTAATTAAATTTTTAAAAAAAAGTTTAGGATGTAACTGTGTGGTAAAGTTCTTGCTTACTGTGTGTGGGTTGCTGATTTTAATCCCCATTCCAAATAATCATAGTCATAATAATATAGTAGTAGTAATGAAAGCATTCTAAAGCTATAATAATCATGACAGAATGTCATTGGTGAGGGAATAGGCAGACAACAAAATTCAAGGATGGAATACAGATAAAGATGCTCAAAGTCAACCATCAAACTGAGCACAGGGACCCCAATGAAGGATTTAGGGGAAGGATTGAAGGAGCTGAAGGGGTTTGCAACCCCATAGGAAGAACAATATCAACCAACCAGAGCCTCCACAGCTCCCAGGGACTAAACCACCAATCAAAGAGTACACATGGAGGGACCCATGGCTCCAACTGCATATGAAACAGAGGATGGCCTTATCTGGCACCAATAGGAGGGGAGGCCCTTGGTCCTGGGAAGGCTTGATAGCCCAGTATAGGGGAATGCTAGGGCTCTGAGTCAGGAATGTATGGGTAGGTGGGGGAGCACCCACATAGAAGCGGGGGAGGGGGAATTGGGAAGGGGATCAGCATTTGAAATGTAAATAAGTAAAATAACCAATAAAAAATGTAGAGAATCCAGATATAGACTGACTTAAATATAGACATTCATCTTTGTCAAACAGATGGCTCTAGAGCGTAGTGTACGAAAGGCAAAGGGGATGAGGAGACAAGGTACCCAAAACAGCTGCAAAAGACTGTAGTGGAATTGCCTATACTGCTTGTATTCGAATGTTAATACTGGCTCCTTAAGAGGTGGTTGCCCCTGAGGAGCAGACAATCACGTACTCAATTGATGCCATGTGAACGTTCTGATTAATAAAAGGCTAGAGCCTTTGATTGGGCAGTGGAGGAGAAAGGTAGGCCTGGAGGCTGGAGAGGGAGATGCAGATACAGAGGGAGAGAGAGAAGGTAGAAAGAGGAGAAAGACATCATGGGTTAGGTGACAAGAAATTCTGGCCATGAGGACAAGACAACTGGAGATAAGAGAAGCCCAGATGGAACATAATAAGTAATAACTCAGGGTTATCAATAGGAAAGTAGATTTTAGTAGCATAGAGGGTAGATATATGCCCAACCTTAGTGCTAATAAAGGCTTATCACAAATACAAAGGTTATGTCTGTCTTTTATCTGGGAAATGAATGATCAAAGGTAGGTGTCTTAGTCAGGGTTTGTATTCCTGCACAAAATATCCTGACCAAGAAACAAGTTGGGGAGGAAAGGGTTTATTCAGCTTACACTTCCTTATTGCTATTCATCACCAAAGGAAGTCAGGACTGGAACTCACATAGGGCAGGAACTTGGAAGCAGGAACTGATGCAGGCCATGGTGGGTACTGCTTACTGGCTTTCTTCCTCTGGCTTGCTCAGCTTGCTTTCTTATAGAACCCAGGACTACTAGCCCAGGGATGGCACCACCCACAACAGGATGGGCCCTTCCCCCTTGATCACTAATTAAGAATGTGCCTTACAGATTGATCTCATGGAGGCATTTCCTCGAGAGAGGCTCCTTTCTCTGTTATAACTCCACCTTGTGTCAAGTTGATGCACAAAACCAGCCAGTACAGTGAGGTAGAAGCCCTGGATTGAGATTAGATATTTTCTAAAGCAAAAGACACATCTGGAATGACTATTACTTGAAACATACTAAGAAACCCTAAAACTTGGTAGTAAGAAAACAAACAACCCATTTAAAAAATGGGCCAAGTCCCATTGGGAAAAAACAATGCCTACGCAATGCATTGAAGATGCAGATGTCCAGCTGGTGGCTACATATAGAATTCACTTTTCTGTTCCAGCATCTTTTGTACAACAATATATTCTGCACACTGACAAGTGAGAAACATAAACACCAAGGCAGTCATAGACTCTTGAAGCTACAATGGTTTACTGCCTATAAGATATGTTAAGGCGATGATGGCACAAAGCTGATTTGCCTAAGGCCCACTCCATGGGATAGAACCCATATGCAACACTACCATCATGACCAAGAACTTGAAGGAAGATAGCTCAGAGACCTAGGGGAAAAAAAACAAATAACAAGTAAAAAGGGGGCAGGTGATAACTCCTAATGATATTTGGCTATACTTTGCCGAATTAGGACTTTGTTCAGCTATCATCAAAGAAGCTTCCTCCTATAGAAGATGGGAACAAATATAGGCACTGATATTAAGCAGAGTGGAAGACTTGGAGCATTCAGCCCTGCATGGGATGTCCTCATCAAACCCTTCCCTCAGAACTCTAGGAACCCAGGGAGGATAAGGCAGAAAGAATGTAAGAGCTATAGGGGACGGAGAACACCAAGAAAACAAGGCCCTCTAAATCAACATGCACAAAGCTTACGTGAACTCACAAAGTCTGAAGCAGTACACACAGGACCTGCAAAACCTGCACAGGTCCTCTGAGTATGCATAATGATTTCCTGTTTACTGTTTTTATGAGATGCAAGAGTGTTCAAATGAGTGGGTCTGGTTCTTGTGCCCTCTCTTGGGCTCTTTTCCTTAGGGTAGTTTTTCTTATGGTATTTTTATTTTATCTTTTTATATTTTTAAAAATGTAAATGAATAAATGGATGGATGGATGGATGAATGAATGAATGAATGAATGAATGAATGAATGAAACCTAGCCATTAGGGTAAATGTAACAACTGAGCTGTCATGTATACCTGCTGGGAGAGGGAAACTCAATTCTCTACAATTCAGTGACACTAGTATATCAACAACTCCAGGAGCAACATCATGTTTAGGACTAGATGACCAACATAATCAACTCTACAGTTTTTGTTTTGGGGTGTGTGTGTGTGTGTGTGTGTGTGTGTGTGTGTGTGTGCATTTATTTTGTTACATTTTGGGTTTTTTTGGCAGAGGTATTTTGTTTTTATGATTGGGGGATTGTTTTATATTGTGCTTTTTTTGAGAAAGAACATAAAGTTAGGTGGGCAGGGAGGGGGAGAGGACCTTGGGAAAGGGCTTGGAGGAGGGGAATTTGATCAAATATATATTTACATTTTAAAATTGTTTTAAATAATAAAAAGTATAATAAAGAAAGAAGAGGAAATGGGCAAAGGACCTGAACAAACAGCTCACTAAAGATGTAAGCATGAGACATAAACATGAAAAGACACTGCTTGGTGGCTGAGTCCTGGTCCACTAAGAGTGCTCAAACAACGAGAGCAATTTACCAAACACAAAACCATATGTACCACTGTTTTGGAGGCTAGGAAATAGGATCATGGAGCCAGCATGATTAGACTCTGATGTGGATCCCCCTGATTGCAGAAGGTGGACTTCCCAGGGTGTCATCACATGGTGTCACAGCATACAAGACCTACTTCCTAATACCATGTCTTGGGGAGTTAAAATAAAATTTTATCCCATGAATTTGTGGGAGCATACATGTTTCCACAATATTGGTTTTAAAAGGCAGATTGGAACAAGACCATGAGATATGTACCCATGAGAATGGTCTGAATCCACCACACTGAGAACACCTAGAGCTGACAAGAACTTAAAAGAACAGGAATGCCCATTCACCACTGCTGAGGATGAAGAATTGTTCTGTCATGTTGAAAAGCCAGTTTTGTTGGTTGTTAAAAACAAAAAACAAAAAACAAGCAGACTCTTATTAACAACAATTGCACTGTGATGTTTAGCTTGAGGGGTTGAAAATCATGCCCAGACAGAATGCTGTACACAGATATCCATAAATATTTATTTCTAGACCTCTATTCATTAGCAACAATCTCCAGGAGAGAGATACGCTTGTTGCAGTTGGCTAATCTACATTAACACATCTTAATCCCCAGTCTGTAGCTCACATTACCTCTACTCCAGCTTGTATGCATTCTATAGACTTAGGTAGTGTATACTGATGACAGGATTATATGACCACCCTGCACTGGAGCGCCATAGAATATTTTAATTTCCATGAAGGTCCTCTCTGCCACATCCATTCCTTTATACTGTTGCCAAACTGTTTTAAATAATTTATCGAACAGTTTCAAATAGCCAACATGTCTATGGACTCTAAATAAATAAATGGCCAGATCCTTACATTGCTCAGTGCTAAAAAGAGATGAGTTCTCAATCTTGAAGCAAGCACAAGGGAAACAAGTAGTTCACTGCGCTAAGAGAAAGAGGTAAAACTGAAAAACCTAAGCACAGTAGGATTCTAAATACATGACACACCGAAGAAGTAAAACCACAGAGACAGTGAAAAAGCTCTGTGACAACCAAGGCACCATGGACATAGGTACGGATGAACGGACGTGGCGGAGAGAACATTTAGGGAAAGGGAGATATTCTGTGGTATTTCAGTCAGTGCAGCAGGGTCATCATAGGTCATAGATCCACACTGCCTAAGCCCACAGAGTGTGTAGCTTCAAGAGTAGAGCTAACTGAGGATTAAGATGTGTCAATGTAGATTAGTAAATTGCAACAAGCATGTCACTCTCTTGGAGATTGTTGATAACAAACAGAAAGAAAATGTTCATAACATGTAGAGGAATTTTAGTCTAGAAATATGGCTTCTCTGGCAAGGGATCACATATCTGGCAAAGATATGAACCAGGGGGAATGCAGACATGCCGCACACACCTTTAATCCCTCTGGCTGGACTATAGTCATGACCTTAGTACACACCTTTGATTCCTCTGGCTCGAATACAGACATGCTTTTAGTGTACACAATTAATCCCAAACAACGATGTCTAATTGACACAAACTTGTTATATGTAAAGTGACAAATCAGAGAAAGATTTGACAGAATTAGTCAGAAATAGGATACTCTCAAGAGAACAGACAGGAGAGATGACAAGACAGCAGTGAGAGGAGAGAGAGTTCAGTTCAGATGAGTTCAGTTCAGAGAAGTTCAGTTCTTAGAGTTCTGAGGCAGTCTTTCCAAACAGAGCAAGTCAGTCAGAAGTCATTTTGAATCAGTCAGCTTGGAGAGGATTTCCAGTCAGAACATCTGAGTTGAACCAGCCAGAAGAAGTTCAGAATGACCTAGAAAGAGCGAGTTTATTCAGCAGTAAAAGTCAGAAGTTGAAGCATTCTAGGCCTAGGTTAGCAGATGGAGTCTGAAAGCTGAAGCCTTAAAGGTCTGAGCTTGTACAGAGACTAGAAAATGGCAGGTCTAGGTCTAGGAATAGTTAGATAGAAACACTTTGGGCTCAGTCAAGGCATGTATTTACACAGCTTGGGTATGGCTCTCATCTCATTCCTTCTGAGAAAATAAAAGAAACATTTACATTTGAAGTAGCCCACATATGTGAGAACATACACATCAGTTGCATATCATTAAGACCCACAGCTAATTCATTTAGAATTTGATGGTTTACTAATAAAGACATGTGTCAGATTTACCTTTTCAAGATATTATCAATCAGTTCTTATGGCATACAGAGAAATCAAACTGGTATGAAGCGATGAGACCACAATTTGTATCTCAATTTCTTTGACAATTTTTAAGCTTGAGGTCTTCATGTGTGGCTTCTTTTTATATGTGTCTCATACAACAGATTTGCAAGTTATATCTAGTCGGGTCAAGACCCTTGAAGTCATGAAAGGTTCAGAGGAAAGGAGGAGAAAAAAAGAGGGTAATGAGGGATGAAATATGATCCAAATACTGAATACACATGTAGGGGATTGTGAAAAGTAAGTCAAAATGTTTCTAAAAATCTTGAAGTTCATTAAGCTATTGCAATATTAGAATATATGTAGTTGATGCTACTTGGATTGTTTTTCTAAGATTCTTCCTTTTGATTGTGTTACTGACTTGTCATTTTTACTAGAATGTAAATTCCACAGCAGATGTGATCTTTCTACTTTATTATTTTTTTTGCTTGAACATTGTTTGCCATATAAATGCTTTGTAACTGGTTTGCTCTGTAAAGGAACAGCATCCATTGGTACATGGTGGTATTGACAAACAGGATCTTTAAGCACATTGCCCAAAGATAAAGTAAGGGACAAGTCTTAATTATCACCCAAAGAACCTGCCCCAGAGTTGTCAATCTAAGAACCTACCTCATATGCCTACCTTGTGCCTGAGGGACTGGCTCTGCTGCCAGGATTCTGTAGTATAGAAGAAGGTAACAATGGTTTGTCAAGCACCTAAAGACCATTCAGCCGAAGTTAAGAGAGCAGAGATGATACAATATGCTAGAGCAGATGACATGGACCAACAGTTTCCAGTTCAGAAATATTTCAGCTCTCCATTAAAGTGCTGAAGCCTTATAGAACTACTTCATGCCTAAGCTAATCCTATAGCAAAAATACTTTAATAGGTGCCAGATATAAATAATCCACACATGCTTGCAGAAACAGAGATAAACTTAGAAATTACTTTCTGATTCTTGCTTTCTTCCTTCTCCATAGCTCCAGCAGTGACTTGTACTTGAATCCTGTGACACCCTAGGAGTGTTTGTCCCCTTAAGATCTTGGGTTTGCCTACTGGGCCATGTTCCTAAGCTTCAGTTGCTTCAGAATAAGCAACCTGCCTAGAGCCAGGTTTGAGCTGCAGAAAGCATTCAGTTTCTGGAGTGAGCCCCTGCCCCTGTGCTGGCCTCCATTACAGCATTTATCACAAGAAGCAATGATAATGAGCACTGACCCGATGGAATAGTCAATATATTAAACTAAAAACGAATGTGCTCACCGCAAACAGGGTGCAGGCTCTGCATGGTCTGGGCAAGAGAGGAGAACCATGCAGAGGGCTGCCTCTCAAGGCCTGATATCTGGCATAATGCTTCTTACATGGAACTTGCCACTTAGAGGATTAGACTCAGATTTGATCCCTTTGTAGGTCTTCATCACCAAGCAGAGTGTGACCATAAACTTTTCTGGCAAGATAGCTCAACAAGTAAGGACACATCAAAGGTTTCAGGTGGAAAGAGAGAGAACCACCAATTCCTATGGGTTGTCCTCTGTTGTCTAATCTCTCTCTCTCTCTCTCTCTCTCTCTCTCTCTCTCTCTCTCTCTCTCTCTCTCTCTGTCTCTCTCTCACACACACACACACACATACACACACACATATGTGTCTATATGTATATGTATATATATGTATATATATAAACTTTTAGACACACATATACCACACACATAAACAGAACATATATAACAACATTTTTTAAAGATAAAAGCAAAGGGTTACTGTATAAAACAGAAAGGCCAGTGCTGCCTGGATAAGGACTCAATGTGGTGCCTTCCTGGGTACTTACATCTTACTTTACTCCAACTCCCTGACTGGCTGGAGAAAGCTTGCCCACAGGACAACAGTGCTCACAGTCCAGCTAAAGTAGCAGTGGGTGAAGTTTTCTAGATTGACTGCCATCAGCTGGGATCTTGAAGAACAACACAACCACAGGGGGATTGGTAAACAACAGCTACTTGAAGACAGAGCAGAAACGTATTCTCTCCCTAATCTTAATTTATTCAAGAGAATCTCTGAAGCTGAGGCCAGAGTAAGTACTGTGCTCTCAAAGTATCCCTGGTGATGCTTCTGGTGGTGCCCGCTGCAGTATCTGTTGGCGCCTGACTCTTCTCTCCTACAGGTGTTTTTGTCCTTTTATCATTGTAAAATCAGGAGTCATTGACCCAGTCAGTGATCTTAGCCAATTTCCTTTACTTCCATGAGCTTCTCTCCCATTGCCTGTGCCTAATACATAGGGGCTAGAAACCCTGAATAGGTGCTGAACAATGTCTCTGGTTGTCAGGAGTCAGTGATTATACCCACTAACCAATATTGTTGCCGTCACTTTGGGACGTAACGCAAGAGTTCACGAACATAACTCATGTTCATGATTCACGGATTAAATTCGGGACCTGATATGGAGCTCTTTAAAAGCATGGCAACTTTTCCCAAGCTTCTAGAACCTTCTCTGACTCCCAGTGGATGTTTACCAGTGTTTCAACAGCAAAGAAACCTAGGCTTTGTTCAGAGTCCAGTGGGGTCCACGGTTACTAGTTGGTTGAGATGTCCTGGCACAAATACATCATAATTTATATGAGCTTTTGTGTGATCGGCATTTCTGGCACTGGCTTTAAGGAGACTTCCCCGCCCTCCCCCGCCCCCCCCACCCCTCTGGAGATTGACAACCCAAAACATTTTCTCCTTTAAGAAATCCAGGAAGGGACAGCTGGAAAGAAAGGTGGTAAGACAGGGTCACAAAAATGTCTGGCAGAAAACCTGGCTAAGGCAAGGTTAGCTGCAGAGGCTTGGTACTGAGTTGAGCTGCAGCGCCATCTGGTGGGAAGCATTTCAACGAGAGGGTTTCCTTAAGTTGAAGACAAGTCAAGGTCTTTCTCTGCCTCTGTTATGGATGCGCAAGATAAGAGTCTAAGAAAACAGGTGACAGAGTTTACGTTACAGAGGAGTCATGTATAGCCACAGATTGTGAGTCTTCATGTAAGTGCTCATAAGCCTCTAACGTTTAAAATGAGACCCCCTTTCACATTACTTGTTGTTGCATACGTGTATGTGTGTATGAATAGACGTGTATCCTGAGTTTAATTCATGTATAATTAACATATGTTATATGTAGACTTATGGGTTAAGTCCCAAAGGAACACCAGCAATGTTGGTAATATACACCCATACACAGTCCTAAGAGCACCCTTCTCAGTCAGTGTAATGTCACAAGCATGCATGTTTTCAGGACTGACCATTTGATTTTGGACCAATTGACCAACTGATGAGCCCTTCCCTGGGGAAGACCACCCTATTCTCAGAATTCTTCACAAATTTGAGTAAGGGGTACAAGAGAGTGTTTGGAAGAAGGAGATGGAAGAAAGGCACACGTTGTGGACTTTTACATCTCAAAAATTAAAAGTAATACAACATTGAACCCTGCTGTTGTCATAAGTATGAATTGAATGGCTGTGTGAAAGAACATAAAACAATATATTATTAAAGACAAAAACAAATATGTTAAGTGTAGATATGGAAGCAGACACTATGACATTCAGGCTACATTTGAGATGTACTCTAATTTGATCATAGCCTCATCTAGGAGTTTGTACCAGGCCCCAGCATATACTATATAGCACACAAAAGGTAAGACACCAAAGGTTTATTCTTAGAGAAATATCAGTCCCGTAATGAAAAAATATGTGAATTCTTGAAACAAACACAATGTGATAAAAGATTAGTTGAAGCCAAGTGGGGCACGTACTTAGTTCTATCACACAACGAGGAGAAGTCCATATGATCTTGTCAGGGAAACATAAAACATAACTTTATTTGAATTGGGTCTTACACAAATGTTGCTCCGAGGATAGCCAGAGGAAATTCTGAATGTAGAATTTTAAAACTGAGGAAGAAATGATTATAAAGCAGCACCTTCCCATATTTAGAGGAATGGGGCACTTCCAAAATGCAATGAGAAGCTGGTTACATCCTTTATCATCATCATCATCATCATCATCATCACCATTATTATTTATTAGTAGTAGTAGTAGTAGTAGTAGTAGTAGTAGTAGTAGTAGTAGTAAGTCTTGTTCTACAGTCCAGTCATTATACCCCTCCTGGTCCAGTCTCTGACTGTTCCACATCCCATTCCTCTTTCCCCATCTCCAAGACAATGTCCCCACACCCCCACCCCACTAGACCTCCCCACTCCCTGGGGCCTCAAGTCTCTCTAAGGTTAGGTGCAACTTCTCTGACTGAACCCAGACTCAGCAATCCTCTGCTGTATATGTGTCAGGGGCCTCATATCAGCTGGTGTGTGCTGCCTGGTTGGTGGCTCTGAGAGAGATCTCAGGGGTCCAGGTGAGTTGAAATGGCTGATATTCCTATGGGGTCACCCCATCCCACCCCCAGCTTCTTTCAGTTTTTCCCTAACTCAACCCCAGGGATCCCAGGCTTTTGTCCATTGCTTGAGTGTAAGTATCTGCATCTGACTCTTTTGGCTGCTTGTTGGGCCTCTCAGAGGGCAGCCATGCTAGGCTCCTGTCTGTAAGTACACAGCATCAGTAATAGTGTCAGGCTTTGGGGCCTCCCCTTGAGCTGGATCCAAATTTGTGCCAGTCACTGGACCTCCTTCCCTCAGGCTCCTCTCCATTTCTGTCCCTGCAGTTCTTTCAGACAGTAACATTTCTGGGTCAGAGTTTTGACTGCGGGTTGACAACCCCAATCCCTCACTTGATGCTGTCTTTCTACTGGAGGTGGACTCTATAAGTTCCCTCTCCCCACTGTAGGGCATTTCATCTAAAGTCCCTCCCTTTGAGTCCTGACCATCTCTCATGTCCCAGGTCTCTGGTACATCCTGGAGGGTGTTCCTACCTCCTACCTCCTACCTCCTGAGGTTGCCTGTTTCCATTCTTTCTGCTGGCCCTCAGGGCTTGAGTCCTGTTCTTGACCCCAATACCTGATCATGTTCCCCCTTTCCTCTCCCCCTTACCCTCTCCCACTCAGGTCTCTCCCCCACCCCATGATGGCTTTCTTCTCTCTCCAAAGTGGGATTGAGGCATCCTCACTTGGGCCCTTCTGCTTATTAACCTTCTTGAGTTCTGTGGATTATATCCTGGTTATTCTGCCCTCTTTTTGGCTAATATCCGATTATTAGTGAGTACATACCATGCATAACCTTTTGGGTCTGAGTTACTTCACTCAAGATGATATTTTCTAGTTCCATCCATTATCCTACAAAACTCAGATGATAGCACATGTTGGCAAGAATGTGGAGAAAGAGGAACACTCCTCCGTTGCTGGTGGGATTGCAAATTGGTACAACCACTCTGGAAATCAACCTGGAGGTTCCTCAGACAATTAGAAATAGATCTACCTGAAGACTCAGCTATACCACTCTTGAGGATATACCCAAAAGATGCCCCACCATACCACTGGGGCACATGTACCACTATGTTCATAGTGGTCTTATCTGTGATAGCCAGAAGCTGGAAACAACCCATATGTCCCACTGTGGAACAATGGATACAGAAAATGTGGTTCATTTACACAGTGGAACACTACTCAGCGATTAAGAACGAGGACATCATGAGTTTTCTAGGCAAATAGATGGAACTAGAAAATATCATCCTGAGCTGGTCACATCCTGAGACTTGTTTTGAGCCTCCTTGTCCCCTTGCCCACTGCTCAACACCTTGGTAACCTCTAAAGCATGTGTCCTGATGTATTGCCTGCTGAGGTTGCCGCTTCTGCCTCTGAGTACCTTCCTCTCAGCCTCATTTTTTTTTTGAGGAGATGATCATTCCAAGGGATTCCCACAATCCCATCCTCTATGCCTCCTGACTTCCCAGGCTGATACACAAACCTTCTCTGTATGCTCCCTTGGCATCTCCTGCTGTGGTATTGGGGCAGAATGACCGATTCATTAATTGTGGGCAGAGCCCACACCACACATTCCGCAGTGCAACAGTTTCCCACCAAACCCTATTCCTTCGTTATTTCACATCCAGACTAGTCTTTTGACTTGCTAGAAGCACCCGAATGCTGAAGGACAGTTTGCTTGTTTCAAGCTAGATCTTAGATGTTACTTCCTAAAATCAAGGATTTACCCAGTCTAAGCAAGAGGTGATTATTGATATCTCATTTTCTTTCCAGAAGCCCTGGTGTCTGCCATATACCATCTCTTAAGACAATATATTCGGGCAGTGGTGGCGGACACCTTTAATCCCAGCACTTGGGAGGCAGAGGCAGGCGGATTTCTGAGTTCGAGGCCAGCCTGGTCTACAGAGTGAGTTCCAGGACAGTCAGGGCTACAGAGAAACCCTGTCTCGAAAAACCAAAAAAAAAAAAAGACAATATATTAATATATCTTTATATACATACATATATTGATATGTGTATATACATGTTACATTAATATATATTGTCTGTATATACATATAGATATAGAAGGAGAGAGCCAGAGAGACAAAGAGAACACAGACCTTTTAATATTTAACAGCTCCAGTATCATCAAATAATATACTCTATCCTGATATCAAGAGGGAAAAATTGGCTTTGGGAGAAGTCTTTAGACAATGGTTGACATTAATCTTCACAGAGAGGTTAAAGAGCACATCTCCTGATCAATTAGCTATTGACCACAATGTCTGAATGGTCAATAGTACACTGTGACCAATAGTTAGTACACTGTGAATTAACATATGAACCCTTACCAAATAATACCAATGGCACATTATAGGTAATATATACATAATAAATGCATATATTAAGCAGGATAATAATGTGAAATTAGTCAATGTCAGCATGAGTTATTCAAGGTCCTGTATTGAGCAGTGGAATTAACATAAACTTTACATCTAAGAAGCATGACCTAACTGGATTTAGTTGTACAGTCTGTCTCACTTGCAGTCAGTCACCAGCCTCAGCACTCTCATGTGAGGAAGACAATAACAACTCTGGACCTGAGCATCAAAGTAAATACAGTGGAAAAAAAACTTTCAATCCCTGCCAAGGTCTAACCTCAGCTTGAGGAGGGGTTCCGAGAGAAGGGGTGTCTAGGAGCAGTGAAAAGTAGTCAAATTGTGAGTCCAAGGTGGCCAGTCTTCTACTTGATAACAGCTTTTCTAGGCTGCTTCTCTCTGTGTTCTGCTTTCTCTCTGGAGATTTCTCTGTCTATATTCTGCTTGTTTGCTATTCTAAGGGATCTCTCTGACCATGCACTGATTCCAGGTGTGTGTGTGTGTGTGTGTGTGTGTGTGAGTGAGTTCTCCAAGTAGTTCTCTTTTTTTTGTTCTAAAAAATTTCTCTGGATAGCTCAACTCCTGCAGAGCACAGGTCCAGTCTTTTATTTTACATATCAATCCAGTCATTTACTCCAGGTTCCTTTTATTATCTTATAAATCAGAATACCTGGACCCCAGCCCTTTGATTCTTAGGAGACACCAAGTATATATATATATATATATATATATATATATATATATATATATATATATATATGTATGTATGTATGTATTCTTAACATTGCAAAAAAATTCAGAGATCTGCCTGTCTTTGTTAAGCACAGAGGATAAGCTAGGTGGGTGGGACCCTGCCCTGTAATTACCATTTCTATCATATCTGGGCCTAACTTTGTTCTGTCCTAGGCTGATCCTGAACTCAAGAATCTGCCTGCATTTGTAAGCATAAACAAAAATTGTAGCTGGGTGGTATTGCCTGTGATCACCACTCCCTAACTCTCTTTATATCTCCTTCCTTAGTAATTTTCCAACAAGTAGGCTTCACAGCGCACAGCTGCTTTTGTTCCTTTAGATTCCTGAAGGCCCTCCTATAATTCATATTGCACCCTTACTTTTTGCATAGTTGAGAAATTATATATTGTCAAACTCATGTATTTAGAACTCTGTTCCATAGCCTTAAGGGCTGTCCTGAAAGTCCCAGTGTTTTACCATTTTGCTGAGACATAGCCACGCACTCGACTCCTGGACTCACTGCTGTCTGTAATTATCATGGAGTCATTAACATTAAGAAGGAAGGAAGACATTCCTCGGAAGGAAAGAGTCCTCCACTGCCTGTGGGTCCAGGAAATATGTATGACACAAACAAGCCTTATGCCCACAGCAGCCATCAACACTCCTGGAGGCTCACACAGTGGCCCTGACCCAGGGACAGGAGCCATGTCACTCTGTCCCCACCAAGGCCATGCCAGGCTCAGCAAAGCCCAGTGCCTGATATACACAATATGTAGCATGTTCTTAAATACCAACTTGACTGAACTTTTGTATACTGTATGTTAAATCAGAATACGGAGATACATTTAGGTCAGTTCTAGATACGAAACAGAAGTAATCCATAAGTAGGTTACATTCACCAAACAGATGTAAAATAAACAAAAGAGTGAACCCATGTTGAGAATGATTGAAATCTGTATGGTGAACAGTTTTTCCAGGCATACAAGAGTAATTCAGTAATTCAAACTCCCACCACGAGGGGGCGATAAATATACACCAAAAAAATAATAATAAAACAAAACAAAACCACAAACAACAAATCTTGGATCCTGATTCTGTTAAAAAAAATTGTAAGCAAAAGAAAGAAGAACTTTTTAAAAGTACAAAAAATTAGTGATTCAATTTTGTAATCTCTTGGTTAACTATAATTTCATCCTTCTCTATCTCCATCTCTGAGTATGAACATGTGCTCTCTTTCCCTCCTGTCATTCATTCCCTCACAACAAAGCCTCTCCCTTTAATCCCTATAGTCATTTTTACAAGGTGTGACTGTGCATTAGTAAAGACACAGAGCTCGGGGACTGGCACCTGGCTGAGCTGGAAAATTGACCTGTCCAGGACAGAGCCCTTCAGTTTTCAGAACGCCATTCTTAGGGCCACTCTGCTGAGGCTATGGCTCCATTCTCTCGATTTCTCTCCAAATCCCCGGTGATGCTGCGCTACTCCTTTTCAAGTGCCTTTGTTCTGTTATCCGCATCTTCTGCCATCACCTCCTCTTCCTCCTGGAATGTCAGGTCTTCATGATCAACTGGATCCGATTTAGAAAGTCCACGGTGTGTCTTTGAGGGAGATTCTAGAAGGGTTTAAATGAAGAAGAAAGATCCACTCTGAATGAAGGAAGCACCATCCCCGGGATGGGGCTTAAACTTCATTTTTATTTTTTGAAAAGAGGACTAAAAGGGGAGGAAGAGGAGGAGGAGGAAAATTAGCAAGCCTAGAAAAGTGATGCACCCACTGAATTTAATGTTCTGATAAAGACATCTCTCTTCTCGGTTTCAAACAGAATTTATTTTATCCACTATTTTCCAGATGCAAATTTCTGGAGGTTACCAGTATTGCCATGACAAAGTACCACAAGTCAGAGGGTTTACACCACAGAAACTGATTTTCTCACAGTTCTAGAGACCAGGAGTTGAAGATCAAGATGCTGTCAGGGCTGGGTTCTGTGCCCGGATTCCTTGGCTTATAGACGGTGGCTACTCTTGGTTGTCAAATTGACTGTATCTGGGATGAACTATAATCCAGAAATGGAGGGCACTCCTACCAGAGATTTTTCTGCTAGGTTTAAAGTAGGTGAATCTACTTTTAGTCTGAATCGCTGAGGTGGGAAGACATAGGTTTTTGATCCAGGTGGCCATTGTTGGATTATCTGGAATGCAGTCTATAATTCATTCCACATATACATTAGATATAGAGATAGAGATTGATAGAGATAGATAGAGATAGATAGAGATAGAGATATTGATTGTAGACATTCTATGACTCTAGAAATCCCTAATATATCACCGTACCCTATATTTTTACAGGGCCTTTGCTGGGTACGGATCTATACCTAAATCTCCTCATATTATGAAGACATATTATGAAGATACTGGGTCAGTGGCCACCCTATTAAACCAGCCAGGGCTTAGTGCTCACAAAATAAACCAACTGGTGCTCGGTGTTCACCTAAATAAACCAATTGGTCCCATTGCTCACTGAAACAGACTAACCGGTTCCCAGGACCCAACCTAATGAATCACCAGAGCTCAGTGCTCTCCGGAATAAACAGCCAGTGTTCAGTGGCCTCCCTAACAAACCCAGGGCTCAGTGCTGTGTGTGGTTAAGTATTTGCATCAGCAAACAGGAAGTTTTATGCAGCAAATTACTCTCGTGTCACATTTAACAGCTGTGCCTGTTTTAGTTTCTAGAAGCCAGCATCCTACAGTACCACATTCAGTAATTCTTAGTACTGGGCACAGAGGCCTGTGTCCTCACCAGGGCTTCTCTTGGGCTAACTTCAACCTACTCTTCAGTGGAAACATCTGTACAAGGATCTGGGGTGACCTGGAACCGACATTCTCGACTTTTTTCACTGTCTTCGCTGGTACTTGGGACTCCAAAACTCCCTCCTGATGTGCCCTTGAGCTTGCAAATGGTGCATGGAGAGGCCCTCTCTTAAATTAATCACACTGAGACCATCTCAAACCTGAGGCAAGGCAAGAGATGCACACGGCATGTAAAGGAACTAAGCAAAGAATAAAATACATCAGGACATCCCAGAGTCGAACATCTCCAGTCCGTCACTTCACCCTGTACCCCAAATGAAGGGGCAGTCCTGGCTGTCTCTGTGCATTTTGTTCTCTTATGTTTTATCTATCACATCTCAGTTAATTTACAAAAAGATTTCCCAAAGTACTGCCTGGGAGATGCTGTCTGTACAGAGAGCAGTTACTGAGCATGCGCACGTGGAGCTGGGCAAAGCTACACGTGATCATTAGCATCACTGCCACCTTCACTGGAACCTGAAATGGCTCATAGCAGCTTTCTAAACTTCGTCTTCTCCAGACTAAAACTAGCAAACAAACAGTAAGAAACAGTGAATGACATCGAATAAAATAATTATAAACTCACCATCAAAGTTTGTGTGGGTTGTTTCCTGTTGCCTTAGAATTTCGAGGACTCAAACCTAAGAATCAAAGCTGCCATGTATCTGATACTCAAGCTAGATGTCAGTCATGTACTTCTCAGTATCTGGAGCCAGACTCCTTCTAGAGGTTACATGAGGACAGCCAAGGCTTTCCGGCTCTCTGTATCATTATCCCATCTTTCTCTCTCAGTCTGTATCAACAGGGTTCTGGGAAGAGTAAGGAAAGAGACAAGATAAATATAACACGTAATTAATAATCAGAAGTTCTCTCTGATCGTCAGTGTGAATCTGCACTCATAGAGTTTCTGGATGGGCCTTTTGAATTACACTATTATCTACAAGCTAAAATGCATGGCAGAGTATCTTGTACCAAGATGACTTGTCAGGAAAACATTCCCATAGAAAAGAGTTTATCCAAAGTACCTAGTACAAGTAGTCAGACAGAGCTGAACTTTAGGGACTAGTTCTCTCAGTGTTGTATTGAAAATTTGAATTCATGAAATTCTTAGGCAAATGGATAGAACTAGAAAATATCATCCTGAGTGAGGTATCCCAGTCACAAAAGAACACACATAGTATGCACTTGCTGATTAGTGGACATTAGCCCAAAAGCTCAGAATACCCAAGATACAATTCACAGACCACATGAAGCTCAAGAAGAAGGAAGACCAAAGTGTGGATACTTCAGTCCTTCTTAGAAGGGGGAACAAAATACCCATGACTCACAGCCAACCAATGGACTGAGCATAGGATCCCCAATGGAGGAGGTAGAGAAAGGACCCAAGAAGCTGAAGAGGCTTGCAGTCCCATAGGAGGAATAATAATATGCACCAACCAGTACCCCCAGAGCTCCCAGGGACTAAACCACCAACCAAAGAGTGCACATGGAGGAACCCATGGCTCCAGCTGCATGTGTAGCAGAGGATGACCATTTCAGACATCAGTGAGAGGAGAGGCCATTGGTCCTGTAAAGGCTCGATGCCCCAGAACAGGGGAATGAATACCAGCTCAGGAAATTGGAGGGGAGGGTTGGTGAGCAGGGGGAGAGGTGATGGTGTAGGGGGTTTTCAGAGGAGAAACAAAAAAGGGGATAACATTTGAAATATAAATAAGGCAAATATCTAATAAAAAATTAAAGAATACAAAGAAAACTTGGGTCTTATAAATAGATGGAGAATTTCAGGTGAATCTCTCAATATTCTAGATCTCAATTCTTTCTTACAAGGAGGGTAATAGACAAACTCTATTGACCCTGTAGCTGTGTTAGATTAAAATGTGTTTCAATGAAGAGCATTAGTTTATGGAAACATTTCTTACTTTCCCTCCTTCTCTAACTAGTACTTTAAAAAGCTCCTATTTCCCAAGTTCAGAAAGAGTCATGGCTACATGAAATGAACAACATGCCATTTTGAATCAAAGATTCCCCAATACATTTAGATATTCAATATACATAGATTTGTCTTCTTGGGTGAACACAAATGGCTTACACAATGTGCTAACCTCTGTTGAAACACTGCAACGGAGTTCAGAGCTCAAAGTCCCTGTTTTTATGCAAGACTAAAATTGAATATCGATCAGAATGTCATCCAAATGCTTTAAGACTGAGAGCATTTCAAAGAGCCATGAGACTTAAATCTTGCAAAGAACGAGATAAGCAAACGGAAATGTGTTCTTACTACAGCAGATTGCGTGCTGCATCATTTCTATGGTGTTTCGTCCATAGACAAAAACATTCTCTTAAATATAAAACTGTACCTAAACATGAATCAGATCCCATTGTCCAATGTTGTTCCAAACTGTGTCACATTAACATTTTAGAGCAAATGGCATGAAGTCCGGATTAGTGCTTATGTGCATTTATGGCATTTATTTTAAGCATTTGCAATCAAGGATCTGTGTAAATAAGTTTCACATTAGTAAGAAAGTTGGAAACCCCACAGTTGGAAAGCTGGGAGCAGTCAGGGGTGAATAATAACTTTAACCCGATGGGTCACAGTGAGCTCAATCAAGAGCAATGGAAGGCACTTCAGGTCTTAGGGGATTGGCCAAAAGTAGAGTGGCCCTGCCTACATGCTTGCCCTGGAGAGCCTCAGCTCTCATCTTCATGCTCAGTCATGCAAAGACACATAAACAGAAGACCAACTAAAGACAGCATAAATTGACTAGCCCTGAATTAAAATCTGCTGTTGGAAAGTCTGGCTGTTAGGGTATCGGCTTAGCATTATCATACACCAGTGAGGATTGTTTACTCATAATAATGAACATATATGCATATATATAAAACCTCCTTATATATAAATGAGCATATACTATGTTTACATAAAACCAAAAACAAATTATGCATGCCATTTACAGATGTAAGCTTTGTATATTCCTTAAGAACCTAACATATCTGGGGTATGAAAACCTATCTGGGGTATGGAAGATCTATGATACATTTTTGTTTCTACATTTTTATTTAATGTTATTTCATACCTGGAGAGCTTTGTCATATAAAGGTAAAACCCTTAAACCAACTGAGTTTGCTACCTTCCTTCTTTTTTCTCTTCTTTTCCTCCTCCCTCTTCCTCCTCTTTCTCTTTTTATTCTTTTTTTTTTTCTTTTTAATTTAGTCTAGGACCTTATACCATGGAAGGTGCCACCCTTATTCAGTGCAGATTGAACCTTCTGGAATCACCCTCCAAGACTGAACCCTCCATGCCGGTCCAGTTGGCAGTGAAGAAAGCCATCGAGGCTTGAAGAGGGAAAGTTTCCAGGAGAGGATCTTGGTCTCCTATGCAAAGGAGAGATCACAATGAGTTGCAACAGTAGCAAGCTAATGTCTTTTCTTTCTTTCTTTCTTTCTTTCTTTCTTTCTTTCTTTCTTTCTTTCTTTCTTTCTTTCTTTCTTTCTTTCTTTCTTTCTTTCTTTCTTTCTTTCTTTCTTTCCGAGGAGTAAGGGTGATGTTGAAAGTCTGATAAAATTAACAGGAAACAAAAGATTCTTGTCTTTGAAAGTCTGCCTTTTGAAATGTTGCTAAATGTAGACAAATGGCCACAAAGCATGGGAAAAACCAACTTTGAAACAAAATCTTGGTTATGATAGAAGTCAGTTGAATAGACCTTTTCTCATAAGATACAATTTTTTTCACCAACCTGCATAAATTTACATCAGACTAAAAATAAATTATGGATGTCATTTATAGATGCAAGCTTTGTATGTTTATTAAGAACCTAACATATCTAGTGTATGAAAAGATATATTTTTTTCTTGTATGTTTTTATTTAACATTATTTCATAGCATGGAGAGCTTTGTCATATAAAGAGCTATGTGTGTTGGTTACAGACAGATTTGAATACAAAGAACAAAGTTTCTAATAACATTTCCTTCATACCAGGCTTATTTATATATAGCCTTACATTATGCAGATTATACATGAATTTTCTACTAGAGACATAAATATTGAATATAATGTGCCAATGAACATGGAGATTCTTGCATTCTTTTGAATAACACAGACTTTATGCTATTAATTTATTATGTACATAAACAACAAATTAGAAATAAAATGTAAATTAACATAGCATTATTTACAAACACAGCGTCTACTAGCAATGCCTTCAAAATTTCATTCTGAGCGATACTTAATCACTCTAAGAGCAAACAATCCCTTCCCACACTGTCAAAGTATATTTCATACAGAAGAAATCCCTGAAGCAAAAGTCAGTCCATGTGAGCTAGCCCTTCTTTTTTTTTAATTGAAAATATTCATATTAAGTTCGTCTACCAGAAAACCAGCAAGCAAACAAACACACAAACAAAACAGTTTAGAAATTTCCTGAGCACTTTAAAATACTATTTAACACTTTAGCATCCATTTAAAGTCAACATATTAGCTATCTTTATTTGGTAAAGGTTATTATAGCTCTTTCTCCATTAGAGGGAGATGTCAAAGTTTATTCAGATCCTGAATGTGACATTTGTCAGATTGGTATCTCTTCTGATTCCACCCCCCCCAAAAAAAACCCTGAAAACTAGCTTAAAAATCTTTGACAAACTAAATATCCATCATTTCTTATGTGCCACAATTTTCAAAATCATATTTCTCAATTGTATACATGAGAGTATTCCTGGAAATTATGCCACAGCAATAACCTAATAAGATGATATTAATATACATTATTTAAAGGTATTTTGATTAATGCAAACCACTTTTTATTATCACTCATTATCTGTTACCGCTTAAAAATTAATAAAATAAATATTTTCTAGAATCTGGGCATAAAGAAATTCCTTAAGCCCTAATGCTTAGACTTCATTAACAGAGAACTGATTACAACCTCATGTGTTTTAGAGAGAGAGAGAGATGCTGCCTCTAAAATGCTTTAATGAGTATAGAATTTATATTAAATAGGACTCATTTGGTCAATGTTCTGTTAAGTTAAAATGTTAGCATCAACTACATAAATCATGCCTTGTATCTCAACATGACATGTACATTCAAGGCAGTGGGGAAGAAGAAAGTCGCAGGAAATGACAAAATCAATTAAAAATCATATTTGAGATTGCCCAAGCTCACATTACCAAGTCACAAGGAACATTTGATTTTTCCTCAACTGTATTGCAATGTAAAGGTATCTCCCAGGATCCTATCGGGGTCTATAGGACATAATCAAGTAGGATGATTAACTATGTCTTACAAAGAAATGGTCTACTCAAAGTCCTATACAAGGAACCTAGGAAATGACAGCCCTGGAGTGGGGATGGGGATGGGCTAGTTCTCAGACCAGGCTCTGGGGTGCAGGACACTTCTTCCTAAGGCTATACCAAAACAAGCTGAAAGCAGAGATTAGTGGAGGAGATGGTTTTACTCAACTACTTATTGCTTAAGAAAATGGGCTAGAGATCGACCGTCTCCCAGACAAAGAGTTTGTCCATTTTCCATTTCATTTTTATTTTATTTATTGAATATTTTCTTTATTTACATTTCAAATACTTTCCCCTTTCCCTTAGGAAACCCTTTATCCCATCCCCCCCTCCTCCTGCCTCTATGAGAGCACTCTCCCATCCACCCACCCCTTCCTTTCTTCCAGCCCTGGCATTCCCCTACACTGGAGCATCAAATACCCTCAGACCCAAGGGCCTCTCCTCCCACAGATGTCCAACAAGGCCATCCTCTACCACATATGTGGTCAACGCCATGGGTCCCTCCATGTGTATTTTTTGGTCGGTGGTCTGGCCCCAGGGAGCTCAGAGGGAGGGGCTGAGTCTGGCCTGTTAACACTGTTGCTCCCTCCATGGGGCTGCAAACCCCCTAGGCTCCTTCAGTCCCTTCTCCAACTCCTCCATCAGGAACACCCACGCTCAGTCCCTGGGAACATCCTCCTCTGTATTTGTCAGGCTCTGGCAGAGCCTCTCAAGAGACATCCATATCAGGTTCCTGTCAGCAAGCACTTCCCAGCATCCACAATAGTGTCTGGGTTTGGTGGCTGTATATGGGATGGATCCCCACGTAGGACAGTCTCTGGATGGTCTTTCCTTCAGTCTCTGCTCCACACTTTGACTCCATATTTCCTCCTATGAGTATTTTGTTCACCCTTCTAAGAAGCACTGAAGCATCCACACTTTTGTCTTCCTTCTTCAGTTTCATATGGTCTGTGAATTAAATCTTGTGTATTCTGACCTTTTGGGCTAATATCCACTTATCAGTGAGTACATACTGTGTGTGTTCTTTTGTGACTGAGTTGCCTTGCTCATGATGATATTTTCAATTTCGATCCATTTGCCTGCAAATTTTATGAAGTCATTGTTTTTAATAGCTGAGTAGTATTCCATTGTGTAAATGTGCATTTACATAATGTATATTTTCTGTATCCATTCCTCTGTTGAGAGTCATCTCGGCTGTTTCCAGCTTCTGGATATTATAAATATGGCTGCTATGAACATAGTGGAGCATGTGTCCTTATTGTATATAAGAGCATCTTCTGGGTATGTGCCCAGGAGTGGTATAGCTGGGTCCTCAACTAGTACTATGTAGTACTAGTTTTCTGGGGAACCAGCAGCCTGATTTCCAAAGTAGGTGTACCAGTTTGCAATCCCACCAGCAATGGAGGAGTGTTCCTCTTTCTCCATATTCTCACCAGTGTCTGTTGCCCCCTGAGTTTTTGATCTTAGCCATTCTGACTGAAGTGAGGTGGAATCTCAGGGTTGTTTTGATTTGCGTTTCCCTGATGACTAAGGATGTTGAACATTTCTTTAGGTGCTTCTCAGTCCTTCAAGTTTCCTCAATGAGAATTCTCTGTTTAGCTCTGTTCCCCATTTTTAATAGGGTTATTTGGTTCTCTGGAGTCTAACTTCTTGAGTTCTTTGTGTATATTGGATATTAGCCCTCTATCAAATGTGAGATTGGTAAAGATCTTTTCTCAATCCGTTGGTTGGCATTTTGTCCTATTGACAGTGTCTTTTGCCTTATAGAAGTTTTGCAAATTTATGAGGTCCCATTTGTTGATTCCTGACTTCAATATGTACTACAGAGAAATAGTGTTAAAAACTGCATGATATTGGTATAGTGACAGGCAGGTAGATCAATAGAATAGAATTGAAGACCCAGAAATGAACCCATTCACCTATGGTCACTTGATCTTTGACAAAGGAGCTAAAACCATCCAGTGGAAAAAAGACAGCATTTTCAACAAATGGTCTTGGTTCAACTGGCAGCTAACATGTACAAGAATGCAAATTGATCCATTCTTATCTCCCTGTACAAAGCTCAAGTCCAAGTGGATCAAGGACCTCAACATAAAACCAGATACACTGAATCTAATAGAAGAGAAAATGGGGGAAAGTCTGGAAAATATGGGCACAGAAGAAAAGTTCCATTTTCCACTTTTAAAGAGGGAAATAGTCTCACGGTAGTTTTAAGGGGTTTGGGGGTTCTTTCATCACCTGCCTTTCTTTGAAAAGCCTTCAGGCCTAACCTAGGGTCATCCTGTTGACACATTAATTCTCCCTAGGACTTAAGAGTACTTTGTGACAGAGAAAGGATGCTGGAGGAGGCGGGGCTTGTGGGGGCGGGGGGGGGGGTGTTGTTTACTTGTGAGTAAAAGCCCAGCAAAGGGTGTGCTGGCTGTTCCTTCCTGATGAGTCATGCCTCTGCTTTTATAAATTCACTTTTATTTTCTGTTGGTAAGTATTAGTCTGGTCTGTTACAGCTACATTGAAGTGCTTTTTAGCATGTTCAGTCAAAAGGTGGGCAGGGAAGGAGTCATTACAAGATCTAAGCTGATTCCTTGTGGCTCAATGAGAAAGACAGACCTTGGCCTGAGGATAAAGCCAAAAAAGTTTAGTAACCTGGCTGGTGGGGAGAGAGAGAAGAAAATAAATCTCTAAATCTCTGTCCTTTCTTGTGAAGATTCTTTCAGTGTGCGCTGAAATGCCTCCGCAGATGAATTGCACACAGACCCAGAAAACTGAGAAGAACGTGAGTTATTCTGTTTACCTAGAAACAAGGCAGGTTCTTTAAGGGACATTATGCCTGTATGTATGGAAGTGAATCTGCCATCAGTTTGCAAGACTGTTAAGACATTTTCAATGCTTGCTTGTTTGTATTTTTATATTTCAGTTCAAATTCTTGAAGAAATGTATGAAAGATCAGGCAGCCAAAATCACCAACACATTTGCACTAATTCTTTCAGTTAACCTAGAGTAAATTTGGTTCATCACAGTACAGAACTGGGCATGCCCTGAAGTGTCTTTTTCCTCTGTTTAAAAAAAAAAAAAAGATGATGCGACAGAAAATCAGCTGCAAATGGTCATAAAGAGAAGCTGACACAATCCTTTCTTCTAATGTTGTTTATAATAACACAAGGGCCTGACGGCCACAAGTGGGCCTTGGGATGGGAGAAAGAGCATTGGACAGAAACAATATTCTGTACCAGAAAGAGCCTTAAAAGAAAGAAGAGGCATTCCTTTAAAGCTTGGAGAGGTGCCTGATGGAGGGGGAGTGAGGGAGGAGGAGACCAGAGCCTCTTCCAAGAGCACTCTTTATCTCCAGACCAAACCCCAGAGCTGAGCAGTCTCCCTGGGTAGTCTCAAATCAACCCCTAGAACAAAGGGTCAACTTGGTACAACCTTTATGCAGCAGAAAGTTTTGCAGCACGTGATTTAGTTCAGCACAGTGCGTGTGACAAGGAACATGGGGAACTAAGCGCTATAGACTGAGAGATACCAAGTCACAGTACTGACTGCTTCTCAAACTGCTATCCCAGGCAGAGTTCCAGGAAGGTGTGACCTGCTTTGGGCTCTAGAATCAGGCTGTGTTCTAGTACCTTTTGTCTTTCCATTTTGAATATGTGTGCTATTACCTTGAGCTTGAACCTGCTTTAATGTGGTTTTGAGAATGACCAAATAAACCACCTTGGCTTCTGTTCTCTGGAGGGTAGTGTTGTTTTAAAAATGTATCCTGGTGCTTTCATTTCTGACCTTGGGTACCAAGTCTCACTCCTCTTCCATTTTCTGGTTGTGTTTTTGGCTTTTCACTCACTGAGAAGGGAATTCAGTAAGTCACAGGAAGGTGACAGGGCAAGACATGGAGGGACAGAAGAGGAGGAGCCCGCCTCTCTCCAGTGGCTTCAAGATCTGTTACCCAAACCCCAAATTCTTCTTTCAATGTCATCTCTAGCCTATATAGTTTTGTAGCTACTCTGTCCTATATAACTATGCTTGCCCTCAGGAGTGAAGGCAACTGAGATGTGACTGACTTAAAAACCAACATTTAAAATTGTTCTGTTCACAGCATATTTTGGACCTAAGCCTCTATCGCTATGGTATCCTTATAGGTTGAATAATCTGAATTTGAGGAGTGGAACAGAACAGATTTAGCATATTGGTTTTCCATTGATTTACAAAAACTAACCATAACCTAACCCTTTAAAGTCCTAGGTTTTGGGTTTCGTCTTGCTTTATTTTGCTTGGTTTTTTTTTTCCCCTCGAGTGGAACATTATTACTTTGTAAACTCATGGACCAGAATCTGTGGTTGTGCTGGGGAGGGCGGGTGTCTTTGTTTCTCTTCACAAGGAACAGTCAAAACTCACAGGTGGCCACAACTTCAGACAACAAGGGAAGCCGCAGCTGCTCCTGAGTAACCCCGGGTTTTGATAACAGGAAGTTGGGCAGGTTTGCAAAAGGAGCATGGCAGAGAGAGAGCTGAATTGAGAGTGTGAAGGTAGGGACCCTCCGGAGGAGACCTTAAGTCCAAATATAGGGAGGTAACAGCAAAGATAACGCAGAAACTTGCTGTGAACCCTAATTAATCTTCACAGGAGGCTGGAGACTTTCTTGGTTAACCCAGGCTGTCCTGACAAAACACCACACACTGAGATGACAGAAATTTCTTTTCTTGAAGCTCTGGAAGTCCAAAGTCAAGACTTTGGCATCTCTGAAGGCTTCCTGAGTTCTGAACGAGCTCTAGTCTAATTCAGTGTCTGCTTAATGTAAGACAACCTTCTCCCTCTCATCTTCTTGCCAATTTCTAGCAACCCTTTATTAAGAGGTAACTTCACGGGGCTGAGAGAGGTGTAACTCGGTAAAGTGCTTGTCTTGCAAACACTGGAACCTGAGTTTCATAGCCACAACCCACATCAAAAAGCCAGGTGTGGTAGCAGGCCTAGTCAGCCAGAAAACCTAGCTTAATTAGTGAATTCCGGACCAATGAATGACCTTTTCTTAAGAAACAAGTTCCACTGTGCCTGAGGAACAGCAGGCAGGGTTGTCCATTGGCCTTCCCATGTGTGTGTGTGTGTGTGTGTGTGTGTGTGTGTGTGTGTGTGTGTGTGTGTGTATCTTCACTTACTGCATGTGCACACACATGAAAAGTTCTCTCTTCATGTTCAATTGCCCAGTGATATGAATATTTTGGGGACTACCATTTCAGAATGACTTTTATCCATAAATATCCAACTTGCTTCTAGTAAATTAATAATAGATAAATGACAGTAAAGGAGATTCTAACCCTATCTTACCAACAGTACGTTGCAAACTCTTCGAGAGTAATGGCTGTCTTTAGAGCTGCTTTGTGCCCAGCATCTGCACTGTCAGGAACACAACAGCAACTCGACCAATCCTTCCATAAAATATAAATGAACGGACATGGGGATTACTTACATCCAGAGAATACTTTTTGGAAGAATATGCTTTCAAAGATTCTGTGGTACCAAGGCTAATTTAAAACACATAAACAAGAGAGTGAGCATTCATTTTGAAAGGGCTAAGTGTCTGAAGCCATAATGTTGTTTATACTGAGTTGATATATACACAGAATCGTTTTATAGGAACTCTGGCCAAGGTTATTGTACCTCGGGGAACTGCTGTAAAATGTATAACGGGGGGGGGGGGAAGAAGAAGAAATGTAAGATGGGAAAGGAGGCATTGGGCAAGCTGTTCATTTATCTAATAAACACAGAAAGGAATCAGAAAGTCTAAGAGTTCTAAGACCCCTTAGTCCTGTTCTGTTAAAATTCAAAATCCACAGCAGTTTAGGAAGCAGGAGAAATAAAAATGAGTGGTGCTTGCTGAGGCTGTGCTAGGGCATCAGAAACACAACCGGGGTTAGCCATATTCCCTCTGGACTCAGTGATCTTCAAGAGTCCTCCTCTTAAGACTTTAAAGGATCCTGCAACCCACTAGGCTACCTCCCAAACTCTACCTAGTTCCATCACCTCATGACTGCAGGGAACTTGATGAGTCAGCCCAGGTGGGCTGTGTTTTACTGACTCAGATGCAATTAGACAAATACAGTATCCCAGAATTCCCCGGGGTTTTACTAAAGGGACTATTGCCTCCCATGTCCTCACCCCTTCTTTTTCCAATATTTTTCTTTGATCTTTCACTAAATTGAAGACAGTGAGGTAATAAGCTTCACTTTACCCAGGAGCCCACCAATATTTTATGTTTCTATGAGCAGAGCAACATTACCATTTGAACATTAATGGACGGATTGTGTATTTCACATTCATAAGCTGAAATCTTGTACTCCAAAGTGATGTTATGATAATAAGCCCTTGCTGTAGTGATTAGTACCTACATTAAGGAGGCCCCAAGGACCTCCTTCACTCCAACAGCTATCTACGAACACTGGAGCAGAAAAAATACTTGTCCATGATCTAAGAAGCATTAAGTCTCCAGAGACTGAAACTACCCATACCTAGGACATGCCAGCTTTCAGAGCTAGAAAAGCAAACTGTATATATTTTTTTATAAGCAACAGGGCCTACCTTTTTTTTCTTTTTTAATCGATAGCCCCAAATAAGTAAGGACAAAAGTTCTCCTGATGGATTTGCCCACACAGTGAAATTTGTCCTTCACTACGGAGGCAAATCTGGGCTGTCAAGTTCAAGTCCTGTTTAAACTCCAGTTATCATTGTGTGGAAATCAAATTTAGCCAGGATGTCAACAGCAAGGTGACAATAGTAGGCGACATTACCTTCATACTCCATTGCTAGTCTGCTGCATTCAGCCACTAGATCAACAAGGACAATCCTTGCTCATATCTCTGTCAGGATAATTAGCATCAGCAGCACTCTCCATCTCCAAAGTGACCTGTTATAGACAGTCCCATTGACACTCCAGTTGTAGCACCAGCTCACAGGGTTTTAATTATCTGGCCCTTGTATTAGGATCTAGTTTCATTTACACAAACCACAGAGGTTTGTATAGAAGGACCTATACATCCTCTTACTAAAATCACACATTTAACAACACGTTATTTTTCCCTACTGTTTGTTATTCCTTCGTTTTCTTACTGATGTAATGAATTCATATCTATTGAATGTTGTCCTCTTGGTGGAAAAAGCAATAATTATAACTTATGGTGTTTTATTAAAACCAAAAGAATCATTTGAATTTTATTTTCTTAGGGGCCAATAAAACTGCTCAGTGGTAAAAGGCCTTGCTGCCAAGTTTGATAACCTGAGTTTGATCCAGCATGGTGGAAAGAGAAAACTGACTCCACAAGTAGTCCTCTGACCTTCACATGCACACACACACACATACATGCATGCATACATACATACATATATATACATACATCTGCAACCAAGAAATACAGTGATTTTTCTTCTTTTATTCTGAGGCTATCATGGCATTTTCAAGTATCTACTGAGTTTTATCCTGACATAAATGCAATTATTTTCCTATTTAAGAAATGTATTTTAGAGTTTCTATGCGATACACAATATCGTTTGATCTGTTTATAAACTCCAGAAATAAAGATGAAGGCAACGTAAATGCTAGCTATATTCTCTACTTTTAATTTTCCATATTTCCTCTTTTTTTTTCAAATCAGCCATGTTCTCTGTTTCTCTTTATTTCTTAATTGTAAACATTGTAATGGCTTCTACCTGACCTGGAATGGTTGGTCACAGTAAAAAGTGCATTTCCCCAGATTGTTTATCTTCCTCTGGATGAAAATTCCATTTAGATAGTTCATTTTGAAATTCTTGTTGTTGTTTCCCAGTTTCACTGTTACCTACACACTAAAATTTAGAATGTCAATCATCCTTGCATAATTAATTACCCCCCCACTTAAATTTTCTATTAACCTTTCTGTAATTTAATGCCTAATGTTCTCATTCCATTTAAGATTCTGATATCCCATGAGGTCCTTGATATTTGACGGTACTTTCCTTTGACCATGGCTAGCATTTCATTGGTTCAAAATCTTCATATGTTTTCAAATTAATCTAAGAAAAATGACTTGCCCAACTGTGGAGGATTCACAGGATCAAACAGGTCAAAGAACAGATATACAGCCAGACACTGTTCAGTTGAGAACACTATTTACACAGATTGTTCCTCTGCACATTGGGTCCAACAAAGCCTACACAATTCACACAGAAAATTCTTCTGGAGGGCCATGAATTAATTGAATTGAAAAAAAAATGACAGTCAAGGAAATAGTGACTGTGTCCTATGGAATGTTCAGAAGTGATCTAGGCACTGGCACGTGCGGGTGTGCGCATGCCCCCTTCCCTCACCACCACAGTGTTTAGAAAAAGCTGCTGTCGTTTCAGCTCAGTCTAAAAAGAGAAAGAGAAGGATACCATGGATTTACTCTTAGCTGCAAGTTGGGAAGATGGGTGAAGAGTGCGAAAGGGGGATGCAGCTCCTGATGAGCTTTAGAAACTTCCCTTCTGGGAACATTGAGGGAGGGCTTGAAGCCAGACTCCTGGGAAGTGAAAAGCGAGCTATCTTGACAGCCATCCTTCTCGACCGTTTTACCCAACACACAGGAAACTGTCACCCCTAAGCAAGTACCTATTTTGTCATGATAGAACTAGTGTTGGGTCTGCTTTCTTGATTCTACAAATGCATTGGCATAAGTGCTTATGTTCAGGAATTGCAACCATCTCTTCGTTAACATTACCACAGTTTAGTCAGCAGGCAATCCTTCCAAATAATATTACGGAGCACAACATACCTTGGAGATATAGGAATCTACATTTTTCAGTTAACAATAACTCCATTTCTTCCCTGGTTAGTTGGGGACCTGGAAGCACCCAGTCCTTTTCTGCTCACCATTTCATAAAGGTTCAGCCAAGGGACCTGCATGTGTTTCTTCTCCCATGAGAGTTTCCATGGACAACAAAATGTACACCAGGAAGGTATAAAACTTGCCAAATGCTGGGTGGAGGGGTTAAATATTTTTTTTAAAATAATAACCTACCTATATTATTCTATTAGCTTTTGCCTTCAAGGAATCTATATATAAATCCAGAGATTAGGAGTTGAAAACACATTTAGAAAATTGTTATTATCATTGTATATTTATCTTTAAATCAGACAAGCATAAAAACAAATAAAACCAAACCAAACCAAACCAAACAAAAACAAACAAAAAAATCCCAAATCAAAAAACTTCCCAGATGATTAAGCCAAGAGCAAAAACACCCAGCCCAAAGAATAAGGGTCTAGAATCTAAAAAGTGCCATGGATTAATTTCTACTGGAGTTAAAGGTGGCTATGCCACTGCCAAGAGATAAGATGCTTGCCGGGGCTCAGTTTTACAAGATTCTTTGAATGTAGTAAGAGTGAATAGTAAACTAAATTGTTAGCAAATGGTTGTCTATCTAAACCAAGCAAAGTTCCTGGGAACTATTACAGAGGTTTTAGAAAGCTCTCCTAGTGTACCTCAAATTGTTGTTGGAGAGAGCAACCTCTTTTCCAGGTACATTGTTACGGTTGATCAAATCCACCTTCAGAAATGCAGGGGACATTTCTCCTCAACAGCTAAATCTTTATTACTTAAAGCAAGGCACACACCTTCCTTACATCTATCTGACTGTTCTCCCCAGTTCTGTTAGAACTTTTTTTGTGCAAAATTTTCCCTATCCTTAGTCACTTTTGTTATGGAAACCTCTCTCTGCAAAGCATGCCTGCATCATTGAGTAGGATCCTAGCCATTTCTCCCAGGAGCCTTTGTGGGATTTCTACAATTGCCCATCACCATGTTCAATGACATTCGCATAGTTTGCAGCCAAAAAAATACCCATCTCTTTCTGGAGATTAACAAAGAACAACAAATAAAGTCATATCCCCAAATTTGGGTAAATAAACACTTGTCGAATCTACAATCTAAAATCTCTTTTAAGAACTAGAGAAGATTCTTACTGTCTTTCTTATTTAGGCCACCCCCACCCCACCCCTTTCCTTTTGCAGGGAACAGTTTCCCTTTCTTCCAATAAAATTGCTTTTTGATATATATTTTGGGATCAACTTAGCTTTTTCTCTTTTTTGGCCTATTAAATGTATGGCTAGGGGAAAATCAAACTTTACAGCCTGCCATTTTCCCATTTGGCAACTTTCATTTCCCAGATATGTTAGATAATCTATAAATTATATGTTTTAATGCCTAAAGTGTATTGAGGGAGGTAAAAAAAATACCCTTCCCATTGAGCAATAGTTTGAATATGCTGCAAACAGTGCTTTATCTAAATACCCCCCACAAAAACACCCCACATGGAATATTTATAATTTTAGATGCCACACATAATGTGTATACACATTGCAGTAATTATATACATATTTAAAGAGTAAGGGAGGAAGATGGATATTATTTTAACTCTCATCCAGTCACTGCTGAAAATTTTGTCAAGCCAAGATGAAAATCTACAAAAACCCCTTGTTAAAAAAACAAAAAGCATCGCATTCCTATTGAAACTCGTGTGTGTGTGTGTGTGTGTGTGTGTGTGTGTGTGTGTGTGTGTGTGTGTGTGTGTAATACCTTCTCACACTGTGAATTGCTTTTGGATCGAGCCTGAATACAATATATTTTAGGCTTTCCTCTTCCTAAAAGCGTAATTCAGAGCAGGGGGAAACGCAGGTCCATTTCTGAGTTAGTTGTTTACGAAAAGCACATGCTAATGTAACAGTGTATACGGAATTAAAGAGAAAATGTCAAACACGCCGTGACATCCAAAATACATTCAGCTGTTGCCTTTTACTATAGAGACTTTCATTCGTCAGCGGACTGCCTCCAAGACCCAGTGTTTTTGTGTGTTGGGTTAAAAATAGCCTGCCAAGCCTGACAACTAGATTCTGATTGGCCCGAAAGGGAGGCCGTTCAGCCAATGAGAGCTTCTGGGAACAAAAGCAATTCTTTTGTGTGTGCGAGATGCTCAACCCACGTCAAAACAGCTTCGGGCTGTAGAAATGATTTGGGTAGAGATTTAACAAGGTAATAATGCATTTCAGTCCTCTGAAAGGTTTGAAGCGGAACAATGCAGGGGGTGTGGTGAAGGGAGCAGGGAAATCTACAAAAGAAATGGAGTCAGCGCTCAGCTTCGACCGATGAATCATGCGGGTGTTCGTGCTACAAGCGTTATTCCGTTTCCTTCCCCCACCTCTCCGAGACTTTTACTTACTTTTCAGGCATTTTCTCGTCGCAAACAAAAAGCCACCAAAGGCTTTTGACTAATGTGCAAGTTTGTTGTTATGATTCGTTGGTAAGGAGAAAGGAAAAATCCCAACAACAAAACTCCTCTCATTAAATGTCACAAAGAGAAAAGAAAGACCCATGAGTTGTACACGGTGAATAGAGATGATCCTGAAACTTTGAACTTTAGATTCTGGGTATCAAACACAGCCCACATTTAAAAGCTCTCCAGATAAGGAAAACAAAGAGGGACTTGATCTGAAATAACTCTGGATGCGGAACACCTTGAAAGCATCAGGCCGCCAGGGGACGCTGTTGCACTGTAGACGAATCTCTTCGGTGTGGGCTTCCCTGTGTAGTCTTTAAGGAAAGAAATAGGACTTGATTGGTACCTCTAGCTTAGGACCAAACAGGGTTGGGGGGCGTGGGGTGGCGCTGTCACTGTTTGAAATCCTTAAGCAAGGCTTATGATCAACACTACAGGACAAAGCAACCGAAAACACAATTTACTATACAGGGAATTTAGTGCCACGGAGGACAAATGTTGCTACAATAACTTGGAATTGTGATTTAAGACAGGCTCTCCTAAACCACATCGCGATTTTAAGTCAGATTACAAGAGTGCCTATACAACAGTGTTACTGATGCCTTACAGTTTCTAGCATTCCTATGCTAGTAACCTGGGTAATGTACCCAGTCCAGACATGTTTTGGCAAAAGAATTCAGATAATACATGACTTACATATTAACCACAGAGAAAACTATCGGTTCGATGCATAGTTTTCCTCTTGAACATAGATTTCACAACACAGGATACATATATGAAATTTAATAAATCTTTACTCCTGGTGTGACAGCTAAGTAAACCAAGCTTCTGAGAAAAATCGGAACAAAAGTGTATAGTCTAATTGGGCATGATAAACCAACAATACCCAAACATTTTCTGTTTGAGAGAAAGCATAATATATTTATTTGTGAAGTATTATTCTAAAGCACATATTTGAGCCAGTAATGAATTTTTTCTGCTCATATTTATCTAGCAAATATACAGAACTAGAAGAGTCGTGTGCCTTTCTTTTTCCTATTACACTCAATGATAATGCTTTGTACAGACATAAGGAACTAAAAGACAAGGAATAAAATCTACTTATTAATTATATTTCTAAACAACTACATTCCTAGAAGACTGTGTGTATGCATGCATGTATGTATTCAGTATTCAATAGCTCCAAAAACAACGTCTATTCCCTTAAGAACTGTTGTGAGTTTGTGCAATCATGTTGGCCTAACGGAGGCTAGAGAAACTGATCGTTCAGCATGCAGGCATAATTGTTATAGAGAGCCCAGGAGATTTAATAGAAATACCATGACGTGGTTGCAGTGGAAGCATGTTGGGTCGTCGTATGTATACCACCTTATTCTCTACATTGGCCGTGTTCCTTACTTTCTCAAGCCCAAGCCTTGCAGCAGCCCCAATGCCAGACCTATCCCATGGGCAAACCCTATTAAAGGTATTTTGTTATGCTTCAGACAGGAGCATGTTGTCCTCTGAGAGGCTCCACCTAACAGCTGATTCAGACAGATAAACACACCCACAGCCAAACAGTAGATGGAGGTGGAGATTCTCATGGAAGAATAAGAGGAAGGATTGCGGGCCGGAAGGAGACCAACAGAGGCAATTAACTTTTGGGACTTTCAGAGTCTGAACCACCAACCAAAGAGCATACACGGGCTGGACCTAGGCCTCCCGGCACATATGCAGCAGATGTGCGGGTTTGCCTTCATGTGAACCCCAAACTCACTGGAACAGAGGAATTGAGGTGCCTGCCCCAGAAGCTGTTTCCTGTAGGTGGGTGAGCTGCCTTGTCTGGCCTCAGTGGGAAGGGAAACACCTAGCATGGAAGAGACTTGAAGTCCCAGGGTTGGGGGTAGGGGTGTACTCAGAGGGGCCCCCACCAGCTCAGAGAAGAAAGGGGAAATGGGGAAGGATTGTGGGAAGGGGTGACTAGGATGGGGCAGTGAGCTGGATGTAAAGTTAGTAAGTGAAAAAATTAAAATTAAAAAAAAAGAGAGAGATGAGAAAAATGCAAGCAGCTGTCTTACCCACACTGCTACACCTCTACAACTAGAATCAGCAGTCTGAGGAAGCCGCCTCCTCATCTGCCTAGAGTCACACAACGCTCTTTACAAGAAAGCAAACTTATTGCTTCTATAGATGGCTGTCGCTCTGATGAAGCCATTCATACTCACATCCATTAAATTCGTGTTTAAAGATCCCTTCCATTTCCTTCCTGCTTCCCCTTCATTTCCGTCTGGCTTCCCTTCCATTTCCTTCCTGCTTCCCCTCCATTTCCTTCCTGCTTCCCTTCCACACTCACGCTTGCTTTCTACTGCAGGGAATAGTAGTCTGTCTGTCATGTTCATCCCTCCAGACAGGAAGATGGGAAAGTAAGAGAGTTACTTAGTCTTTGCTGTGCTATTTCTATTAAATCCCCTGGGCTCTCTATAATTATACCTACATGCTGAATGATCAATTCCTCTAGTTGCTCTTAGGCCAACATGACTAAGCAAAGTTCATAAAACTCACAACAGTACTGAAGGGAACAGACTTCATTTTCTACTTACTGCATGCTGAAAATTACATATGTATGTGCATTTGTGGCTTTGGTTTCTAGACCTCTAGCAATAATTAAGGGAAAACACAGATAGATTCACCAAAGACAAGCTGTATATTCTTCCCCTAGAGCAGAGATTCTCAAAGGGTTATAACCCATTTGGGGGTTGAATGACCCTTTCACGGGGCTCCCCTAAGACCATCAGAAAACATAGATATTTACATTATGATTCATAACAGTATGAAAAACATGGTTATAAAGTAGCAACGAAAATAATTTTACAGTTGTGTGGGCGGGAAGGGGGGAGTCACTGCAACATGAGGATCTGTATTAAAGGGTCACAGCATTAGGAAGGTTGAGAACTGCTGCCCTAGAGTCTCATTGGCTGTGAATTCCAAGGAAACAAAACCAGAACCCGTGTCCCTTGAATGAATGCAGGTATGTCGGGAAGACGTCAGAGTTCACCAGTGGATTTCATAGGGCCAGAGCGGTGAGTACTGGATACAGGCCCACGTGACCACTCCCAGGTTCTTAGCCCTGCAAAAGTTTCCTATCCCAGGAGACTACACAAACACGTGGAAGCTGCCAGTCCTCACAGGGGCTTAGACGGCGAGGAAAATCAGATGTGACCATGCCCGTCATCTGGGAGATGACAACCTTTTTCCTGTTTTCAGAAAGGTTTAAGAATCTCAATCTACAGGGCTATTTTGGGAAGGCTAGAGAAATCCGTGAGAATTGTCTGGAAATGGGTCTCGGTGTCAAAAGTAGGTTTGTTTGTTTTTGTTTTTTTTTAAAAAAACAAAACCAAAAATATTATCTTGCATATTTGAGCTTTAGGTGATACAAGAAGAAATACTTAACATTTTCCAATCCCACTATGCATTATGGTACTTGATCTGCAGTGCAGCTTACGTTGGAGTTAAAACAAGTATTTACCACTTAGCATGAACAAAGTAAGTCATTCTCATATTATGTTATTCTTCATAACAGTCTGGGATTTGTCATTGTTCGAGCTTCATTTCATAAACATTTGAAAGAGTTTGTAAACTTCACGTTGAGAGATTTGGCACAGATCATCAAGGCTCTGTATCCTTGGCCAAAACAAAACTGAGAGTAGAAATACTTTCCTGGGTAGTTTTGTTATAAAATTCCCTTCTTGTCAGATTACCTCTATCATCCGTGGTTATTGTTCATTCTCAAAACAACCTCCAGATCTGGAAAGAATGTAGACTTGGAAGTAGATTTGGAGATTAACTCTTGCATGGAGATTTGGGATTTTGCTAACTATAAAAGCCAGGGAGAAATGGGCACAGATAAGAAGGTGCCTGGCCCAATAAACACAAGGTCAAGCATGAGCAAGAGAGCCCACAAGCATTGTGTGGAGGGGTGTGATCACGAAGACCCAAAGCTGCTCGTTCCACAAATAACAGAGATGTGTAATTGTTTAATTATGTAAATTATGTTTAAAAGATTGTAATTATAAAAGTTATGGCTAGTAATCCAAAACACCTAGAAACACAACAAGAAGTGTGTGTGTGTGTGTGTGTGTGTGTCTGTCTGTCTCTCTCTCTCTCTCTCTCTCTGTCTGTCTCTCTCCGCTCTGTCTCTCTCTGTCTCTCTATCCCTCTCTCTCTCTGTTTCTCTGTCCCTCTCTGTCTCTCTGTCTCTCTGTCTCTGTCTCTCTGTGTGTATGTTTCTCTCTGTCTCTCTGTCTCTCTGTCTCTCTCTCTCTCTCTCTGTGTGTGTGTGTGTGTGTGTGTGTGTGTGTGTGTGTGTGTTTGTGTGTGTGTATCTATGTGTCTGTGTTTATCTGTGTGCATGGGCAGAGTCAGAAGTCAAGAGTCATAGAAAGTGCCAGAAACTTACCAGGAAATACTGTTTATAAATTACCTAGATTCTTAAGAACAAAGGGAAACTAACCACCAACAATTCAGGACCCCTAGACTACCAACTAGAGTTATAACTCGAGGCCTACATTAAGGGAACAGAGGAATACAGCTTAGCAGGTACATGCACATCCCAGACTTCCCAGAGTGGTCCTCATTTAGATCTCCTACCAGACTGCCATCATTGCCAACACCCCTTCACTCTCCCACTACCCACCCTAAGTTGTAGCATCCCTCCACTGAGAGCAAACAATAAAATATTCACGGCATATGACTGATTCACCAGGTATGTAGAACTGTTAGTCAAGTCCGTATAGAAAATGATCTCCCTGAGTATTTGGTACAATAACACTAGAATTCACTTTTTTGCCCACCCATCAGACCTGTGTGGTTTCTGAGTCACAGATGGCTCACATAGGGAAGAGATTATGTATACCTGGAACAGAAATGCAGTGACCAGGACATAAGGGCACTCAACTTACCTTGTGATTCTTGGGACTAAAGACTTTGAGATGGAATAAGAATATTTTATTTTTCACTCTCTGTGTGTGCTGTACTGAAGAGTGAGTCCACAGCCTTGTGCATGATTGGTAAGCATTCTACGACGATCTGTACCCCAGGCCTTATCAGTATTTTCTCCTGCTCAGTACATTGACTCTTTGCTCTACTGATTGTCTCTTTGCTGTGCAGAGCTTTTATTTTGGTATGACCCATTTGTTAATTTTTGCTTCTGTTTCCAGTGCTGGGCCCCTATCCAGGAAAATAATTGTCTGTACCAATATCCTGAAGTGTGCATGCACCACCCACCCTCCCACATTTCCTCTAATAATCTCAGAGATTAAGGTCTTTGATCAGCTAGGGATGATTGAGTATGGGGCTGAAGAGAGTGACTAAGTTCCGGTCTTCAGCATGTGGCTATCCGTTTTTCCCAGCATCCTTTGTGAAGTTTCCAAGCGTCCTTTTGTCCATTGTAAAGTTTGTCCTTTCTCCTTCAAGTTTATGCTCCTGTTTTGAGAGTCAGGGCTGTAGTTGTGTGAATTTCTTTCTGGTTCTTCTTTTTCACTGGTCTTTGCATATGCTTTTATGTCAATAACTCAGCTGTCTTGGTTGCTATGGCTCTGTAGTATATATTAAGCAATGAATTGTATGAATTGTGATGTCTTTCAGCTCTGTGTGTCCTGTTTTATTGGTTTTTTTCCTGCTTTTGGTATTTTGTGTTTTTATGTATATCTTATTATTATTTTTTCTCCAGTTCTATGACTAGTATCATTAGTCCTTTTCTTTTTAATTTGAACTCCTGTAACCAAAGGTTACAGGTAACCAAAGATATATAGTTCTTAAAGAAGTAAAACAGGTTAACAAAAGGGAATCCAACTTAAAAATGAGTGAATGGTCAAGTAGATACTTCTTAAGGGCAGAAATGCAAATGACCACTGAAAATTTCAATGCCATAAGCTATGAGGAAAATGCAGATCTAAATGGGAGTTGTGCTACCATCTTACCCTGTTAGAAAATGACCAGACAAATGTTGTGAGACTTCAGAACAAAGGGAAGTCTTATGTGCTGTGCTGGGCTATATCTATGAACAAAGTCTCTATAGGAAATGGTATAAAGTTTCATTAAAGAACCACGAAAAAGTAGAAGCACCATAAAAGTCAGCTCTTCCAAGCCTAGGTTTATAACTAGGAAGTTAAGTCAGTATAAACAGGGTGAGTATATGTCAAAATTTATGTCCACTACTTATAACATTTATGTCATGAAAACAGCCTAGGTATCCATCAATAGATGAATGGGAAAACAAAATAAGGTGTATATGCACAAAAGAACATTATTCATACACAGAGAATGACAAACTCCTTCCTTTTGCAACAAAATGGGTAAGGCTGGATGAAATAATGTTAAGTGGAACAAGACAGACCCAGAAAAAATCATGGAAAGATAAGATGTAAAAATATGTTTTAATATGTAAAATTATTATATGGAATTAACTATATTACATAAAAACTAAAATATGTAATAATATATAAGATGTTTTAAAATACAAACAAGAAACACATGAGAAGCCGGTGTGAAATTATAAATGTGGTGATTAGAAGAGGTGCTAAGGGGGAGGAACAGGAGTCTAGGAGGATGGAAGGATATGACCATAATACCCATGTACACTGAACACACATGTAGGAATACAGGGAGAGACTCATTTATAACAACTAGCTCAAGTTAACACTAAGCTGTAATGTTGCTAAGTAGGTTTCAGGTGACATCACTATTCGAGTTGCTGATGCATTGTTATAGTCATACCAATTAAACATAACTTACCTGAGACCTAAAGAAAGGGTGTGAACTCTATGTTCAGTTCTACATGTGACCATGAAAACACAGAAATGTATAGGAAAGCAGCCATGCTTCTGGGAGGGCTCAGTCCCAAAGAGGCAGATTACTAAGTTACACGTGTTGGAGTAAAAGGTCTTAGAGTTTTCTGTAGTCCCTATTGACTACTGCCTACTGGTGATGGACCTGTTTGTTATACAAAGCTAAAGCATCATCATGGATAATTTTACATGGGAGACTTGGGGTAGTCCCAGAAGAGCTTTATTGACAGAGGATGTTGAAGTTAGAAGATAGAAGGATCAGATCAAGAATAGAGGAAGGAATTTGAAGTAGGAGGAAGGGAGAAAGCCACTATCAAACAATAAGCGTTTGTAATAAAATGTAGTAGGCCATGGCGGAGGTGTGGAGCAGTGATTCTTAAACATTTGATTTTAACAGGCTAATGGGAAATTAAATTACACACTGAATGCAATCTCTAAGAGTAAAACATTTATGAACTAAATCAACACATGGAACAGTTTTGATAAAGCCTTCTGAATAACAATGAATTAAATAGTAATGCATTAATTAAACCATACTCTCCAAAGTTTGTTTAATGTGAGGTCAGATAAGATACAGTTTCTCCTTGTTCAGCTGTTACAACTTGATTTCCCTCCCTTGGTCTTTCTGTCTTCTTTTGTTTCCTGGATCAGCCTTTGGTCATACCACCTCTAACTGATAATCCTGTATCTAAAACTTAAATGTCTTTTCTCTGTCTATGAAACCAATAATTGGTATAGTTATTTGGTCATGTGGAAAGCTCAGGTCATGAGTGGTCATGACCATATTTTATGAGAAATGTAGCTTGTAAGTGTTCCTACCCACAAACCCATAATGCTCAGTTCCATTTTCAGAGTCTGCTGAGGTCCGTTCTGTGGCGTCTTTCCAAAGTTGTAATTTCTTGGTAAAATGTGCTTAGTTTTGTAACCTTATCTTCCTCTTATTTAATCTCTTGATATAAAGAAATATCTATTTCCCCTTGTATACTACAATTAGATTGTATGCACATTACTCTCCTATTTTGACCCCTAGAATTATCCGGAACCATCTTCAAAGCAACTAGAGGAACTTCACTCATGTCTCACAAGAACTATCCAAGTACCATACTATAACCACTCTCTTACTTCAAAACTGTGTGGTTTTGAGTTTTTAGTGCTTCAGCTTGTAACTGCCTGAACTTCATTGGTAATGCCTCACTGTGGGGCCTTGTATTAATTTAAACCTAGTTTCCATTAAGACACAATGATTTCTGGGTCTGTGTATCCATATGTTACAGTTTGTAAACCTAGAAATAGATTTTATTTTCCTCAAGGTAAATATTCAACACAAATCTTGGGTTTGTTTTCTGGGCAAAGGTTTTTCTTTTCCAGCAAGTTCTCTGATGGTTACAGCTGATAGGAAACCTCAAAATATATTGGGTTTAGTTCAGATAAGCATCTGTGACTTTGAATGTTATTCCAAACTTTTGAATCCATAAATTAAAAATGTATGAGCAAAAGGCTTATGCCACATTTTTGCTCTCAGATACAATCAGCTCTAGCAACTGAACATGAAAATGACAAATACAGTATCAATTTTATGTCCTACAATCAGTCTAACGCTTATGACCAGGTTCTTTTCCAAGAGTTTATTTAAAGTTTATCATTGAAACAGTGGTGCATCTGCTGTGGTACCTAAGTCAGTGTGGCAGTGCTTCCTACGGAGTGTCTGAGTCTCCTAAAGACAGGTCCTGGGCTCTGAGTGGGAAAAGACCTTTGGTTTTCTGTTTTGTTTTTGTTGTTCTGTTATTCGATTTTTGGTTGGCAATTTTTGTCGTTGTTGCATAGATGAAGTCATTTAGCAACAATCCTATACCCACAGTGGGTGCGACTTTCATCCAGTGTTCATGAGAACAAAGAGACACAGCAGCTGGTCAACATTTTAGTGTTAGGACAGTGTTCTCAACTGCCAGGTCTGGAAGAAACTGTTTAAAACAAATATGGGCACAAGAAGAGGCAAAGCAAACAAGGAGTTGAGAAAAGCTAGCTCCGAAGGAATTGTACTGATCCTTAATAAGATGGTTGACCCTGCCTTGGTCCTGTCCTCTAATTCCCAGTGTCTCTGTCGTCTTCACTATATATTTTTTCTTCTCATGTCTTCATTTCTTTCATTTCTATTGAAGACTGTTTTATTAAATGTGAATTGAATAATATAAAGAGTGAAGTTAGTGATGAATTAGGTTATTAGAGTGGCAAACTATTCTGTATTATCCATGCCTAAAGGGTTTCCGAGACCACTGAATAGTCTGATTTTAAAACCAGGAAGTTCCTAAGAGCTTGACCTTCTTAGTCATTGCATGAAGGCAAAAGACTCTCCATGGAGATAAACAGAAAGAAGTGGTAATTAAATAGGAGCAGGGGCCATGGGAAATCCATGTGGGCTGAACTCTAGGAAAGAAGGGAAGGCTTGAGCTCTGAATCCAAGTCTACTGAGAGGATTAAGCACACATCCCTTCTTGATCATGTCTTTGTCTACTATGTTAGTCAGGGTTCTCTAGAGTCACAGAACATATGGGTAGTCTCTATATAGTTAGGGAAATTGTCAATGACGTACAGCTTGTAGTCCAACTTCCCAACAATGGTCAGCAGTAGCTGTGGATGGAAGTCCAAGGATCTAGCAGTTGCTCAGTCCCACAAGGCAAGCAGGCCAGGAAGAATCAGAGTAAATATTCCTTCCTCCAGAGTCCTTATATAGGTCTCCAGCAGAGGGTATGGCCCAGATAAAAGGTGTGTGCCACCATGCCTTTAATCCCAGATGACCTTGAACTTGGAGATCTCCTTATCTTAATCTTCTGGATTTCATAGTCACTATGCTTCAAGATCTCCCTGCCAAGATCCAGGTCAGAAACTTGTATCTCCGAGCCTCCAGATTAGAATCATAGTTCAGCCTTCCAATTCTTGATTAGTTCATTCCAGATACAGTCAAGTTGACAATCAGGAATAGCCACTACTTCCACTTTCTAAGCAGTGTGCCCATATATTAATCTTGATCAAAGCCTAAGTCAAGAGCTATCAGAGTGTTGAGAAAGGAAAACTGTTTTTATCTGGTAAAAGCAGATAGGAAAACTACCCTGTTAAAAAGTCAACTAGTCCATACAGAAGAAAAAGATCCCCAGATTGCTCAGTGCCATTTTTTGCTGTTTTTTTCTTGTTTTGTAATGGAGGAAATAATATGGTTTTCAAGTTATATTTCATATGTAGCTAATAAATAGCTTTTGAGATGATCAAATCTATATATGATTGGGAAAGGAGCTGAAACAGTCCATGAAGTCTTATTCTATCTATGATCTACTGTTCTCTAAGGATCATTTGTTAGTTATAGTTGCATTACTGTCTATATTGCAGACAAATCATAAGTAACTGAACTTTTATTTTTGTCATTTTAAGAAAATAAGAAACTAAAAAAATATACAAAAGTTTACCATGACAATTTTAAATAAGTACTTTGATCCAAGTAGATTTTTGAAAAGATAGGCAATAAATGGAATTTCCCAAGGCAGCAAAAATAATATTTAAAATATGCTATTATGTTTCTAAGAATTCTTATTATGTATTTTAAACTGTTTATAGTGACCTATGTTTTAAGTATATTAATGCCCCCAAACATTCCTTTATAAGACATGTCTGAAGATAGAAATACCATAATATAACTGGAGTCTACTTAGAGAACATTATTTTTAAAAAATCATTAAATAAATACTTCACTCTATAGGATTAGGTCAAAATATTATATTCTACCCATTAAATGCAGGAAAGCAGGCTGCTCATATTACATTTAATGCCTTTCCATGGATTTTACCATTAAAATTCTACATTGTTATATATAGAAAAGACTAATTGGTCTTTTGTCTAGTGGTACAGGCTGTAGTCATAGCTGAGGCAGGAGGATCATGATGAGTTCAAGACATGCTTAGACTACAAAGTACATCGTGAGAGCCAGTCTGGAAAACATAGTGAAATCCTGTCTCAAAACAAAAGGTAAGCAAATGGCCTAGAGTCTAGCTTAGTGGTATAGTGTTCACTTGGCATGTTTGAGGCTCCAGATTTAACTGACAGTGCTGAAAGAGAAAAGAAAGAGGAAAAGAAGAACATTGAAGAAAAGGAAGCAAGCAAGGGTAGAAAAATGAAGAAAAAAGGTGGAAATATTTTATATATGATTTTTTTTTTACTTTTGACACTAAAATAGGAAGTAGAGGGTAAAAAGTGGTAAAATAAAAATGAAATAAAATGGCATTAAGATGATATATAAATTTGATCATCTCAAAAACTATTCATTAGGATGCATATGTACTTAAAATAGCAGAACAGTTTAAAAAATAAGAGTGCTTGGAAACATAACACATTTTATCTCTAGTCTTGGTTAATATATTAGTCAAATAAATGTAGTAACAAACACTATACAATCTAAGTGGTTTGATCCACTGCACTGTAAATGTACTGGTAACTGCGAGCTTGTGCGGGCTGCAGTTGCTCTGTTTGTCATGAGGGTCTACATCACCACAGACAGCCTCTCTCTGTGTCTCTGACTGTCTGTCTCTGTCTGTGTCTCTTTCTCTCTGTCTGTGTCTCTGTGTCTCTCTGTTTCTGTCTCTCTCCAGTCCCACATGGGAAAAGGAAGGAGCCATTTTTATATTGCACTTCTTTTATGAACATGGTAGTTCTTTCCATGACCAATCATTTCCCAAATACCTGATCTCATTATTCTGTTCCTATAGGGGATGAGTATGCTAGTTTCTTTATTTTTGGAAAGCCATATATACCCAGACTGTAGTGTAGTCATTTAGTGTCTATTTATAGCCCATCAATTGTTAACATGGACTCAGTTGGATCTCGCTCCTTATATATTGTTCTGGAGTTGAGAATAAAGAAGCAGACACTCTTTTTTCATGGTAGAGAGCAAAACTTAAGAATTGACAGAGCCTGAGGCCATTGTTTGGTGGCACATGCCACATCACCCCATCCTACCTCTGATGGCAATCATGGTGAGTGTCCTGACAATGTAAGTATTCAGGCACTGGCCTGCATTTAGTATCAGGAGAACCTTTGTGCCTCAGGAGTCAACTCAATGGCTACATATCACTCCTCCTAGTGCTTTTATTCCAGCCTTCAGGGCAAACAACCCTTACAATGCTCAGGCTAGAGCTTTCCAAATGTTATGCAACCTGATATAATATCATGGCCCACCCATATACCATTTTCATTGTGAAGTAGACTATTTTTTTTCAATTTTCAGTGCAGAATTCCAATTCTGCAGGTCATAGACTCCTGAGGTTTCTCAGTGGTAATACTGGCTGAATATTTGTACTTAATAATGGCTAAATCATCAAAAACAGGCATCTACTCCTGAAGTAATGAATGAACTCCAGGCTATCTCTGGACCTGTCAAGTTTTCAGATACGTATTTACCTGATCCTCTTCTTTTAAAGATACTTGTTTTATTTTGTGTAGTATATGTGTTTGCACTGTGTGCATACAGAAGCCAGTGGAGATCAGAAGAGGTATCAGAACCCCCTCAAACTTGGGATACAGTTAGGAGCCACAGTGTGGGTTCTGGGACCCAAACTTGGGTCCTCTGCAAGAGCAGTAAGACCTCCTGACCTCTGAGCCACAATTCATTCCTAATCTATTTTTTAATTTCTCTCTTAAATTCCTAACTTATCTTATATCCTAATTTAGCCAAAATAAATTCCAATTTATCTTCACAAATCATAAATTCAAACAGTCAGTGCTGGTGATTTTTTCAGTGGGTTGGACATTTTGAAGGTGCAGTCCTTGGAGTGACCTTGGATAGATCCATTGTCTGGCTCAGACTTTGTGTCAGCCATTATGATAGACCTGTTAATGCACCATGGTAGCTGCTCTGACTGATATGAACTGGTTAAGACTATTTTGAGGTGCATATGTAGCAGAGGATAGCCTTATCTGGCATCAGTGGGAGGGGAGGCCTTTGGTCCTGTGAAGGCTTGATGCCCCAGCATAGGGGAATGCTAGGGTGGTGAGGTAGGAGTGGGTATGTGGGTCGAGGAGCACACTCATAGAAGCAGGGAGTAGCGGGATGGAATAGAGGGGTTTTAGAGGGGAAACTGTGAAAGGGGATAACATTTGAAATGTAAATAAATAAAATACCCAATAAAAAAGAAAAGACTATTTTGAAAGCTCAATTGGCCATTACCCTTTTTTTTTGGTGGTAATTACATTCTAATTAATATGCAACAAACATAATTTTATTATATTTGCTCACACTTCTACATCCATTTACATCTTTTTACATGCAATATTTTTTTATTTGACCTCCTAGTCCTTTTTGACTCATGACTTACTTGTCTATTTTCCCTTTCACATATTCTATATGTGGATCTTACTCCAGGCCACTTCCTGTTCCTTTAAAGACCAAATAAATAAAAGCATGATTTGAAGGTCTAGATATTTGGAAATGTTTTCTTTCACTAAGAAACAGCTATTGATTCCCGCTAACATATAAGTGCCACTCTCACTTTTAGGGTTATTTTGCTATGCCAGTCATTGCTGTGGCACATAAGCATCGTTCTTAGTCGGGAAAAGGTTTCCTACAGAGCTTAAAGATGTCCAGGAAGTTTTGTGTTTCCTTCCTTATAGAAGGGCTACAAGGTGAGGCAATTTGTCTTTACTTAAAAAAAAAAAGATTGTTGTACATTTCTGTCATATGATACCACAAAGCTTAACTGAAAGGTAAGGTCTCATTGATTTGATATGTGTCCAAAAATCTGACCCTTCTAACTACTGGATTCTTTGTTTTTATCAACTTGAGTGTGATGGAACACAGAGATGTACAGTGGAGTCTCCCGGCAGTTCTAATCTCTTTGAAGTGTACTGTGGCAAATAGAAGCATATCTAACATACTCACTGAACAAGTATGAGATGTAGTTTGCTGAGGATTTCATGAAAATGCAAAAACTATTTCTGCTCTTTTGTCAGATTTCTCTGGGTATAAAACTTCTTCATTGTCCTTGCAATGTTATGGTCATTTATGGTCATTGTGGCCTACTGATTAATAGCAGTTGTGTGTGCCATCTGGACTATATTTCTTGAGATTGCCATCATTACCAAACTACTAACATCTCAATTTATGTGACTCTCCTACTGTCCACACTTGAGAAAAGCTCCTGATTGAAAAAAATTAGTCATTCTTCATAGCTTCCCAGAATTATGCATCCTCTATGGTCTTCATGAAATATAACCGCTGGTGGCTCTCATTCGTCACGTCATACTTCCGTCCCAATATGCCCACTTCCCTGAGCCTTTATTTGTTGTATCATCTTCACAATAGTTCATGCATTTCAATTTCATATAACTTTCTTCAAGTTTCTAAAATTACTCTAGCATATGATTTCTTGATATTATAGATTCTTTGCCACAGCATTAAATACCTTAGTCAATAACTTCTTTCTTCTCCTGTCCTAAGTTTTGGTTCTAGTAAGAAAGCAAGTACTGAGAAAATCCAGACTTATGCAGACTAGCTTGAGAGTTTATAGTAGCTAATTCTTTAAGTTTCACAGTAGAATACTTGTCATCCTTACCCAGCTCTTATACAAGAATTTAACAATAATTTTAAGCCCTGAAGCCAAGAAAAGAACCCCGTGAAAGGTTGTGCCATTTCGTTTGCAAGAAAGTGGCCTCTGCAAGTATCTCTTTCCATGAGCAGATACTCATGCTCTTACAAGTGAAAGAAGGACCCTGTTCTGTAGAGTTTGGTTGTGTATTGTTGGGTTATTCCCCCAAATGCCTCGATTTTGTTCTCATCCCTCCACTTTAAGAGCTCTGACCTTACTACATGAAAAATTTCTCCCCTGAACATCCAAACATCTTTGCACTACAATGGTCCTAAGTAACTAATGTCTAGTTATTCTCCACCTGTATCTATGTCTGCTTTGAAAAGATAAGAAACACATCATGATATTTAGCTGCATAGAGCATTCACCTCCAATAAGATGTAATGTTAAGTCACCACTAGCAGAGATTTTATCAGTTGGACTACCATTCTAGAAAAGTTCTCTGCACCCCCCTCCCCAAACCTGTATATATGGGTTCTTACTGTATTGTAGGTAGCAAATGATCTACTTTTAATACCTTATCATATTAATTAATATCAATATCATCTTAAGAATCAATCAACATAAAGGAAGACTGCTTAGTTGTGTGTGTGTGTGTGTTGTGTGTATATGCATGTGTAAATAATACCATAAATGAACCATAAGGAGGCAAGGCAGGCAGAATATCCAGTGGAAGCCTTTCCTATGAAAGAGGGGAAAATAGACAAGAAGATAGGATAGGATAACCATCCAGAGCAAGCCAAGATACTCAGCTTCTAGGAGAAGAATGGAGAGGTGGTTTGTGAAGAGTCCTTTGCCTTGCGGCCTCCCAATTGAGACCCCCTTTTATGATTTCCAGTCTTGCTGACTGCTCAGAGTTTGGGAAACACTTAGCCTTGCTTGCTTCAATAGAGCATATCATAAAAATACCTGTGCCTTCAGACTGTCATTCTCTTTGTCCTATATTCTCCTATATTCTCTTTGACAGACTTATTCTTGAAGGGATATTTCAGCAGCAAATCTCTATGGTGATTCTAAGGACTTCTGAGTGGTACAAAGGGAGTTCCACAATTTATTCCAACAGCTAATCCTGTCATCAAATCATGACATAACTTTAAAGACATAAAAGAAACCACCAATATCCAGTTTGTAATAAACTCTTCTCAGTCTTCCTCTCTCCTTATTATCTTTTAATATCTTTCTAGTTTTAGCTCCTGCTCCATCAAATGTACCTGGCATTTTTGTTTCTTGGAAATAAAATTTCTTCCACATAGCTGTGAGTATTTTAATACAAAAGATACATTTTTGTTCATCTTTCTAGTGAGAAAAACCTATATCCTAAATAAAAATAGATTTAATGTGTGTGTGTACATTAAAGACAAATCCCCTTTTTGTTTATTTCTTCTTGTTGTTAGTAGACCTTAATTTGCCAGGGAGCCAGGATGCTGAACTTTTTGAAAGCTAGTTCCTTACCTAATTATGTAAAGGGTTTTTGTTCTACTCATACTGCTAAATAATTTGGCACCGTATGAATAATGTGCTCATTCAACTCTTCCTAGAGCAAGTATTCCATTCTGAGAATACAGCACCAGACAAATCCTCAACATTACATCCTATATCAACAATCAAATATGACCACATCATGATTTTAAAAAGGTTTTACCAGGATACACTAAAGATATTTAATCAGGTTTCATTTCTATTCAAACACTTGAAGGATACTTCTGGTAGAAGATGCTACTTTAGAGGTATAACTTGCTTCCTAACAAGATAATGGCCTTATACAAATGTTCAATGTTCTCAACCTGTAAAATAAATTTACTTCTGCAGTTATATGCTTAGGTGTCCACTATCACCAATATCTTAGCTAACTTTATATTTCATAAATATGAACTTGACTTAAGAGTCAAAATACATAGAATATGTAGAAAAATCCACCAATCCATTTGTGGGACAGGGAGAGAGAGAGAGAGAGAGAGAGAGAGAGAGAGAGAGAGAGAGAGAGAGAGAGGAAGGAGAGGAGGTGAAAGAGAAAAGAGAAGTTAGAAACAAGAATGATTAAAAAAAAAACCTCTTGATAAAAAAAAACACTTAAGAACTTTAAAACATTAAAGAAAGAAAATGAAGATATCAGAAGATGAAAAGATCTACCATGTTCATAAATCAGTAGGACTAATAAAGTAAAAATGGGCATTCCAAAATACAAAAAACAAAAAATAGAACTCTTGATGGTTCAGAGTAAAAATGAACAACTAAATTTCTACAGAGGATAGCTGGGGAATGTATTTATGTATAGTCATAGAAGAAAAAGTCAAAACTCGGAAACTCTGGCTCTAGTCGGCTTCATTTTAAGAGTTAACATCACACCTTTACAGACACCTCACATAGAGCAAGTTAGTAGATACTCTTACTTTCCTTACGTACTCCAAACATGGCTTTCAACCTAAAAGAGAATATGACTTGAAGTGTGTGCATTTATATTAGTCCTCCATATATAAATCTGGGGCTGAGCAACAATAAAATTGTCCACTGAGGACTACCCTCCTTTTGAAATATGAAATAAACTTTTCCCAATGACGTTCAATAATGTCAATAGGAAGTTCAATAGACGCTTTCCTTTATATGTGTCATGCTTTATCCAACTGTAGCATAAATGGGACTTGATCCACGACTGTTCATGCTTTTAGAAAATATGTAGAAGCTATAGGAGGTGGAAGACCACTAGGGAAAGTGAGTCACGGAAGGCTAAGCTTCCAGGCCACTTAGCTCAGCCCCAGTTCCTGATTACTGTTTCTTGAGTGCACTTGCCTTCTTCTGCTACTTCTTCCTTGCCTTCACTTCCCATTGCCAGTTCTGTGTCATTCCCTCTGTGAGAGTCTGTATCTCTCTGAAACTATAAACCAAAGTAAACTCTTTCATCTGTACATTGCTCTTCTCAGTGTAATTTATCCTAACAGACTCATAACTAAGCAGTGGCTTTTCCAGGAATTCAAAACTAGAAATAACTCCAACTCAAGTCAACCTAAGTGGAAATAGAAAACGAGCAAAAACAAATCAAAACAAAGTCAAAACCCAAATCGAAACCCAGACCAAAACCAATCAACTAAACAGAGAGAAGTCACATTTAGAGTCTTCGAGTCTTGGTGAGCACAAGATAATGTTGCATGTAGTAGAGAGTAGAATGCAGCATTTTTACAACATCTTTGCAGATGCAATAACTGGGAGGCTTAGCATAGTTTTCTTAACGTTTTTTGAGTTGCTCTTTCCTAATCCACTTAAAATATCAAAAATGCCTTTTCTTTTGAGGTTGTCTTAAACTAAAAATCAGTTGTGACTGTGCAAGTACTGGTTCTGTTCTGAACAAAGTACCAGTAAACTTTTAAAATTTTGAAGTATAACATGTAGTTACAAAATATTATCTTCATTACTATAAATGTTTGTCAGAACTATATACACATATGTTTATATATGTATCTGTATCTATATATATGTATTTATGTATATTCTAGTCTTCATTTCATAAATAGTTAATGGATTTTTGAACCAAATAATTGCTTTTATGAATAAAACATGTATATACTTTTCAGAAAATGGTTCCTTGCTTTCAACGTCCTATCAAAATATATCAAATCCTAGAAACACTAAAACTAATTAGAATAGGAAATATATTGCTATAAGCATGCTTGAAGAAATATATGGCAAAAGTCTGGGACCTATTTGCTGTTTAAATGATAACTAATTGTCATTAATATTGAGCTAGTGAAATAAACATATGTCTAAATTATTGTTCATAAAAAATGAAGTGATAAAGAAATTCCCAGAAGCCATGGAAACATCTGAGTATTTCTGTATTGTATAAATTCTCTACCTAGTCACATATATGAAAGATTTTAGCAATATGAATATGTGGCAAGCATTATTTACTTAAGACTCTTGGCATGAGGATGGTAAGAGGATACACAAAGGGCTTGTGGGTAGCCCGGTTTGCTTACTCTGGGCCTTTATTACATCTTGCTTGATGTGAAGGTTGCTGAGGGCATAGGGCTCATTTAAGACAGCCAAAAACCTTGAGAAAGGACTTAGGGTTGGATAACTGGAAAGAGTTTCTGTCACTTGAGACCAAGATAATTCCTCAGTGTAGACACATCTCTTAGGGTTTCTAAGATGTGGCCTAATGTGAATGCTGGTTCTGATGACTAAACTGTAGGAATCACAATTTGATTTAGAGAGAAATACAGCATAATTACAGAACACTTATCCTCATGACCTCAAATGCTGACTGAAGATTATTTACACAGAGAACAGTGGCAGTGTGTGCCCTGTCAAAAGCATGAACTCCACCTACTAATGCCAGCCATAGAAAGCTTTGAACAAAAGAATGGACCATTGGATCCTTTCCTTTATTGAAGCTAAATTCCTAATGAATGTTCTAAGCCTCTCACTCAGGTGGACATTAGTTGATAACTTTGCTCCATTTGGTGGGATCCTGAGTCTATTCCAGAACCCACTTCCCAGTTCTTTCCCTGGACCTGCCATCAGCAGAAGTCATTTTTCTATAAAGCCCTGGGCGACATGTTATTTCTAGGAGAAATGGCCCAGTGAACACTCAGGACCCAGTGGGTTGCTGCTTGGATTAACAGCTCAGCGTAGTTCCTTGGGTCCCCTCTAATTGGGTATTCTATAAGCATTCTGCTCAGTTCACCTCCTGCCTATATCATGGGAATGGTTCTTGCAGTTTTATAAATAAGAAATATTACAGACAAACTGCAGGAGCAGCTGAGAACATTTATATCTTCCCAGAGCACATATTAAATAGTCTCTTGCTGAGTTAACGCAAATAAGTCCTGACTTTGCTATTTGCTGCTGCAAACATAAAACCTATGAATAAAGACAGCTATTGTGGGCAGCAGAATGGACATAGTTATTCATAAGATAGACCTCTGCTTTTATGGATTCTGGATTGAAACTTAGAGAGCAACTCCAATTCACAGTGCTAAATCTGGTGATCTTAACTCCGGATTAACAGATAACTCTAAATATATTTTTCTAAATATATTATTACTCTATTACCATCAACATTACTTTTACCTTCTGCTTATTATTCTCATTATCTTCATTGTTTCATTCACTTTCGTTTGTTTATTTTATATCATGTTCTCTGCTTCATAATGATTGGATATTGAAAGTTCTTTATGTACTCTGTATACAAGTCCCTTTAGTAGGCATCTGATACCTAAGTATTTTCTACCAGTCTCTGGCTTGTCTTTTCTTTCTCCCAAAAGACAATGGGACTTGGACCTTATGAACATTGGTGTCTTCCAACAAGTCTTTATGATTTTTATGGTACAGAAGTTGGCATCAATAGCCAGAGGTGCAATTCTTCTTTGTGGTTTTTCTGTTAGAGCAAGGGTCTAGAGAAGGGAGCCATGGAATCCAGGATAAAACCCAGGTCACATTATAGTCTTTCTGTCTCAAGTCACATCCTGTCATCCTTTCCATAGATTCTGAGGATTTGATTGGCATTGGAGTGCTGGGTATTTGGAGTAACCCTCTCTTTGTATGCTTGTGAGGTGGGATAAGAACCAGTCTAATGGGGAGGACCAATTAGAAACCTATGAAATTGAAATTGAGCATATATGGCCAAAATAGTGAATGTAAAACACTGGAAGATCTAAAACTCCATCCAGGCCCACTGCTACCTCAACACATGGTTGCCGCATATATAAAAGGACTACAAAGTAAAAAATTATATGAGATTGAGTTTTAAAGTAGAAGGCAATAGTTACATCAGAAAACTATTGATTATTATTATTTTCATATTTATGTTCCATGCAGCAGTCTAGCATAAGATGGATCTTAGATAATGATAATTGTATAGTCATTACAGGTATGGTGTTGAATAAAAACTTATTTCTAGAACATGTTGGAAAGGTTGTGAATTTATAGTGTGGGTATTTTGATAGGGTAAATGTGTTCTTTTTTAATTTTTCAATAAGAAACAGTTTATATCTGTGCAGCAGTATTCATTGGCATGAGTACCAATACTCATGAATGAATAGGTGCAACTACATTCATTTACAGTTTTGCTCTAGGACTATGTTAATAATATTTATCTTCTAGAATATAAAGTAGTCTGGGGGATCTTTGTCCAATGAGGCATTCCACAAAGCAGCAGTCCATTGATGAGAACAGCAAATGATGTCTATTATACTAGATATCTTGGTAAGACAAGAAGTGCTTAGACACAGTTAAACCTTGTAGGGATTGGACGATCCAACACCTGAAAATAGCCTTAAAATGTTTAAAGTTGGTATCTGTGTGAAGAATCCCTACAAAATAATGCAAAACTTGCTGCATCTAGACTTTCCAAAAATAAAAAATGGCTACTATGTCATGGTGACACATTTCACATACTGAAATCCTTCCCCACACCACTTACCTCTTGTAAGGGCATGATCCTTGTGTAGGGGTAACATCAGGGGGTACAAATCTCAGTAGCATGTCTGTTCTATGGGGTCATCAGCACAACATGCCTTAACAGACCCGAGTGGTGGAAAAGGTACAGTGTGAAGTTATCAAGAAACAAAAGAGAAAGAAAATCAGTATAGGTCCATGCCAACCGGTAGTAAGGCCAAACCCCCCAGCAGATTGTGGCAGTGCCACAGTGAGTTACATCCTACACCACACAAATCAAAAGTGACTGTACTTGCTGAGTTAGAAGGTGCAAATGGAAACCAAATGGAGTGACCAGCTCAGAAGAAAGTATTAGAAATTATGGTTTCCTCAGTTAGTGACCTTTCTCTTTGCTTTGACACAATATCTGACAGAAAGGAAGAAGGATTTATTTTAGTTCATGGGTTGAGGAGAATTTTAGACTACCATGGCTGAGAAGGGGTTGTAACAGAGGAAAGCATGGCCTAGGCTCCTCGAAGCAAACAGATTCAGCCAGAATCAGAAGTTTTCTATGATCTTCAGAGGCCTGCCTCTACATACCTACTTTTGCCTGTGAGGTCTCATGGACCAAAAGTTCCACTGTCTCCCCAAACAGAACCATGGACTGGCACCAAGTGATCAAGCACGTGAACATGTAGAAGATATTCCAGATTCAAAACATATCACAAGTCAATATTCATAGTAAAGTACAGGCATTAAATTAGAAGTCTCTTTCTTTTTTTTTTATTTATTTTCTGTCTTAAATTACATTCCGAATGATTTCCCCTTTCCTGTTTCCTCCCTCCCTGAAAGTCTCATATGCCCTCTTCCCTCCCCCTGTTCCCTATTCAACCCCCTCTCGCTTCTCTGACCTGGCATTCCCCTACATCCAGTCTTTTCCTTGATCCCACTAGGTAAAACATTATCAGCCCAAGAACTCATGGGGTGGAAACAGAGGTGGTCCTAATTATCAGTAATGAGAGAGCACACAGTACTGGTTATTCCTTCAAGTCACAGGACAGTCCTTCTATTGAAAAGTCTTAACAATCCCTTAATAAAAGTGATGCATTTGAAAAACCATAAAAGGAAGATATTTATGTGGCAGAAGATGATATTGAACTTCACACTTCCATGCTCCATGAATTCCTTATCACAAGACAAAGGTCAATATCAAGGAAGAGTAATTGACCCTCATTAGGAGGAGGATTTAGGGTGCTTTTACACATTGAGCTAAGGGTACTTTGTCAAATACTTCATCAAAAGGCTTCCTGAATGGACAGGAGCAATTAACTGCCCTTGCTACGAAAGGTATGGTTCCCCAAGGTTAAGATGCTTCAGGTTGCAAGTGCAGCTCAAGCTCTGAGGTCATCCAGAATGGAGAAGAATGGCATGAACACCATTGCTGACTGCCAGCTGCAGGAAAGAGGATGATAGCTCATCCCATCAGCCTTTCGGAGTCTTCTCTCCAGGTGACAGGTCCATGGAGACTACTGAAAGAGCTTAGCGAGAAGCAGTTCTAGGAGTAGATTCTGTCAGTTGTAAAGCTGCCTGCACCACATTGCTCTTAAGAACGGAGCAATTAGTTCCCTGTCTCTGGCTGTCATATTGCAGGGATACGCTTCAGCTTCTAACTGTTGCTTCTACTTCCTCTCTGCTTGGTAAAAAGTACCGCAGATACATGTAACAGCAGAAAAACAGACAGGCTGATTTATTATTAACATGAATTATACTGTATAATAGGTAATGGTTTGTCAGATAGCTGCGGTTCCTGTTAGCATATGAAAAACAATTTTCCCTTTCATGGTCTATCTGCCTCAAGACAAAGCTATTCATTTACATTTTATTTTATACCTCTTGTTATAAAATCAACAACAGAAAGAAAATACACATTTAATAAAAGCATTTTTTCCGATATAGCTTTGCTGGGTAATCAAGGGAGGTGAAATTAATATCATAACTTCTCTGAAAGTATAGTGTCCACATTTTACTTATGAACTACATACATTGGACTACTCCGGCTTTTGTAACAGTTATTTACTGGGCTACTAATCAACTTTGACCATCGACCTTTTCTTAGTTATTTCATACGTTTTCAGTATTACGGAATTTTAGCCATATTTTTTTTGTGATATACAATTTTGTCTGTTTGGATAAATTAACTTATTTATCCAACAAACATGACCATAATATGCCCCTAATCCATGGTTTCTGATTCTTGTTTTTTAAAAACATTAAATATGGTTCCAGTATATCTGCTTAAAAATATTTTTAAATAGTTTTCCCCTTTGTTTATCTATAATCTGCACTTCGTCCTTCCTTTATTTATTTAGCCACTGCCTCAAATGCTTACACTGTTTGTCTTACTAGGTAACTGAGTGGAGTCTTAAAGTTATTAGTGAGTCTTTGGGCTTTCATCTCAGCTTACTTACATAAAATTACATTTTAAAAAATTGGATTTTATATTAGTTATAGATAAACCTTTAAAGTTAGATCACGTAAGAAATGCAGGCAGCTTGAAAAAATAATTTTTTAAAAAATAAAACACATGCATACATTACAAGACATAGCAAAGTAAAACTAGGAGAGACGGGGGAGACATTTACTCTAGGAATGAGATTGAGCCCGCTTCATTCAATAGTGCAAAATCGAAAGGGTTGAGTAACTGAGGGAATCAATGCTTGCATTTTATAAATTAACAACTGATGTTCGTGCTTCGAGAGAAAAATCAATAGGAAGTTCTCTTATTGGCCTGAGCAACACTATTTACCCTAACAGTTTTTAAATCTGCAGATAATTCATCTGATTAGAAGATTAACATGCCAAAGGAGTTGTTTTTCTTTGTCTAGAAAAGAAATAACCTTGGGAATACAAATTGACATGCATGCAATCTATCATTCTGTTGCTTTGAGAACAGACTTGAAGCCCCTCACATCCCCATATTCTAATTGTCAAGACTGAGAACTTAATCCACCTTGTCAATATGACTTATATGTTTGTTCAGGGAACATTTTGTGCAGGAAGATCAGATGATAAATGAAAAATAATTTCACTCCAAGCTTCATAAAATTTGGACAAACCAGTTTAGGTAAATAATGTTCTCAACTATATAGAGTTCTCTCAGGACAATAGATCACTTGTCAAGCACATAACTCATCAGACAATATTTTACTTCTTAGATCTGCCCAAAGACCCTTGCTTTAACTAGCCTACCAGGTTGATGCTGTAAACAGTCTCCAAATTCCTGCCTACAAAACGTCTACACCCCAACCCATACCCCAATATTTCAAAAAAAAAAAACTGATCATCAAGGTTGTGTGGATATGCTACAGTCAACCTGAGAGTGCGGCTGGACTGAGTGAGTTCTGAGATAGGGTGGGTGGTAAGGTGAGCTGTGGAATGTTTCTACCATCCCATAACTGCCACTTACTCTATCTACAGCCACCTTCCTCAAAGGCAGTCAATTCCACTCAGTCTTTGTCAGACAGAAAACATGAATATGAAAAAAAATATTTCTTCTCCCTTTAGCAATGGTTTTCAACTTTCCTAATGCTGCCACTCTTTGATAGAATTGAACTGTTGTGGTTACTCCTAACCAGGGAATTATTTTTGTTGCTACTCCACAACTATAATTTTGCTACTGTTATGACACAAAATATAAAATCTCTGTGTTTTCCTTTGGTCTTAGGTGACACCCCCATAAAGAACTGCTAAACCCCCAAAGGGGTTGAGATTCTCAGGTTGAAAACCACTGATCTACAATGTTTTCCATTAGTTTGATTCAAGCTCATTGGAGCAAGTGGATGCTATTAGTACAGACCTGTTAACTCTGAAACTTCATGACCATACTGGAGTTTGAATACAAAGCACAAAAATAATACTGTCTAGACTGAGTGAGACCTGATGAATTACCTAATATTCCACATTTCCAGGTACTTCATCTATAAAAGAATGGTAACAAAACATAATAATATGGACCAGGGAAAGAACTCAGTCAGAAATGTATTAGCTGTAGAAACATTAGGATCTGAGGTAGGATGCACAGCATTCTCACAAAAAGTAAGGCATAGTGTTCCACGCCTTTAATCCTAGCACTTGGGAGGCAGAGGCAGATGGATCTCTGTGAGTTCAAGGCCAGTATGGTCTACACAGTGAGTCCAGGACAGATACAGCTACACAGAGAAACCCTGTCTGAAAAACAAATACATAAACAAACAAGAAGACATGCCAGTGGGCAGCTGTAATTCCAGTGCTGAGGAAGTAGAGACAGAAAGATTCCTGAACCTGACTGTCCAGTCAATCCTTTCACATGGGTGACCTTCAGATTCAATGAGAATGGCTCAGAAAAACAAGTGTCCGGTTTCAGGATGACACCTGACACCAACTTGCAAAATGTTCATACTCACACACACCCACACAGGTTTACAAAATCACACACACACACACACACACACACACACACACACACACACACACACGTGACATGCACACAGAAAATGATAATGATACTTTTTAATATAATATGGACACCAACCACATTGACTGCAACCGAGATCCTTTCTGAGTTTTAGCTCCAGTTTTTTCTCTAGTGGAGAAGATCAAAACCTAAGACCTACTGGTCTGGGATCTGATCATGACAGGCTTAGAATGCAAATGTGGAGATGGGAAACTGATTGGAATTGGAAAAAGTTTTCAGCAGGAAATTGGTAGACTTGGAGAAGCAAAGAGTCTTAAAGAAACTCTAGAAATTTCAATATTGCATAGTTCAGGAACGAGGAAGAGAGACAGAGAGAGGAAGCAAGGGAGAGTCAGAGGGAGGGGTGTGGAGAGAAAGAGGAGGAGAGAGCTACAAAGTAGCTAAAAACATAAGTTTTCCTGAAAGGACACTCGACAAAAGCAACATACTCAGCAAGATTAATAGATTCCTTATTCATCAATTCTTGCAGAAAGCCTTTTACCAAGCTATGCCTCTCCTGTTGTAACAGCCCACATGGGTCAACTATAATCCCCTCACCTTAGCTGTCTAAGGCTTGGGAAACACCATGGTAGAAGGAACTTAGAGAATCTAAGAGCAGAAAGGAGTAGTGCTATGGATGCTGGTTTCTGTACAATGTATACTACCACCAATAAAATTATATGTGTGTATGTATAAAAGTATTCACTCACTCACTCTCTCTCTCTCTCTCTCTCTCTCTCTCTCTCTCTCTCTCTCTCTCTCTCTCCCTCCCTCTCTCTCTTATTCACACACACACACACACACACACACACACCCTTTTACTCCTCATTTGCCTCCTTTGGAGATTTCTCTTCCCCATGGTTGTAGAATAGTAGTTCTCTTTACGGCGTCAAGTTTAATACATTGAGCCCAGCTCACTCAGCTTTTGGAGTTCTTCGTATGATTTGACAGAATGAGTCATTGCCCTCAATGCATCACGTAAATTAGTTTCCTCAATGCTCAAATGCACTCCACAAAGTTGGCAATATTATCTCCATCTTACAGAAAAAGAAATGGACTGCCCTAGAAACAAGAGAAGTGCCTTTTGAGAACCACATAGAAAGCATGAAAACATTTCAGCGTTGGCAAACCTATGACAAAGCAAGGATGCCTGAGTTTTTGACTGACTTTCTTCTGTTACAGCAATAATCCAGGGGACATGATGATCACCAGGGAAATCTATGATAAATACATCAGCAATAGGAAAATCATGTACATTTTTAAATCCTTGAAATGCTTGAAATCAACAGAAAGCTTTAAGTGTGGAAATATTCAGAAATTGCCCATGTATCACATTGAAGAATAATGTAAATATCTGGTATACATGTTTATATTGATTTATTTTTCTCTCTCCTTCTTCCTCTCCTTCCTCTTGTTCCCTCCCTCCCCTCCCTCTCTTTCTTTCTTCCTTCCTTCCTTCCTTCCTTTCTTTCTTTCTTTCTTTCTTTCTTTCTTTCTTTCTTTCTTTCTTTCTTTCTTTCTTTCTTTCTTTCTTTCTTTCTTTCTTTCTTTCTTTCTTTCTTTCGAGTCTCCCTGCCCAGGCTGCCTGGAACTCACTATGTGCCTAATCTGTCTTTTTGCTTCTGACAGCCTTCATGCTTTGGCTCTCTAACTTCTAGGATTACAGCACTGTGCCCTCATGTCAAGTACTGTTGCTTTATTCTTCAAGAATACAAATCTCACACGTGAAAATTAATGTACTGCTTCAGGGTGCTGGGGTGTGTGGCTGGGTGGGGGTAAGTGTCCTCTTCTAGGCTTTGTTCTGTAATGAAAATACAACAGCATTTTATTTTAAAAGTCACTGTTTGAACCACAGTAAAACCTTAGTGGATCAGAGTTACATATGTGCGCTGTAGGAACCTTACTAAGAGTCACATGTCCTTTTCTGTGGAACAAACATGGTAATAATTTTGGCTTGTCACTACTAGTCAGAGTCAACAGAATGAATGCCCGTGAAATGCTCAACTATGCTCTATATCACACGTGCTGTCCCAGCCTCAGAGACTACCAATGAAGAAGGTATTGAAAGGCCTTAAGAACTGGAGGTCAGAGAGGCACGTTGAGAAGCAGTATCTTCTGGATATAACAGGACCACTGTGCTCATGAGCTCACAGGAGCCATGGTTGTCTGCATAGGACCTTCACAAGATCAAGCCAGTCAGCATTAGAGCATGGAGTGGGAAGGAGTTCATGAACCCCTACTTCTACCCGAGGATATATGGACAATTGATGGTTCTTTTGGAAAAAAAGATCATTTAAGAAAGCAGAGTATAAACCCTAGTAGGGTGACCACACTCCAGTGGATGTCTCTATCCCTGGAAATATGAGGACAGCACAAATTGGAACTAATGGGTTAATTTTTTTTAAAGGGAGAGGACACCAAAACATGAAGTTGGAGGTGGATCTGGGTAGAGTTAGGAAGAGGAGTTGGCAGTGAATATGATTAAAGTATATTCTATGACATTCTCAAAGAATTAATAAAAATGCGTGTGCTAAAAATAGCTTAGATTTTGCCCTTTAGATGGTGGCCATCATTGTAGAACAAAACCAGGTACATGCAATATGGACATGAATAGGTTGACTTATATCCATAAAACTTTGTTTACAAAAGCACCTGATAGCTGCTCTCTGCCAGCAGGCCTCGGTGTCCTGGTCATTATTCTAGGTTTGATTCTGAGAGCGTGCATAGGAACATGGTTCTAACTGTCCATGTCATAGTTCTGAAAGGTACCCATGTGGCATGGATTCATCAATTATGTTCCTAAGAGCTTATTATTTGGCCCAGACATAACATTTAATACTCTTCTTCTATGGCTTCTGTGTGCTCCCTACCTCCAAATGCAATAAGTATACTCTGAGTGGGAAACAAAAGATACATAGCTACTGTCCTGTGCCTTCTTGGAAGCCTATGGAGTAGCATCGCTGTTGCCAGGAGTGATCCTTCAGAGAAAGCCTTCTCTGAACAAGTTTAGGCAACAATTTCCCTGAGGATGAAAGAGTTATTTCTGTCAAATTCAGTGTGCAATCCAGTTTCATTATTTTAGGACATAAAATTGTTTCGTGATTAACTTTGTTTATACTTGGCAAAGCATCACTTCCTTTTCTGAGAAGGAAAAGAGACAAAAAAGCTCATAAAAAATTTTTCAAAAAGCTTTTGACTTCAAACAGCTCTTACAAAACTGCATTTGGATGAGTCAAGTGCGGGGGAGTCAAAACCATATGGATTCCTCTCCTTTTAAAATAAACACCGACTTTCAAATTGAAGGAAATTTTCTTGAAAAAGTAGACTTTAGCTTCCATGGACTATAAATAGTAAAAAAAAAAAAAAAAAAAAAAAAAAAAAGCAACTTCATGAAATTTGATAGATCCAAATCACAGCTGGGTTTCCCATCCTTAATTATTGTGTTTTCACTGTCTATCATATAAAACAAACAGCTCCTGGAGTGGCCCACATTCGGCTATTTTAAGGGCCTGGAGACTTTAATTTTTCTCTCAAGTACTTTTGGCCAAATCTTCAATTTGAGGTAAACTGCATTGTTACACTTGAAATGCCATAGGGTTAAATACTCGCCAGTCCTTGTGTTTCATTTTCAAATATCTAGTCTTGCTACGAACCAGAATCAACAAATTATTGGGAAATGCCAGTCATGAATCATGCTGAGTGTCTATAGTCCCACAACTCAAGAGGTAGAGACAGATACAAAGTTTAAGGCCAACCTGAGCTACGAAGTGAGCTTGAGGTTAGCCCGAACTTTATAAGTGGATCCTGTCACAAAAGGAAGGAGGGGGCAGGTAGGGAGACAGAGACAGAGACAGAGACAGAGAGGAAGAAAATGAAGAAGGAGGAAGAGAAGGAAGGATTTGGGCGACAGAAAGGAGGAAAGAATGAAGGAGGGAAGGAAGGAAGGAAGACAGGAAGGAAGGAAGGAAGGAAGGAAGGAAAGAAGGAAGGAAGGAAGGAAAGAAGGGATGGAGGAAGGAGATAGAAAATGTTGAGATATGTCTGTAAACATATTGTTTAAGATTTATTAAGATGTAAAACATTGTGTGCATGTAATGTGAACCTCCTTGAATATCTGTATACTGCTTTTGTACCGAAGACCATGGGAGTCAGAGGAAGGCTTTAGATTTCTTAGAACTGAAGATACATGGTCTTATTTGTGGCCATGTGAGTGTGAGGAACTGAACCTGAGTCCTTAATGAAAGCAGCCAGAGCTTCTAATGACTGAATCATCACCCCAGTCTCTGTCTGCACACACTTCTGATACAACAATAATTCCTGGGTAGATTTTCATCTATTATTACATTTCATCTACATTTTCATTAACAATCTAAGCAATGAAAAATTGGCACCCTTAGGTAGATAGATTAAGTGACCTACTTGGATGGATATGAATATTATCATCAAATAACGCAAACCAAATTTTCTTAATCACAATCTTTATACCAATCAAGTCAACAGACTTCTATTTGTTCCCTAATTCCTTTGTGAACACTAGAAGTTCTAAAACACAGAGGTGTTATCTTTTAGAAATGCTTCTGGAACACAAGATGAAAGGTAGTTTATGAGAGATATTTTGTATCATGAGGCAATAGTGATCTGAGAAGGAATGATCAGTCTCATGACTGGGGCTAGGTTTCTTAGTAAAAGGATCATGTCAAGGTACTCAGTAAAAGGGCCATGTGTTATGGTCATAGAAAGCTAGCAGATGTCTTCCTGAAATAAAACAGAAATGCAGCATTCTATATAAAGAAAAGAATATGTATGAAAATTTGAGAGCATGTGGAGTATCCCTATGCAGCAAAAATATATATGAAAGGAAATAGAGACATAGTGTAAGCTCAGGGCACACAGAGACCATTGCAAGTCAAGAGCTAACTCAGGCTTTTTTTAAAAGTTATTATTATTTATAGTGAAAGCAACAGTTCTGAGAGTTGATTTCAGGACTAGATTGTGAGGGTGGGATGGGAAGGACGGGAGAACTTTAAAAGTAAGATATCTGGTTATAATTATCCAGTGCACATTACAAGCTTTCCTCCATTGCTGGTGGATTGCAAACTGGTACAACCACTCTGGAAATCAGTTTGGTGGCTCCTCAGAAAATTGGACATAGCACTACCTGACTATCCAGACATACCACTCCTGGACATATACCCAGAGATGCTCCAACATGTAATAAGGCCACATGCTCCACTATGTTCATAGCAGCCTTATTTATAATAGCCAGAAGCTGGAAAGAATCCAGATGTCTCTCAACAGAGGAATGGATACAGAAAATGTGGTAATTTACCCAATGGAGTACTAACTACTCAGTTATTAAAAACAATGAATTCATGAAATTCTTAGGCGAATCGATAGAACTAAAAAATACCATCCTGAGTGAGGTAACCCAATCACAAAAGGACACACAAAGTATACACTCACTGATATCAACCCAAAAGCTCTGAATACTCAAAATACAATTCACATACCACATGAAGCTCAAGAAGAAGGAAGACCAAAGTGTGGGTGATTTGGTTCTTCTGAGAAGGGGAACAAAATAACTCATAGGAGCAAATATGTAGATAAAGTATAGAGCAGAGACTGAAGGAAAGGCCATCCAGAGAGTAAACCACTGGGGGATTCATCCCATATACAGTCACCAAACCCTAACACTATCGTGGATGCCAAGAAATGCTTGCTGAAAGGAGCCTGATATGACTGTCTCCTGGGATGCCCTGCCAGAGCCTTACAAATACAGAGGCAGATGCTCCCAGCCAACCATTGGACTGAGCATGGTGTCCCCAATGGAGGAGTTAGAGAAAGGACTATTGGAACTGAAGGGGTTTGCATCCTCATAGGAAGAACAACAATATCAACCAACCACATCCCCCAGAGCTCCCAGGGACTAAGCCATCAACCAAGGGGTACACATGGCTCCAGCTGCATATGTAGCAGAGGATTGCCTTGTCAGGCATCAAGGGGAGGAGAGGTCCTTGGTCCTATGAAGGATTGCTAGATGCCCAATTGTAGGGGAATTGAGGGCAGGGAGGGGGAAGGAGGGTGGGATGAGGAACACCCTCACAGAAGTAGGGGGAGGGAGGATGAGATAAGGATTATGAGGGGGAACTGGGATAGGGCATAACATTTGAAATGTAAATAAAGAATATATCCAATAAAAAAAAGAAACAAACAAAAAAGAGATAGAAACCAGCATGACTTTTTTGAATAAATGAATAACAGTGTGCAAATTATATTGAATTCATATAAACTTATGTAATAGCACATCCCAAACTAACCTAAGAATCTAGAAAATTTCAAGCAAAGAAAGTCAAAGAAACTAATTAGAAAATGGGGGTGAAGTTTTCCAAGGTAATTTACATTTATCTGGGTAGAGGAGAAGGAAGGGGACTTTGGCTATTCCTCAAGCTGTGTGAGAGGCTATGTGTGGAAATCTTTTGCTCATGCTCCTTGTCTTGTCTAGATCCAACTCATGCTGGCCCTAGAAAGCTGAAAATTCCTTGGGAAAAAAACAAGCCTACAGAAAGTAGGCTTATATAAGTTTTCTTTTATAAATGAACCCTTTCATTTCCCCTTCGGGCAGTCTCACCTGGGGATCCATCCTATATACAGTCACCAAACCCAAATGCTGGGAAGTGCTTGCTGACAGGAGCCTGATATAGCTGTTTCCTGAGAGACTTTGCCAGAGCCTGACAAATACAGAGGTGGGTTCTCGGAGCTAACCATTGAATTGAGCACAGGGTCCCTGTTGGAGGAGTTGGAGAAGGGACTGAAGGGACTGAGGGGGTTTGCAGCCCTGTGTGTGTGTGGGAGGGGGAAGTGTCAACTGGCCAGACCCCTTGGAGCTCCTTGGGACTGAACCACTAACCAAAGAGTACACTACACATTGAGGGACCCATGGCTCTGGTTGTATATGTGGCAGAGGATGGCCTTGTTGGACATCAGTGCTAGGAGTGGCCCTTGGTCCTGTGGGGGTTCAGTGCTCCAGTGTAGGGGAATGTCAGGGCAGGAAGGTGGGAGTGGGTGGGGAGGAGCACCCTCATAGAGGCAAGGGGAGGGGGAATGGAACAGGGGGTTTCTGAGGGGAGACCTGGAAAGGGCACAGCATTTGATATTAAATAAAGAAAATATCCACTATAAGAAAAAAAAAAGACACAACATAGTCCCACAAGCAAGAGGAGGCAGAGGCAGGAGTACAGCTTCTTAATTTTGATGTATTCTCCCTACTGGATCTTCACTGAGCTTGTTTCTACTTTAGTAAAATAGGCACAAAGTAATAACTAACAGGAATGAAATAGTCTAATACTAACATGGTTCTTAATGAATATTTCTTCTTTTATTTTCATTTATTTGCCCTCGAGTTAGCTACTAGGTACCTGAATATCTTTATCTTAAAATGCCTGGCATATTTGCACAAACATGCAAATCAGTGGAAATTTACATTCACCTTTTCACAGTCATACAATTCTTTGTCTAATTGTCAAATAGACGTACTAGATTTTGGCTGAAGAATCACATCTTTGAAATCTACTGAATGCTACCCAAATTAAACAACAATCTTCCAAGAGACTCCAGCTCCATAATCACTGGATTAAAACAAAAGTTACCAACAATCCTGAAAACGATGGGGGCATAAATGCAGTCTTGCTGGTTTGACAGTGACGTCATACAAGTCATTCCACTCAATACCAAAGACTACAGACTGCCAGGAAAACACCATCCCTGAGATCTTTCTGAACCACCAAGCAGCCTTACCCCATGTGCAGTCATCAAGAAGTACTTATTAAATTGTAAAGGAAAATAAAACACTGCCCTTTTTTTTTTTAAAAAAAAGTGATTTAATTCCACATGGACATAAGCCACTTAAGGTATATAGGTTAAGAGAGTAGTTTAGCCTCAACTTATTTGTAGCTCTCAACTTCAAGCAGTGTTGTTATTGGCCAAAGGGCTCACAGGTAGTCAATTACTAATCATGGCAAAGGGGCAGAGAGGGAGGAAAAAAGCAAGATTGAAATGCCTCTTACTGTCGACTTGCACTTAAAGATTTCTCACGTTCCCACTGAATATTTCCTAGGTTGTAAGGTAGACTATAATATATATACATGTGCACACACACCCACTCGGGCATGTGTTTGCAAATGAGCATGCACACAGACACACACACATACACACACACACCCTCTTCCCTAGAGACCAGATGAGTATTGTATACCTTTAGACCTCACACATTTTCTAGGTTCTTTTTCATTTTCCCAAATGAAATTCCTGAACATCTATCTAATCCTGTCTTGGTGTCCATTTCTTGGAAAACTGGAATGTTGTACCCAAAGAACCTTATGGGAATTATCTTCTACTGTAAAGATACTTACCAAGGTCACTGCCTTCTGAAATCAATGTTGTGAACCATCTCCAAATGACAAAACTGATCCAGCATGGGTTGACTCTGGTCTTCAAGTCCTTTTCATGGTGTCTTGTTCCTTCCTTCTAGACCTACTAGGAAATCACCAGTGCTCGCAAATTCTGAGCCACAAAAAGTTTCATTAATATTTTGTCTTATCTTTGGACTGACCTTTTCTTGATGCCTGTTCCACAGCTTGAGGTGCATCTGAATGACTGTCTTTTCCCTAGAGTCTTTCTCTTTCTCGAGCAAGAGTGCTTCCATTCAACTGCTCGACCCACTGCATGCTCCGGACCAGACTACTTGATAGAGATTGGCCATGGGTTCTTTTAAACATGAAAACCCTAAATATGTGAAAACAAAAAATGGAGTAAATTTCAGAAATAGGACAATTGGGGTATGAACTACCACTTAATAGTTGTGTAGGTTTTCTGAGGTTTGTAAAATGAAGATAATAGGCCTTAAAGGACTGAAGCATTATGAAACTATAGTGAGAAAATTCATTTATTTTGCATAAATAAAAAAAATGGAGCAGCCTGTAGTTTTAAAAAACCACACTACTACCTTTCCCAGGAGCTATGACTGACCGAGCTTTTGTAACTCCTGGCTTTCTTTTCTTCCTCCCAGCTTAGCTCTACCAAGCTGCCAGCTCTGACCAGGCTTCTCTTTCCTACTGGCCTTTACTCCTGGAGGAGTTGCATTACCAGCCCCACTGGAGACCTTTGAATCCGACGATAAAAACACACACTCAGATTTATACTTTAGAACTTGCCTGCTAGCACAATTGCTGGGCACAAATACTTCCCACCTGGAAATGCATGCCCTTAACAATTTATTACTCCCATTTCTCCTCCTGCCCTAAACTCAGTGGTCTGTTTCAAATCAGCCCCTGACAGACAGACATCTCAGGCAGCTGACCCCTGCAGCAGAGCTGCAGGCCCAGGCTGCCCGGAGATCTTATATGATTGCTGCATGCTTTTCCTCCCATAGCGTAGCAGCAAAGTCTCCTTTCCTTTTCTGCATCTCCCTTTTCCTCCTGGGACTCAGAAGGCCCACCTATACCTACTGTCCAGCCAGCAGTTCAGCAATTGGCTCCAGGCCTTCTTTATTGACAGAATCACGAACCAATTAGAGAACCAGACCTTAGTATCAGCACCTCCCCCACAGTCAAGAATTATAAGATTAAACCAAATGTGAAGGTTCTTGTAAGTAGTCCCAGAACACGCGCGCGCGCACACACACACACACACACAGAGAGAGAGAAAGAGAGAGAGACACAGAGAGAGAGAGAGAGAGAGAGAGAGAGAGAGAGAGAGAGAGAGACAGAGAGAGAGAGAGAGAGACAGAGAGAGAGAGAGAAGGGTGGATGGATGGATGGATGGATAGATGGATAGGTGGGTGGATGGATAGGTGGGTGGATGGATGGATAGATAGATAGATAGATAGATAGATAGATAGATAGATAGATAGATAGATAGATAGATAGATAGATAGATAGATAGAGAGGCAGACAGGCAGGCAGGCAGGCAAATTGTCCATATACATCTTATTGTAAGTAGCTGGCTCAGAATGGTGCCAGCTCGGCAAGTTCAAAATCAGCAGGGAAGGCTGGAAATGCCCAAGCAAGAGCTGAAGCCACAGCCCCTGGATAGAGTTCCTTTTATAGAGAAAGTATCTGATGGCTTGGATCAGGTCCACCTGACTTATTGAGAGTAACTCCTTTACATACAACCAACTGAGTGCACATGTTAATTATATTTGCAAAATACCTATGGAACCACACCAAGATTATTGTTTAATCTAATAACTAGATTGTGGACAATCTAGGTTAAACCAGAAAACTGATTGTTATGTGCCATTAAACACTATATTTTTTTTAACCTATAAGTATGTTTATTCTTTTGAAGATCTATACATAGAAACCTCTTTACCATAAAATTCTCCTAGGACTTTTAGATCATCTCTCCAATCAAACTAACAGTAGATAAGCATTTTAAAAAGGAAGATATTTTATTTTCCTGACGTAGTATAAGATTCACTTCTATGATAGGCAAGCATACTGAATTCTTCTAGGCCATTCATTGCAGTGAAATACACAGAAAATCGCAGAAAGGATTTTATTGTCCTATAATACCCAGCAGGCAGTACAATTATCGAATATCTTAAATGATTAATAGGAAAAACTCTATTTCCTTCACTTTTGTACCTCATATTTTTTTATTTTAGAGAAATATGTTTTTAATATTCATTTAATATTGATTAAGTACCCAAGCCTTCCACATTAAAATTAAATTGAAAGCATGCATTTTTGCAAGTGAATATTAAGCAATCTGTCAGCGAGAAAAACCCAAGTTAAAGAATCAATGCAGAAAGTTTTTAAAATAAATCAAATGCAAAATGAATGCACTACCCCCACTTTATTTATCAAGAAGAAATGTTCTTGTGTTTTGTTTTCTTCACCCAAAAGGGCTAAACTTAACTGGTACCTATTTGCTACCCCTTTTATTTATTTATTTTTTTTACCAAAATGCAGAGTCTGACTTCTCGGTCTCCTCTCAGAACCAGCCATGAATGTGGTGTACTGATACCTCTTGCAGACTTTTCCCCTGAGAGGTGCTAAGAACCTCTTTTGATAGGTCGCCATAGAGATGCCAAAGTCAGATTCTACATTGATCATGGAATGGAAAATGTCCCCTAGACTTGATGCTATTTATTATTGACTAAGTGCCTCTGTCATGTTGACTGGAAACTGATGCTCTCCATAGAAATGGTATCAGTCTCCAAGTCGCATGAACTCACTTTACTTGACAGTTGAAGCTTTTGTTTAGTGATGTAACCGCTTTCTGCCTCAGGAATCCTGTGCAAACTACTTGATCATCAAAAGCACACTGGCTTTATCCAATTCTCCCTTCTCACTCAGCCACAACATGTAAAGTTTGAACAGTTCCATATACATTAGAGTCTTGCTTCCATTTAAGGTGATTTTTGCATTATAGCACCATTCTGAGCCCTACTTTTTACCTTAAAATCTTTTTAAAACTTTTAAGTTATAAGTAATTTCATTTGCTACTCAGAAGAAAATAGAAAATTGTTTTTCTAGTTCTAATCCCACCAAGGATTTTTTTCACATTTTGAGTAGGGGATAAGTTCATAAAAGTAAACTTGATAGTACGTCTATAAAATCTGATGTGAAGATCTATGACTTCAGAGGGGATATTCTAAGTATTTTTGTATACATAATCTTCAAATGATAATAAACAAAGATTAAAGTGTTAAAGCAGTGAAAAGATGTTACAGAATTCTGGTTTTTGTCTTCCTATCTCTTTCTTTCTTTCTTTCTTTCTTTCTTTCTTTCTTTCTTTCTTTCTTTCTTTCTTTCTTTCTTTCTTTCTTTCTTTCTTTCTATCAGTGTCCATATGTCTATGTACAATAATTTTGCATTGTCTTTGTAGACCAGTAATGGGCATCAAATATTCTGGAACTACAATTACAGATAATTTTGAGTTGTGCTTGGATGTTTGGGGTTGAACCCAGGTTCTTGCAATCAGTGATTTTAACCATTCAACCATCAATCTAGTACCAAACACTGCATCCTTTAAAACAATAAATTTCAGGTGAGCAGTTCTATTGTCATGGTAAAGCCTCCTAGGGCTCTAAGCAAGTAGAATTCTTGACTGAGCTGTCATTCTGAGATGACATATATTAAGATCCAGATACTAAGAATTCATCCTGAGATTTCAATTAACTATTGTATTGTTATTCTCAAGGTATAACAGACACTTCTAATATTTATTATTTGATCTTATACATTCATTTTACTTACTAGGCTATATTGATTAGTAAGACCCATATCTGACTGCAGGAGTTTGATCATTTAAATACTTGGAGAGATGCACTGATGAAACACAGATCTCATTTAGTTTACCTTCTGTATGAACCACAGGCATGCTGCAGGGTGTAAGAAAAAAATAAAACCTCATGCTTCTGTTTTTAAATTTGTGTTCAAGTGATGGTACACTTGCATTCCCCAGAAATTACCCTAGTTCTGTCTTCAAGACTTCTCTTTTATTTAAATAGCTCAATTTTAAGAATTAATACTAAAATTAGTAATGTAAAGATGACTAAGACATAGGAAGAAGAGACTAAATGGGAACACAAATGCTGTTGGCAATGGGAAAGTCTGTGTCTTTGGAGAACCCTACTTAAGAAGTAGGAGACTATCATCTTGTAAATATAATTGCGAAGTTCTAAGTTCTCAAAACTTACTCTGAAGTGACAGAAATGAATGGGCAGATGCTCTTTATATCATTTGATAAGAATATTCTGATACCTTGCTCTATACATTTATATGATGACTGGGCACCTTCCCACACTCATTCTGCTGCCAGAGCCCTACCTTAACCTTTGTAAACTAAGAACTTTTGAAGCTCATCTGATAGAGAATTTTATATGAAGAATTGTGGATGCATATTCTCTTTCAATTATGCTAAACTTCAGGACATATGAAATACTCCCTGCAAATATAACTACCAACAGACCAATGCATCTTTACTTATTTAAGCTACATTTGAAGAAAGAAACAATATTCCTCATTGTTTGGTAGTACTAAACAAACAAACAAACCAACAGATTGTTTGTTCTTTTGGTGCCCAGTTGTTTTATTTTAATTCTCTACATATTTTAGATTTTAGCCCTCCATTGGACATATAGTTGGTAAAACTATTTTTCCAGTCTTTTGTCACTTTAAATGATGGTGTCCTTTACCACACAGAAGCTTTTTAGTTTCACGAGGTTCTATTTATTAGTTGTTATTCTTAGTGCTTGTGCTATGGGAGCATTGTTCAGAAAGTCTTTTTTCCGTGAATTCAAGATAATTCTCTACTATTTCTTCTATCAGATTCAGTGTATCTGGTCTTCTGATGAGGTCTTTGGTGCAAATCTCCAAGATTTTTTGAGACTATTACAGAAAGTCTTCTTTCCCTGATTTCTTTCTCAGTCTGTTTGTCATTTGTATATATGAAGGCTACTGATTTTTTGTTTTAATTTTATATCCTGCCACTTTGAAAAAAAATGTTTATCAGCCTTAGGAGTTTCCTGGTAGAATTTTTAGGGATGTTTACTTATACAATCTTATCATCTGTAAATAAAGATACTTTGACTTCTTCACTTCTTCCTTTCCTATTTGTACTCCCTTGATCTCCTTGAGTTGCCTTAATCCTCTCATTAAGGCTTCACTTATATTGCTTGCTATATGCTTTTATGTTATATATGCATATGTGTATATACTATAGTATATTTTTATAATATGTATAGTAATATTCTATATATTAAAATATATAGTGCTATTTCTATATATTAAAATAGTACTATTTTGAATAGTACTTGAAATACTTCAGTGAAACTGATAGTTCATATTGGTGAAGAGGATGTGGAGTAAGGGAAAAAAAATCATTTATTGCTTTTGGGAGTGCAAACTTATACAGCCACTATAGAAATTGGTATAGTTCATCAGGAAAAAAATGGGAATATATCTACCTTGAGATCTAGTGATACCACTTTTGGCCACATACCCACAGGACTTTACACACTATTGAAGAGACACTTGCCCAACAATGTTCATTTCTATCTACTTATAGTAGTCAGAAATTGGAAACAACCTAGATACTTCTCAACAGAAGAATGGGTAAAGAAAATGTAGAACATTGTAATATTATCCAGCTATTAAAAAGTGAAATTATGGAATTCACTGGTACATGGATGGAACAAGAAAACAAAATGATCCCAAGTGAGGTATTCCAGAGCCCAAAGACAAATATAATATGTATTTGTTTATATGTCGATGTTAGCTGTTAAGTCTTGGATAACCAGGACACAGTTTATCTAATCATTGGTTAGGTATAGAGTAAGGGACTAGAAGGAGGAATGGAAATCTCTAGGAAGAGGGAATAGAATAGATTGCTATGGATGGATGGTGGATTGGGGAACATAAAACGGATCAAATGGGGAGTTAGTGAATCGAGGACACTGGAAGAAATATATAGAGTAACATCAAAGGCTAAAGGCCATGGGAAGCGTTTCATGGGAACCTAAAACACAGAAGTTTCTTAAAAACAATATATTCTATATGAAACATCTATTGATAAAAATAAGACAGGAAAAGGAAATAAAATATTTTTAAAGAAAAAACGTCTCCTAAAATTATTTTAAAATAAGTTTTCTCACATGTTTGTAGTCGGGGCTATCCGTGTTTTTCAAGGCAGTGGTTTTCCATCCATGACTTGTGTTTTTTGCTCTTGTACATACAATATAGAGAACCCATTGGGGAGTGTGCATGCATTAGAGAACACAAGTAGAGAGTCATCACTTCAAAGGGAAGATTTAAGGGTTAGACTAAGCAGCCCAAATGCAAAATGAAATGCTGCCTGTCACTTTTTTTAATCTGGCACAGAGCCAAGCCCCTCCTTTATTCTTAGCTGGGTCTTGAGATAAATCAGTTCCTTATGTGCAGGGTATGTTCAGCCCCTCTGCTCATCCTGCCCAGACACATACTGAATAATAAACAGTGCACTAATTCTGCCCAGAATAATACACCAGTATTCACAGACGACAACGAAAACCCTCAGCTTGCATGGATGCTTCATTTAAAGGAATATGAAGGGGTTGGGTTCTTTTTTCATATTTTGGCTTACCTGATCTATGATCTGCAAATGTGGGTTCTTGGTGAGATTTTGCTTAGTCATATGGCAAGCTAGCTGCAGGCCTGGTACAAGTACTGAGTCATATCTTTGGATTCAGTCATGGGACAATGAAAACAAGCAAACAAAATTAACAGGAAAGCAAACAAATGCATTGGGGAGATTCCCAAGACTGAATCTCTTAAAACAAACAACCTGTGTGTGTGTGTGTGTGTGTGTGTGTGTGTGTGTGTGTGTGTGTAGGTACTGAAATTAACATCTCTAATTGAACATTCTCTCTGGATGAAGATGCCTTTGAGAAAAAAAAGTTTAACAAACTTGGGAAACATTAAAAATGACTATAATCTTAAATTCCAACCCTAAATTCACTGTATGATTTCTGTGTTGTTCTCTTTGAATATTAACCCTATATAAGTTATTTAACAAAATATTCTTACTGTGAAGTCATCAAGCAGTCATCTGAGAAATTTTCTTAATTTCTCTGCCATTTGGGGTATAAAACATACACACAGATCAAATATATTTAGAGTATGTATGTACTGGAAATAGGATATGTAATGTAGTCCCTATTGTCTGTCTCTGCCTCTTTCTCTGTCTTTGTCTTGAGCTGCATTTGAGTGTATGTTATTGTGTATGTGTATGTGCATACATGTGCGTGTGAGTTTGAATGTGTTTGGGCATATATGTGTGAATGTGTGTGTATGCGCGTATGTGTGAATATGCGTGTTCTGACTTGTCTGGCCCTTGCAAAAATATCAGATGTGAGTATCTGTAGCTTTCACAGAGCTCTTAAAGAATTGCATACTTAAAAACAGGAATTTAAGTTGTAGATATGATATTCTCAGAGGTGATCTTGAAAACAAGTTTTTATGAAGTCTTAGTTTTTAATGGTTTGGGTAGGTCCACTGACATTTAATTTCAGTTCGATATTTTAACAGTAATAGCTATTAAAACATATTCAAATATTCTGCCTACTAAATCTTAATACATTCTAGACCACCAGCACACTGGCTTTTGCTGCCAGGCTAATTTATTTTTGTGCATACTTTAACATAAAATCGTTCTTACCATCTCTGAAGCTATATTTGAATTTAAGAGCATGTTTCAATAATTACAATGGATTTCTAGGTCAGTGCTGGTCCTGGTTTTTGTTGTTTTGTATCCCATATCCGTGCATGTTTGCACACACACACTGGAAGACCCTCCTATTTGTCTGCATTATACTAATTTCACGGGTTTGATTGTTTTGTGTGTTTATTGCTATTGTTAAAAAGAACAACTTGTCGAGCAGAAACTGAAGGAAAGGCATCCAGAGACTGCTCCACCTGGGGACTCATCCCATATACAGTCACCAAACCCCGACACTATCATGGATGCCAAGAAATGCTTGCTGAAAGGACCCTGATATGGCTGTGTCCTCGGAGGCCCTACCAGAGCCTTACAAATACAGAGGCAGATGCTCCCAGCCAACCATTGGACTGAGTGCATGGTCCCCAATGGAGGAGTTAGAGAAAGGGCTGAAGGAGCTGAAGGGGTTTGCAACCTCATAGGAAGAACAACAATAATAACCAACCACATCCCCCAGAGCTCCCAGGGACTAAGCCATCAACCAAGGGGTACACATGGTTCCAGCTGCATATGTTGTAGAGGAATGCCTTGTCAGGCATCAATGGGAGGAGAGGTTCTTGGTCCTATGAAGAACCAAGATAGATGACACAGTGTAGGGAAATCAAGGCCAGAGAAGTGGGAGGGAGACGGGTGCAGAAACACCCTCATAGAAGTAGGGGGAGGGAGAATGGGATAGGGACTATTCGAAAGGAGGGGGAAACTGGGAAAGGTTATGACATTTGAAATGTAAATAAAAAATATATCTAATATAAAAAAGAACTTATTTTAGAAATTGCACTTACGGTCATGCTAGCATTAACTGATAAGTGCTTGGGTGTCAGGTTTGGAAAATTGCTTCCTCTCTTACTAGTTTGTTACTTTGGTAACAAACTAAATTTCTTCGTTCGAAAACTGAAACTCATGATAACTGCCTCTCACAATCCTGTAGTAACATTAGCACGCTGAGCTCACACCGGCATGCTAGCATTATCCTGTCTTCAGTAAATTATGTTTTCATTAAAAAAAGATTTGAAAGTACTAAAACATGCTAAAATATTTTATAAACAAATTCATTTAAAATTTAAAATTTATAAAATTTTGTTGCTCAATAGTAGGACTTTACAAACATCCATCCTAGTTTAAAATTGTGTATGTGCGTGTGTTTGTTTGTGTGTGTGTGTGTGTGTGTGTGTGTGTGTGACTATGCACACAAGAGTGCACATCCTCTCAGAGGCCAGAAGAAGGCAATAAATCCCGTATCTGGAGTTGCAAGTAGCTGTGAGACGCCTGATGTGGGTGCAGGGATTCAAACTTGCATCTCAGGCAGGAGCCACTCTCAATGGTTGAGCTCTTTCTCGAGCCCCATAATATCTTATGTATTTGTTTAACTTAGAATAAAATTGCTTTCAAGTTCTCAAAACTTTTATACAAATGGATATGGAATGGTTAAGCAATGAGTTACACTATCAATAATTGATGATCAATTATAATTCAAATTTTCTAAATGCCTTTAAATTGAGTCTTAAAGTTTTCAGACCTCATCACACTTTTCTGAATAGTGAAATGCCAAGCAGGGGCTGGGGGTGGGGAAGAGGAAGCCCACCAATTTTGTCAGTGGGTGAAAAGGACTTGGAACTGCTCCAGCATAGATGGTAACTGACCGAAATGCAAAAAAATAAAAGTGGAGCACAGGAGATCCATGAAATGCTATTCCCAGCAACTCCTCCCCAAGGAGTCACAACCTGTAACTTGACTGGGAGGTTCCCCAAGGGAGTATGTTCTCAGCAGAGGTCATAAGCATTGCTTTGACTTATGTCTTAAGTCTTGCCAAAGACACACATGCTGAAGAGTTGGATGTCAGTCTGCTGCTCTTCTGGGAGCCTCTATCACCTAAGGAGCTGCTCTCCGTTGGCTGGAGTTGCCTCACTCAGGACCCTTTCTTTGCTGCTCTTCTTACCCAGAGATGAGATAAACAAATCTCTTCTTGCAAGTCCACCACGCTGTATTGAACTGCCACAAACCCAAATGACAACATTGTGTGACATGACAGTGGCAATCCAAACAAGAAGATACTTTATAGATGATTCTGCAAATGTTTTTTAATCATTCTCAAGACTCTTAATAAATGATTTCCATAAATCCTTCTATATTTTGAAGTAGTTTACTTATTTTAGGTTCTTACCTAACCTATACACACAAGTTAGTTTATTACTATATCTGGTAACTTATGTTTTCAACATTTTTATTATTCTTATTTTTATCATTTATTAAATTTGACGGTTTCCTATATAAGCATATGTGTATGTGTGTGTGTGTGTGTGTGTATACACTTATTCCTCTATATATGATCCATTCTGCTTACTGTCACCCTCACCTTCTTATATCTGCTTCCCTCTTATGTGACCCCATCACAATCTCCTTTTTCACATTAATGCCTTTTGTTTTGCTTTGTTTTGTTTTGTAAACCACTGAGTTTAACTGTGGTTACCTTTGTAACCATGAGCTTGGAGCTACCTATTTGAAAGTGATGTGTTCATCTGTGGGAGTATCTTCTTCAGGATTCATCAGTAGTCTATGCTTTCTCTAGTAAAAGCAGGATGATATGGGTGTCTCCTTTATCCATCTCTGACACTGTGGAGAGGCCCAGTCTTGTGCAGGTCAATTGTCAATACCCTCTGCTGCTGTGAGATTCTGACTCCACTCCAAAGATCAGTTTCATAGCCCTTCTCGCCATCCTCCCTGTGGGTCACTGAGTCTTAGATGTGGTAGTTTGAAAGTCCTGCTTAGGACTGAGCAGTGGAAAATTTTTTATCCTCAGCACTTCAAGCAGCTATGTGCCTGTGCGTTCATTGCTGTCCATTAAGACAAACTTCTGAATTAAGGACGAGAGGTATGTTTTCTACAGGCATAACCACAAATATTTAGAATACATCTTAGTGCTGTATGAATTTAGCTAAATAGGTAATAGTAAGCTAGCTGCTAGGATATGAGACCACATTAGCCATAGGATTTTAGTCTTGTTTATGGTACTTGGCTTGCATGCCTTTTTGTAAAGTGGACCTCGAAACCAATTGGAGAGTACTTGGTTACCTCCAGAGGAGTGATGCCATGATTGCCCCAGTGGATTCTTATTGCCTGTCAGGTATTGTAGTTCTCAATTGAGTAAGACCACTGATGCCTTTTCTTTCCTGTCATTCTGTAGCGGGTACTTTTGGCTACACCACTTTGAGTACCCAGTCAGTTGCAGGTGTGCACCCACCCAGGAGCTATCGCAAATCTTCGGATAAAACACACACACACACACACACACACACACACACACACACACACACAAAATTAGCTCATTTACTGGCTCAATGGCTGGGCTCTTCTAAGCCTCCTACAGATAGCATGCCCTTACCTTTACTCCTTGCTCAACATATCTAAATCTGCCCTTATCTTAGCTGCCCAGTAACCTTCTGTGAAGCCCATTGGTTTTGCTGCCCAAGACACTTTCAGGTTGCCCTTCCATGGGGTCTTTCCTTTTCCACCTACATTTTGGAAGATCTCTCCTGTGGCTCCAACTTGGTTCTATCCCTCTCCCCCAAGTATCTTGATTTGACTCTTCCTCTCTCCTATCCTGCAGAAACCTGGAAGTCCCGCCTCTTTCTTTGCACCCAGCCATTTACCACTGGCATCTTTAGTGATTGATCAAGAACCAACTGGGAAAAAGGACCTTCAGCATCAATACTCACAGAAATCAAAGCATCAGAACCATTTCTCTACATCAGTCTGTATTGCAACTTCCAGCACTAAGAAAGTTGGCTCAGTTCCAGCTTCAAAGTGGATGACAATGAAATTTTAAAAGCATTCAACATTAGTAATAGTAAGAGAAATGTCCACCTACTTCTACCTTGCCCCAGAGAAATTTCTATAACCATAAAAAAATATATCAAACAACAAATACTGACAAAAGTATGGGGGAAAAAGAAAATTATTCTCTTTTGTTTGGAGCATTATCTGATGTATCAGCTATGGGTCATTATTATGAACCCTCAACCGCCTAAAAATAAAACTACCACATGATCCAACTCTATCTCTCCTGGGTGTTTGTTCAAAGGACTTTATTTCATGTTGAAGAGATATTGCTCATCCATGTTCACTGCTGCCCTAGCCACAGTAGCTAGGAAACAGAATCAACTTAGATGGTTGTCCACTGAAGAATGGATAATGAAAATGTGGTATCTATTTAACTTTGTCTATGTAGAGAAATAAAATAAATAAATTTGCAGGGAAAATTAAACCCTGTGAGGTAATCCAGGCCAAGGAAGACACATTCTGTTCACATCTCTCATGTGAATTCTAGCTCCTACTCTCCGTTTGTGTTTTTCAATATTTCTTCATTCTTGGTTATAATCTGAATTTAAAAGATTTTTATTGTACTTCCTTCCAATTTGAAATTTGTTGGATAAACTTCTCTACATCTGAGGTTTTCCACTTTGTGTATAGTCAAGAATCAGTCAAAATAACCAGTAATAATATTTTCCATTATGACAGATGATTTTTATATTTTATTGTTTGCAAATTCCGAGTGATGAGATCCAAACTGAGATGAGAAGGAATTAACCTCGAGGTCACTCTGATGCAAATCAGAACATTCTACTTAGAGACAGATGGCCCAAGTGTCTTATTTATTTTGATTCTAACAATCTCTGAATATTCTCTCTTATAGCAAATGAATGGAGCCCAGGTGGAGCTAACTGCTCAAATTGATTAAAAACATGTGGCTTTTATCCGAAACTGTCATACTGTGAGGATAAAAGGTGACTATTGCCCATCATAAAATACCTCCAGGGATGTTTTATCAAGACATGGGAATGCCTGGAGTTTTAACCTTTGCACGGATAAAATTTACATACAAATTCCCCATGGACCTTCTAGAAAGATCTCTCAATTGTCAGAATTAGACTGGAGGTGGCTTTTGTTCTGCACTGCCCAATGCAACAATTGTAATATAACTTTATACTTGAGGGAAAAGAATGCCAGCAGTCTCACTCCAAGAATGGCATCAACAAAACTCAGTGAGAATACCAAACACAGTGCTGGCTTAGAATGGATTTTATCCCCTTATTTTCCTTATTTCTATATGTGACTATCATGCCTATTTTCAAAAAAATATGCACCAATTTTTCACATTAGAAGCTCAATGTATTTTATACACTATGCAAAGTCTTTGGCTAACCATCAAACAGTGAGAAATAGGGGTTTTGTTGTTGTTGTTGTTTTTAAAGCTGAGGAAAGAAAAAGGATTCTAAAGGTCAGTAGAAAGAGCAGCCCAATCACAGCAACTGGATCAATCTGCTCCACACTGGGGACATTCAAAGTGTTGCATCTGATATTTGGATTAGGTAGTAGTTTTTGTAGCATTTGTTGTCTCTCTGATGTTTGCACTTTGTGTTAAACTTATAAATACAGAACCTGTCAAAGGAAATTAAAACTAGCTCTGTGTTACTAAGGGATTTAATTACTTAGTGTTTGAAGTCAAACCCATGAATATAGATTGCAAGCACATTTAGGGATAGCACAGTTTAATTAAAATAAAAATATTTAGCTATGATCTAACAGAATAGTCTATATAATGTACATAGTATGCTTTGTGAATTGCTCATCTGGGGATAAAAATAATCCCAAGTAATCCAAACTTCACATTCATCTTTCAGGAGAGAATTTTTCCTTTCCTCATTGTTTGAAAAAGTTCCATGTGTCTTTTTCATGGGGCTCTCTTGTGCTATGTATTCAATGCAGAAATAATTAAGAGAGCCAGAGAAGGTCAGATGTTGATTTCCCAAGACAGGATTATGATCACTACTATAGCTGAAATATTTTATTTCTTTTTATGTTAGCAGAAACTATAATTACGCACATTTGAATAAAGATATATAATATATATGTATTACATAGCACAGTGGAAAAAATAGATGATGTTCAACTACAAATAAGAGGCAACAGTATTCGCATGTCAAGCTTGAAAAGCAAAAATGTGGCAGACGTCCACACACACACACACACACACACACACACACAGGGGTTGGGGGAGACAGATGGATAGAGAGACTGACTGACTGATTGAGGAAGAATCACACAATAAGCTAGAGTGAAGCTTTAGCCCCAGATGTAGATGAACCAGTTGTCGTGTGTGAAGGTACCATTTCTGTTTAGGATTGAGATGGGACAGGAGAGATACAGAGGGAGTTATGTATGAGAGATTCATGAGCACTGACTTCCTTCTGCTCTCTCAGCCTCCCTGTGCCTCCCTTTTTTCATGCACACCAGACACAGTCCTGAAAACCTCAGTGCTTGCCTATTGTCCCCTAGACATCTGCCATGTGGGAATTCTGTCCAAACTCAAGCTGAAAAGTGACATCACCACAACGATTTCCTAATCCCTAGATTTATGATCCATATCACCTAAGCTCTTATAAAGTATGTAGGTTACTTAGTCATATACTAAATCTACAATATAAAACAATTTTATGTTCATATACTAGACCATATTATTTTTGCCAAAAGCTTTTTAAGTCAATTATTCTAATTTTAGATATTGCAAAATTGCCCTAGATATGTTAATAAGCTGTTGCAAATGAATGTCTAGGAAATAATGGATTTCAATACAATCAACATCTACATTATTTTATGTTTTTGTGTTGAATTATATATCTTTTAAAGCATTATTTATTTTAATTTAATGTGTATTAGAGTTTTCCCTGTATGTATGTGTGCACATTACATACTTGCCCAGTGACTGTGAAAGTTAGAAGAGAGCCTTGGGTCTCCTGAATCCAGAGTTACAGACGGTTATGAGCTACTATGTAGTGCTTGCAACTGAATCCGAGTCATCTGCATAAGTGACTGTTAACCTATCTCTCAAGTTCCTCCATGGACTGATTATGGGATAAAACTCATTCGCTTGTAAGCAACAGAACATCTTCCAAATCAAATTAAGCACTTATAAATTAAGTTTTCTTATAGCATGAAGTTATAACACAGAGCTTAATAGGAAGAAGACCAATGGTAACTTCTAAAGTAATGATAGAAAAAATTAGTCAAACATGAAGAGGCTTGGGATTCCTCTCTGTGACACGGATCCCCCACAGGGATAGAACTGATGTAGGGTTCTCCTACACCCCTTCTATCCCTGCCACATAGTCTGAGTGGAAGTGGACTGGATTCCAGACTCAGGATCCATCTTGCTGGCCCCACTCACCCACACATCCTGATCTCAGTCCTCTTACCTGAGCAGTGTCTGGCCTTCTCTGGCCACATCACCACATCTGCACTGGATATGTAGCTTAAGATAATTCAATCAAAACAGTACCTGTAACTTCTTTTGGTGGGGAAGATGGAGGTATGCTTTTTTTTTCTTGAATGTAAAGTTTGAAGTATCTTGCCACTTCTTCATGAGGAAACTCGATCTGGGTGAAAGCCAATAAATGTACTGAAGAAAACTCTGAGAAACAGAGTCCAGGGGGCACTGGACTCAAGTGTGCCTTGGTGGACTAAACTGCATGATCACTCTGGCATACTTACTAGTTTTCTTTCTAAGAATTATCATCCCATTGACTTTAGTCTTTGTCCTACAAACTGCCCTGGCTATCGATGATCCAGTTAATGAAAGTACACGTGACTTCTCAGATGAAGGTTTAAAGACTGTGTGTTTCTCCATTTCCACTTCTGCACTATATTATATTGACCTGGAGCTCTGATCCCTCAAACTGAGACACAGGATGGAGAAGACACATGGAGATGTCATGGCTCTTCTGACATGTAACAGGAGTGACAGAGAACTACTTTGCTTGCCATCCCAGTTGTGGATTCCTTTCTAGAGCACACTGTCATCAAATCTAGCTGATACCATGACCTTAAAAGCTCCCCATTTAACAACCCAACAAGTGATACCAGTTTTATTTTCTACTCAAAATATATTAACAAAAAGAAAATCCATCATCAATTGAACAATGTTGTTAACCCCTTGTGGTATGAGAAAATACTTTTACTTTTCAAACCTCATAGAAAGACATTGCAATATAATCTAATGTTTGCACTGCCAGATATTGATTTAGGGTTAAGTAATACTGGATGGAACTCTTTATTTTATGATTCTTTCTTTGGACCATCAGATAAGGCAGAAAACCATTGCCAGTTTCTGCGATGTTTCTGATGAATACAGCAATGCGAATTTAATGCAAAGCATAGAGTTTTATCACTGTGCCATCAAGAACATTTTCCCCCATGTAAAATATGTTCTCTCTCATTACCACATAGAACCAAAGCTAAGGCACATAAGGGGATCTCTTTGATGTTTATTTCAAAGCATTTTAGAAAATTAATTACTGTAATATGCTGAAAAAATATTTAAGTGTTATTTCTCTTCCATGCATGGAAAACTGGACACTTTTAGTATCTTTCTTCAGACCACACAGTAAGTCTTTCTCAGAACTTCATTGACCTATGTATTTCCAGTGTGACTAGAAAACTCCTTATACTTTTTTAATGCAAACAGAATTGCATTTTTTTTAATTTAATTTTATTTTATTTTTTTAATTTACATTCCAAATCACTTCCCCTTTCCCGTTTCCTCCCTCCCCGAAAGTCCCATAAGCCCCCTTCCCTCCCTCTTTTCTCCGTTCAACCCCCTCTCATTACTCTGTCCTGGCGTTCCCCTACATCCAGTCTTTCCAGGACCAGGGGTCTCTCCTTCCATCTTTTTAGAAATCTATTGATATGCTGATTGTGTCTAGGGTATTCTGAGATTCTGGGTCAATATCCCCTTATCAGTGACTTCATACCATGTGTGATCTTTTGTGATTGGGTTACCTCACTAAGGATGATATTTTCAAGTTCTGACCATTTGCCTAGGAATTTCGTGAATTCATTGTTTTTAATTGCAGAGTAGTATTCCATTGTGTAAATATACCACATCTTCTGAATCCATTCCTCCGTTGAGGGACATCTGGGTTCTTTCCAGCTTCTGGCTATTATAAATAAGGCTGCTATGAATATAGTGGAGCATGTGTCCTTATTGCATGCAGGTAAAGTCTCTGGGTATATGCCCAGGAGTGGTATAGCCGGATCCTCCGGAAGTGTCATGCCCAGTTTTCTGAGGAGCCGCCAGACTGCTTTCCATACATAAGCGACCCAAAGAACTCCACCAGAATTGCATTTTTATCGCTTGCTGCATTTATATTCTGCGTTGAGGCTACCCTTAGGGTCAGCAAGATAGAATCAAGTTATTTTAAGAACTTCCAAGTAGCCACTGTCTCTTCTACAAGTATTCTGGGCATCATATAAGCAAAAAGACACCATACTCAAGAGTATTTGGACAAATCCTCCTCCTCATCTACTGAACTGTGGCAGACAACAAGAGCTAGAAAAACAAAAATATACATTTCCACGAAGAGGGACTAAGACATCTCCATTATAATACAAGAAACCCTACTAGTACAATCACCATGATGCCTGGCACCATTGCCTAACATTTTACATTTTGAATTATAGCATAGTTATATGACCCAATTGGTCTACTAGACTGTATGACTAGTGGAGGGTTAATAATTTTTAAAAAGTTAATTTAATAGAATCCAATGAATGAGCAGTCACTTAGGCAGGAACTTCTCAAGTGCCAGAGTTATTTAAAGAAACCTGCACCCCTTTACAACAATCACTGAGCTTACCTTGTAAACTCTGTAATTTCTTCTAAGTCACAACGACATAAATCTAGAGATACAGACCATTCTGCCTCAATCCTGTTTCCCAATATTAATGATACTTTTTCCTAAGCGTACTACATTATCTTCCAAATAAGATCACCTACGTGATTGCATCTAATTATTAATTCACTTAGTCATTTTATACTTTTTCTGCATCAGGGACACTGGCTATCCAACTTTACTCTGTAGAAAAAAAATTACCTGCTTTTCAAATTATAAGAAACAGCATGGTTTGAATTTAAAGATGCTCTGGTTAGGAAACTAAACATTTGAAACTACAGTAAAGATAAGATTAAATTTTTGAAATTAGCACAATTCATTTTCTAATATTAAAATTCACTCTAATCTAATCAAGAAAGAACATCTAACTCTGGACTAAACAATATTTTCCTTTTAATTCACAGGCATGAATGGATTTTTAATAAATTCATATTTATAAAATATTATTAGATATTTCAAGTAAATAGTGACCATAATCTTCCTGGTAAATCACACCTACATTTCTCATTTTATTATAGGCAATTATCACTTAAGTATAATATATGTAATGTATAAGTTAGCAGAACAAATGATATAACACAAGTCCTTGAATATAATATTTAAAAATTTGGCCTCTCTATCTCAAAACATTTATGTCCTTTTAATTTAAAATTTTAATAAGCTAAAGTGGAAAAATTTTATAAGAGTGTATACTTTTAACATACCAAAGAAGGGAAAAGGTAAAATTCTACTTACTTAATTCAAGGAAAATAAAACTGTTTTCAATCTTTACACTTTCCTGAGGGGAAACCTTCACAGTTTCTCAACTCTCATTAATTCTAGGGAACATCCCAAGTAAAAATATCATTTCTGGCTTTAGTTTTCCCATTTTGCTCATTTTGTACCAGACTATGTAAATTCTACCAGCATCGTTATCAAAACCCAGAGGTGTACTAAAGTACTAGAGTCAGAGAAACTGCACACCTATATACAAAACAGAAGTTCAAATTTTCAGAAGACTCCACCTGAGAGGCATCATTCAGCACAGCAGAGTAACAGTTGCTCTTTTCTGGTCTGGACATCTGTTAAACTGAGCTGGAGGCACTGACAGATAAAAAAAATTACATGTTGCTACATTATTATGTTTCTATTTTCATGATTTTTCTAAAATCGTTCATTACTATCCTTTCATTCTTTCAAACATACCACTGTTCCATATTATGACAATGACTCCAGCTAACTATAAACTCATGTTCTGTAAATGTCACTTTGGAAAGATCTAGAGAAAACATAATGCCCTCTTTGCTTTAACTAGCTCATGCCTGATTTATAAGCTTTCAAATAAAGTAGCAAGAATGGTATACCAGCTTTTAGGAAAAGAGTCAAGGTACTACCCCACTGTTTTATCAATAGATGCTTGGAGAATTTATACTGTTATTAACTTAGATTTGGTTTTCATATTGTATGTGGTATATGGAGCTAGGAAAGCATCAAGAAAGGTCTATAGGACAAGGACCCAGCAGTTGTGATGGGATAAAATACTGGCTTGTAAGTTGTAAATATATAGTAATATTGTGTTTATAGAAACCATCACTAGAATTCCATTTATATTTGTCAAAATGTAGCAACGGAGAGGGTAAATGCGGAAGCAGCTGCAGATAGCAGGATCTGAGTTCTATTGAAATATCCATACCTCCAAAGAATGGGAATTTCTAACACATACCTTTCAGCACACTATGAAGTGCCGTTGTTTATATCTGCAAACAAGTCTCATAACACGCTCTCGGAGAGAAAAAATCATGATATGAAATTCAATTTAAAAATAGACTGTGAATGCTGAGAAAGTAAATGAGAATTTTACCCATGTGCAAGTATACAGGCACACACAATTTTACTGAGGATACTGAGTCTTCAAAGGTTCAGGTAGATATTATTTTCATATGTATACTTTTTAAATTACCTTTCCATGATTCTCCAGGAAAGATGAATGTGGGAGATGATGACTATAGGATCCTCTATTCATCAAACATTACTTTATGACAACTATGTGCTGTATTCTAGAGATACAAATAAGACATCAGCACATGGTTTGTGGCTTCTGAATTCCCATAATTCATTTGAGAGATACATATAGCATGCCAAACGTTATCTTCAAGAGTCTGTAAACATTGGTAAAAGGGACAAGAAAAGTAATGATCTATTCAAATCTGATTACTAAGGAATTAATTTTTAAATGTTTTTTTTTCCCCTCTACTCTGGATTTAACTTAGGAGCATGGCTATGCTAGGCATGTGTTCTTCCACTGAGATATACTTTTTGCTAGACTTTTTATTTTGAGACTAGGTATCACAAAACCTTGCTATATTGCTCAAACTTCCCTCTAACTTATGACTCCTTTACATCAGTCTCCAAAACAGGTAGGATTGCAAAGTGTGATATTTCATTCAGGAAAGAAGATAATTTGTAAACTGTTTGCTTGCTGGTTTATCTATATGCCATAGCCCAGGGGTACTAGTGGAGATAACTCCAGGCAGAGGGAACAGTATGTGGCTGTCATATAAATAACTTGGTGTAGCTGCAGAGGTACTAAGTGCTCAGATGCTGAAGGAGGTATCGGTTATTGCATGTCGCAGAGAGAGGATAAGGTAATGGAATGACCTCATCATAGTCTCAGCCTTATGCTTCAGATAAGATTGAATGTGTGCAAAGTTGTTATGAAAGAAGAAAAGCAGATAGATTATAAGATGACCAGAGGCAGATATCCCTCTCTCCTTCCAATTCTTCTAACAAATTGAGCAGCAGACCCAGCTAATGGCCCAATCTACAATAGTCTTTGTTTCTTTGCTTCTTTCTTTGTTTTTTTGTTTCTTTGTTTCTTTGTTTCTCTGCTTCTTTCTTTCTTTCTTTCTTTCTTTCTTTCTTTCTTTCTTTCTTTCTTTCTTTCTTTCTTTCTTTCTTTCTTTCTTTCTTTCTTTCTTGTTTCCATAGGTCTGCCTTTCTTTTTTATACTCTATTTAGATTCAACTTTAAGTGGCATATATAACCACCACTGTACATAGAAATTACAAAGTCTTATTCCTGAAGTTCCCTTCATTAACACTAGCAGACAGCTAATTTCAAAAATCTCAGTTAAGGTATCATGAGGTCCAGGAGAGCTGTAAATGACTTCATTAACACGTTTCACCCTCGCAAGGATTCAGAGATCAAAACACTCAGGGAAGAGAATTTGTAGATTACTCTTTGGCTTATTAAGGTGGCAAAAAGAATGGAATGGGAGGAAAGAACAATGCAGAGGGAGGCAGTTTAAATTTATAAAATATCATAAGAGATGGCTGGGGATGCAGGCAGGGAGACACACATAGGGATGTGTGAGCCTGGGTAGGAGACTTGAACTGGGCTCCCCAGCCATGCTCAAGTGGAACAGTGGGGATACCACAGGGTAAGATGAACAGAATCTGAGAAGGAAATGAAGCTCTTACCCAGGAGTCTGAATCTCCTCTCTAGCTAAGACTCCAGAATCATATCATAACCAACTTGATCTTCAGGAAATATGCTTATGTAGAGGCAATATTTCCTTAGAGATATCACAGGAATAAATATATTAAAGAAGGAGTGTTGCTATTCTACATGTAAGTGTATATGACTTAGCCTCACTCCTTCCTCAAATCTCCTTCTGAGAATCTCACAAACAAGATTATAAAGTTGCTTTACAGTTAAACTCCTGTATTGTCATTCTTGTAACCATGTAGTGAGGATGCCTTTGATCCTTGCGACCTATGACTTTATCTTATCAACCTGTAATTCTGTTCAAGGCACCTCAGCTGCCACAGCCTGTTTTCATTCCTGAAAAGAAAAATACAGTTCCTTGGAAATTATTTAGTCAGTGTGACTTCCCAGATGTAGACATGGCTGTTATGAGAAACTATGTTGAGAAGGCTATACCTAAGTCTTGTGTGGATCCACTGTTTCCAGAAACCCACCTCCGGCCATCTGACTGTCTGTTTGTGTCTTTGTCTCTCTCTGTCTCTGTCCCTCTCTGCTTGCATATCTATCATATCCACTCTACAATTATTTTGTTCTGTTAGATTTAGTTTTATTTGCATACACTTGTACATGTGCTTTGCACCCACAGACTCATCCTGAAATTTAATCCCAGTTTCATCTAGGAGGAGGGATCTACAAGAAGGGCCTAAAGTCCACTCTGCTGTGTGGAGTTGCCTCTCTTGCAGCCACTCACAGGAATCCTAGAAATTTTGAGTATTTATCAGATTCATGACTCAACTGTTTTTTTGTTTGTTTGTTCCTGCCATAGGAAAATTACTTAATTCTCATGATATTTCTGGAGAGTCATGATGAAGAACTAGAGAATTTCTAAGATTCCTTCAAGTGTTAAAATTCTCACATCCAACTGCCTTACAGTTCTGTTCAAGGACCTTGCAAGGTACATCCTTGGCTTTTACCCCATCACTCCACATCCTTCCATTAAGCATCAAATATTTCCTCTCCATCCTTAAAGAACTACTGCACTACTTTGCAAACATTACCACCTCACACTTCATATATGCATGTGTGGAAAATCAAATTCATTCTAAACAACTGTTTCATTTGCTTATTGGTGTATGTACATGTGTGTATGTGTCTGTGAACTTGCTTGCAAGACAGAAGATAGCTTATGCAAGTCGGTTTTCGCCTTTCCACCATGTGGTTCCTAGAGATAGAAATTAAATCCTCAGGCTTGGCAGCAAGCTCCTGAACATGCTGAGCCATCTCGCCAGCCCTGAATTAATGGTTAAAAGGAAAGTCATTGTGTGTGTGAAAGAACTTGTCTTTTTTCTTGATTCCAGAGAGGGTTTATTAAGACTGGAACTTCTTTGACAGGAGGATTGATTTTACTTGTAGTGGGCCCTGAAGTCATGACTAAGTTTATACTGGTGATGGCAAGCCCATATATAGTTTCTAGGTAGGGACTGGCTGTCCCAGAAAGGCCAGTATCCTTAATAAATATTTGGAGTACAGAGTCCTGTAACAACAGTGTGACTTCTAATCTAATCTCTGGCAAGAGGATATGGGCAGGAGATTTTGTTTAGTCATGTGGTCAAGGATTCCCTCAATCCTGCTTACACAATGAAGGGCAAATTGAATGGTAGAAAGGACAAGTGACTTCCTCGAGCTTCCTGATTGGTAAACAAACACTGATGAGTGGAGTGAATCTGAATGGGTCTTCGGGAGGCATCCTGAGGACATAGCAACTTCTCTTTGGTCAATCATCTCAATTTTATTCTATGTGAATTTTAATGGCTAAAGTTCGTGTATTTGTCCTGGCTTGAATTTTTTTTATTCTGTGTGAATCTTGGTGACTGAAATTTGGTACAAAAACAAAACAAAACAAACAATCATCATACACGAAGTATTGCACATATTCATTTTGTGAGTCTTTTGGGCAACTTATCAAATGTGAGGGGACATTGAGAATCCCCTAGCTGAGATCAAGTCATGAAAAAAAAAACAGGGGACATGAGCATCTCCAAACTTGTGGCTAGTGTCTGACAAGAAAGCAGTTTGGTCAGAGGCTTCTAATCCATGAAGTCTGTGCAAAATCCATGTAGTTATCATTACAATTTCATTATAGAGGCTTTGGGCTTAGTGAATATTCTAGCAGAATACAACTGTTAAGAAGAAGGTAGATCTGTACTTGTTCAGAGAAATAAATCACCACTGGTTCATCATGGGATGAAAGGGTTAAAGGAGCATGTGACTGAAGCCGGGGCCTCTTCATAGGAAAGAATTAGCACTACTGAGTTAGGACAAGAAGGAAAACTTAAATTAGAGACATTGTCTTTTGTAAAGATCAATTGAGGGGGAGGCAGAGAATAGTATTTGCAATTTTTAAGAAGATGATAGATGTTAAAAAGAAAATAGTAAATAGTAGTTTACACCAAGATTCATCAAGCTATTAGAGTAAGTACAACTCTGAGAAAAATTTAGAGTATAGCTTACCAGGAAACCAGTAGTTTTGTTTTTGAGGATTTTTGTTTTTAATCTGGAAAAAGTTGGGTTCTAGAGAAATCCCATGACAAATTTCATTGAAATCAATTCATAAATAAGTTGAAGTTTGTTCTATAGATAAGGAATGTTGGTACACCTGGGAGATGTGAAGGGGCTGTTTCTTATATCACAGATTATAAATTTTGATAAAAATAAGTGACGCCAGACTAACTCACATGTCTTTTCATGTAGTCAATTCTTCTGTAATGCAGACAGAATGCACACTGGGTTTTACGGAGCTCTTTGCTTTGGAGCGAGGAAAATCTATTTGCAACATCCCAGGGCTCATTTGCAAGTGTGTTTGAAAGGGTACTTTGTTTTTCTAGACAGAAATGTTGTGCTTTACAGGGTAGGCTTTAATTTAGGAAAGAGGGCAATCCATTTGATATGATCACAATCTTGGGAAACAAGAGGCAAGAAGGTAGAGAAAGATGAATCATTCAAAGTTTTATCAGATTCTGCTAAAGTTTCAGAAGTTTGCCACATGTTCAAAATAGCACTTCCTAACAAAAGCACCGAGTGTTCAGGTGAGTCACTTATCTGGGCCCAAAGCTGTCATTCCAGGCTCCTAGTGATTATCTCCTTGTGAGATGGGAGTGTTTTCTCTAGAAGAAAATGTCCCAGCGACTCGTGATCACTGTAGCTTAGCAGTGTGTGATCTGGCTATCAGATTGACGGTCACACTATGACAACCCTCTTGCTCAGACAACACTTAGGTAGCAGCCTTGTACGTCACTAAAATGCATGTGATAGCCATCTCACTTCAGCCCTCAATGTAGGCACTGTGCCACCGTACACCATGAGAGGCATGAGTAGATTGTAATAAGCTATTTTGAAAGGAAACACATTCATGTGACTTGCATTACAATTGGTTGTTTTATTTTATTATTAGTTATTAGTATCACACTGATAAATTCGTCATTAAACTTTACAATACAAGGCAAAAACATAGTGTATAGCTACAGTTTCAAATATCTATTTAGGGTCTTAGAACCCTACTAAGGGTCTTATGAAAAGGAGAGAAAGTTACCCAAACATTGATCTGCAATTTCTTGCTTATTTTCTTCTTTCAAAATGTCTGATATAACCACATGTTTGCCCACTGGTCAGATGTGGGAATGAGTTCATAGTGGTGATTTTTATATATCAGTTTTACTGGGTTAAAGGTTGAGAAATAGCCAGTAAGGAATTTCCACATATAAGAATGTCTTTGGAAGAGACAACCTTAACTGGTGAGCTGAGTGGAGAAGATGGTCCTTGTAGAAGCTTCACCGTCCAATTCACAGTGCCCAGTTAGAAATGCAAAAGCAAAGGAAGGGTGAACTCGCTATCTCTTTGTGAGCAGAAACAGGCATTTTCTCCTTCCCTTGGACATCAGTGGTTCTACTTGGACATCAGTGGTTCGGGTCTTTGGGATAGTTTTGGGACTATGCAATCTGTTCTCATTTTTCTCAAGCCTTTAGCTCTTTTGAACTTTGCACTTCTTTAGGATGTCTTATGAATCTCTAGGCCTCTATAACCATTCATTAAAATATGTCTTCTCAGTTATATGTCTATAATCTATCAACTATCTATCTATCTATCTATCTATCTATCTATCTATCTATCTATCTATCTATCTATCATCTATCTATCTACCTAAGCATCCATCTCTCTATTATTATCATCTTATTGGTTCTTTCTAAACTCAACTCTTTGTCACAGTGGAAGCTAAATTTATGTAACAAAGAGATCTCAATACTCTGACTCAAGGAAAGCAGTAAATTAGAACCTTTAGATTACCAAGGTGGATAGCTGAAACTAACATTGTTTTTCTACAAAGAGATCCACAGCCTCTGTCCTTGACAAAGAAATTCAAATTCTTTTCTACTGCCCTCATTTGTTGCCCTTTTTTACATTGTTGAATCTGGGTCACCTCTGCCATTGTTCCAGGTTCTGGTAGGTAGGATGAGAGGGCAGAGGAAATTATGTTCTTTAAGGCTTAGAAATGCTGCCTGTCATTTTGTTATCTCAGTTATCTGACATAATCATTGTGAACCCATCCAGAAAGGGCTCTGGAATCATAAAACACCTAAGGACTTCAGGGATCTTATATGACCATTGTGGACATAGTATGGTTGACTTTAATAATACAGAAATGTTGTGAGGAGGGGAACTCAGGAAATAGTAATAAAAACAGATTGGTCATTTCAAAGTTAATGTCCTTTTAAGGCCAAGTTCAAGGGTCAGCAATAGAAGAATAACTGAATGTTCACCATTAGGGTACTTTAGGTGAATTCTCTGTGAGAATGGCAAGCAGAGAAAACTTTACCATTCAATGATTAGGACTGACATAGTCTCTAATTTCTAGGAAGATCAGGCATTGTGTTTCTGTTTAGAGCCAGGAGAGCTCATCAGAGTCACTCAGTTTGGATGTCTTCCAAGTGCAACGGTACAGACACCTTGTCCAAAATGGGCTCCCGGAACTTTCATTTCCCCTGCATCGTTAGCTAGTCATGTTTCTGTATTTACAGAGATGGCTCTTTCTGAAATCGGCTCGGGGAATAACAGCCTCAGTACTTGGGAATCCTTGGAGCCAGGACTGTTTACCTCTAACACTGGTTATGAAGAAGTAAGCAAGCCAAAGCAGGAATCAGCTTTCAATCATCAGCTTCTTACCAGCTTGACTCACATGAAAACAGAATTGAAATTCCAGGGCTGTAAAAGAGGGAGGCAGTTGTTCTTCAACTACTCAAATTGGGAAATAAAAAATAAACCCTGCTTTTTTTTTTCCACAAGATCCTCTGAGGTAAGGAGTGTACTCAAGGAGCTGAGGTCAGGACTGAGAAGATTGAGTACTTAATGAACTGAATGTGACCTTTTAACCCTCTTTAAGCTCTTGTAGCTGATCTTCTAGCCATGCAAAAGCCTCCAAGGAACAGCATGTCTTCAGTGTGTCTGCCTGCCCATGTCTCTGCTTTCAACTCGCTTTGGTGCCTACTGTGTATGTGTGTATATGTGTGTATTTCTTTTCCTTGCCCAACATCCCCTCTTTTTCCATTCTCCCACATTTCCTCCTCACATTTCAAAAACTAAAATGGTTCCAGGCTATTCCAAGGCATTCATTTCACACTGACCTTTGCCTGACCTGAGTTAAGTTTGAGGAAACTTAACATCCATGTCAGAGAGAGTAAAATCTAAAAGTTCACCCTCCTCTGACTTGATGTGTCCCCTGATTAAAACATAAAGTTGGATTTATTTTCTTTAGCATGCCACTGTAGTATTGGAGGGAAAATGTATTATAGTGATTATCCACAGTACCAGAAGACTGCAGTGAATGGCAACATTGTGCTGTGAGCTTATTGACTTGCAAACAGCCTTCTCAACAATCAAGGCCTCCTCCTGATGCAAATCAGATGCTTACATAATGCTGTTGCCTCAGAGGTGACAGAGGCTCCAGGGATTAAGATGTCCCTTAGCTGTAGTGGGACAAAGCTTTGCCATCTTTTTGCTTGAAGTAGGACACTTTATTGTACTAACTGGATCGACACAGGACATGTCTAAGGATAGTGAATGCACCTATATTTCTGGGAAGAATTTATCCTAAATCTCTTTCCAAGGGATCCGAAGCTAGACTGTTTCTGTTCTTTCCCTCTCGCTATTTTATGTGCCTGTATATTCCTGCCAACACTTTCTATAAAATTCCTAGTTATGTTTATTGAAAAAAAATACTGATTCTGGTCACAGTAAGAAGAAACTAACAAGCCAGCACATCTCCCTCACTGGCTTGCACAGCTTAACATTACTTCATAGTATTGGTTGTACAGATGTAGTGCAAGATTGTTAATGCAGACAGAATACTGAACCATTAGTCACTGATCCAGTGACCCAAGCCATTTTGAATAAGGGCTAGATTTGAGTCTGATATGTTCTATGCATGGCTGTACATGAAGAATACTTTGTTTATATGTGTGTCCTCAATACCTGGCTTCTGGGTCAGAGCTCTGATGAATGGCATCTATCAAAGACTGGGATATACCACCCACTGTGGAGTCCACATAAAGCCAAGTCTATTTCTTACAAGATTTCCCTAGTGTTTCTTTTCTCTTTTTCTTTCTTCTCCAGTGTTCACCCTACACTGTTTCCTCCTTCCCTTTCTCCTCTGCAATATTTTCTCTTTATTCATATTTTCCCCTATTTTATTAGACTAAGGACTTCTTTGGAATACCATTGTGTTTCATTCCTGTATCTTAGTACTCAGTGCCTGACTATAAGGGGCTTTCAGTAAACACTTATTAAATAAACAACTGGTGCTGAATGTCTAATATTACTTGTGTATTCTCCTAGGAGTCTGCTACAGGCCATCACACAGCTGTTTTCTCTTTTGTCACTGTTATCAGCATCCCTATCACTTTGGACATAATCATCATCATTACCATATTGATTGCTTACTCTCCAATCCGTAAGTGTCATAATTACTACATTATTTAATTCTATATGACCTCGTTAGTACCCTCATCTGTAAAATGGAAACCATAATAGCACTTTCCCAACAAGCTTCCTGTAGGGATTGGAATGGAATAGCATGCGGAGACTGTGTGGTGTGTTGCTTGAATACTAAAGAATCTATACAAGCTACTTATTGGTATAATCATACCTTGAAGCCTTATCTAACACTTGAAAAATATAGGGCAGGGATGACAGATCATTGGCTGAAGATCTCTCATCTGATAAGTGACAGACACTGGAAACAAACCCTTAATTTTAACTTTATCAATCAAGCAGCACTGGTGTCCCCTTTCCATGACCAGAGTCTAAAGTTTGAAGGCTAGCAGTTCTAAGACAAAGTCAGGACAGGGTAAAAGAGCAGGATGGGTCTTCCCTCAAAAACAATGAAAGAGCAGAATAAAAAAGAAAGGAAGAAAAAGAAAAAGAAAGAAAGGAAGGAAGGAAGGAAGGAAGAAAGAAAGAAAGAAAGAAAGAAAGAAAGAAAGAAAGAGTCAACACTAACAAAGGATGTTACCTTTACCATGAAAGCCTTCATCCCAGGCTGGAAGGAAAGTGCACCAATAGGTATATCAGAAATTTACCCATGACTGAACTCTTTCTGCGGGAGAATGATTGATTATCTAATCTTAAGATTTTGTACTTTGAAATCAAACATAAAGCCTTGAAGAGTTGGTAAATAGAATTTCAACGGTAATGTCTAAATGAGAGAATGCATTTGGAAGAAGAAAATAATAACCTACCTGTGTCCTTTGCTTTCTTATCTTCTTTCCTGCTTGATGGCCTATGATTTGCTTAAAGATTTGTTTTGATTTGGGGGCAAATTATGGAGATGATTAAGAGGTAAATGAAATCCTGAGGATTTAAGTAAGCATTTAAAGGTAGAACCAAGAAATTAGCATTTAAAATATAATTTTAAAAAAAGGAACAGAAATGATTGAACCACCTTCCTGGCAGGAAGTATTTAAAGTATACAACAAGGCCTTAGAACATGCCTCCAAGATCGCATTCGACTGACTCTCCTATCATTGCTGATGGGATGCACCTCATTTTACCAACAATTGCAAAATACATTCAGTCAAAAGATGATGTATGATTTCCCATGTGTGTACATATACGCATGTTGGTGCACATATCCATGCATGCATGGGGAGGCTAGCTGTGAAGGTCAGTGGTGTGCTTGAGCCTCTCTGCCCTACACCCTATTTTGAGACATTTCTTGGGGAATCCAGTGCTCACTGATTGCCTACACTTTTTGCAAGCTCAAGGAAGCTTCCTGTTTCCGTGCCCACTGTGTTAGAGCTGGAGGCATACGCTGGTGGCCATGCAAACCTTTCTATGTGGACACTAGATTTCCAAACTCAGCAGATTGTATTGCAGGTCAATTCTCATCTCCCCAGTTCCAACACATGCTTTCTTAGCATTTACATTTCTAAACATCAAATTCTACAAAGCCTTTCTAGACGTATTTAAACATACATTGTGATAATATTGGTCTTGTCTCAGAACAGGAAAAAATAGAATGGCACAAACTTGTCACTACTTATAAGATATATGTTTGCTGTTACATAATTGCAGAAATTCTGTAGGATCCTCCTTTACAGTCAACTTTAAATTCTAGAGAGACCAATGATTTGAAATGCTATGTGGTTTCTTTTACATTGTGACTTTGAACAGGTATTTCCATTCTTTTCCCATAATTAGCTAGTTTTGCACTCTGACACAGTCATTTTTGTTTCATGGGACTGCTCATAGGTCAAAGGATCAAGCTGTGTGTGTATGTGTGCGTGTGTGTGTGTGTGTGTGTGTGTGTGTGTGCGCGCGCGCGCAGGAATGCTCTCACACTGTGTTGCTGTGGCTAGGGTAAGAGGTCATGTGCCTTCCCATGTGACTCTCTGCCTTAGTGCCTTGAGATACAGTGTATCGGTAAACCAGAAGGCCACCTTTAGGTTAGGCTGGCTGGCTGGCCAGAAAACTACCTAGATTAGCCTATCTTCACCCACAAATGCTGGGGTTACAGGTATGTGCAGCCATGCCTAGCTTTTGATGTGGACGCTTGGGATTTCAACTCAGGTTCTCATGCTTCTTATATACTGAGCCATCTCCCGTACCCCTTAAGGACATACTTAAACATGTTTACTGAATTTAATTGGAAAATAGTATTTGTTAGTGCTGCTTTTAGTCTAGCATCTTTTGAGCGACAGTTGAACCGGCACTCGTAGTTAAATTTCATTGCATTCATTTGTAAAGGATGTTGAGTTTTCCAGGTAGAGTTTGATATAAATAAATGGAGGAAACATGTTTGTGTAAGATTTTGGCATACACGTGATACTAATCTGCTTCATCTTAATGTCTCCCAATGAATCTTCATTACTTTATAAATAATCTTTGAGAAACATGAAATTCCTTTTATAATGTTGTGCCCAGCTTTCCTCAACTATAAAATGAGAGCATATTAGACCCACTGATGGGATTTCTGTGATGCTGAGATGAGTATACTCTAAGAACACGATCTCTGGAACATGTTGTGCACTGTTAGGTATGATTAATGCTGACTTAGTCAATACTCAGAAAACCTTATGTGCATCCCAGTGCATGCTCCCCAATCTCCTTCTGTCTTGGTTGATCTTTATCCTCTCCTTGTGGAATTCAGCTCTTCCCACCCAGCTCCAAATTGCTTTCCTTGAATACAGTGCTAAACTGCATGCTGACCACAGCCATTGTCATACCCACCTCTAACTGTAGAAGAAATGTCCTCCTGGGATGCTAAGTATCACATGTCATAACAATCTGTCCACCACAATACGTCAGTTTTATAAGTTCTTTGAAGGCTGGATCATGTCACCTTTGAGTCTTGGCTGTCCAAATTCGGTGTTTGGTGAATAATGGGAATTCATGAGAATTTTCATCAAATGGACAGACTAAATAAGAGTATCTGCATAAATGGAAAATTTGATCAAGATGGTCACACAAAAAAGTTGGATTCCTAGCTGCTTCCCTTTCTTGAGTTAAAGTTTCAAAGCAATGGCTTCCAATGAAATGACTTACTAAACATTCAACGAAGACTTTCAAAAAGTACAAATATAAAAGCTTTCTAAAACAGATTCCTAGGCTGTGGTCCAGTCATCAAGGGTTAGAGCTTTGGGTAACAGCTACTTAAAACAGATTTCTTGTGGTTTTTCTGGCATGGCTAATAACCTCTGCTCTAAAGCAAGCGTGCCTTTTATGATGGGGTAGGTTCTACACTTTCACCCCAGCAGTTAGTTACACTTGACTCTTTAGAAGAAGCTTCTAAGTGATCTATTATTTCAGTTTAAATCGAGAGCACTCACTCTTTCAATGATTCGGCAAAGCTATGTAAATTTATTCTGAGATATTCCTATTTAAAAATTCTACCAGTTTAAAAAGATTTCGTTTCTTTTCTTCCTAACAATTGCCATTTTATTTTCCCTACGCCAGGCCCTTAAAATAAGCATAAAAGATTTCCATATTTAAAATGTGCCCTTTCTATGAACCACACCAAAGTAAAAAGACCAACTATGTGTAGGTGATTTCTTTCCCTGTAACTGCCTTCTTTTTATGTGAATAAACGTGGTCTCACATGCCTACTTTCCTGACTCGTCCATATAACATAGGCAACGGTGTCAACATTCAGCTACCTTAAATGAATGCCAGCCACTAAGGTGCACATAATAAACATTTCTGTTTTCAATAACCATCTTATGCTTCTTTGCTCACTGTGCATATTAAAATGCCTCCCTTTTCACTTTCAAAGATGCCCTGTGTTGAAAAGAAGATAAACACTGAGTATCTGCTATGAATGCTGGCAAATCATAACACATTACATAGACTGGTAGACTGCCATAAGGGAAATCTAATAAAAAGATCATTTCATATCAAGGTCTTTCCATCTTCAGTATACTCCAACCCTCATTCCGGAAAAAGAAAAAGAAAAAGAAAAAAAGGCCAATCTCTGGGTGGTAAAAGAAAACCATCACAATTGAAATGCAGTTAGAAAACTAATTTGGTCGGGGTGGGAGAAGATGAGGACATTCACATCAAGATTTGGATATAAATGGTACTTTTCCCCTTTTAACTTTAGTTGGAGAACTTACAATTGCAGTTGACTGTAAATAGGTGTTAGTGTTATGATACTTCAGTGTTATAAGAGCCCATTCTTATGGACGGAAAAATAAAATATCATTTCTGTCATTTAAAGAGTGCTAAGTGCTTTGGCTTTTCTTTTATCAGTCAATCATCAATCAATAGGCATGTGTAAAAAAAGAATGTGGCAGTCCTTTCCTTGAATGTCACTCTTATAGAATAAATTTCTGGCATTGTGTTTATATGAACAGATATGGTGTACTTGCACTAGTGTGTGCGCTTGCACATGTGCATGTGTGTGCCTTTGTGTGCCCATGGGATGCAACCCGTATAGAAACTGGAATGGCTTCCATAAACTTGGAAGAGCCTTTCTGCCAGGATGTAATGGATATAGTCACATCACTGAAGGAAGAAAAGAGATGCTCCTAATTGCCTATCACATTACTTTGGGAGCTAAATGGGTATTACATTATTCAAGATTAAGGGATACATTTCTGAAGCAGCAAGCAAGATGGATGCCTCAGCATCTCTTCATTGGCTCCAACCACTGCTCATTGTTTGCCTTTCCATTGTTTGTCATTGCTTCCCTGAAGGATACCTTGGGTGCATGATGCTGTTTGCAGGCAATTTTTTGCTACAGAAAGGGATTAATTTTTTCCTGCCATTTCCATTTTCATCACCAATTTCCAACTGTCATGACAGTGAGCTTTGTTTTTACACGACACTCCACTCTTATTACCGTCTTCATCCCAAGAATGAAAGTCTATAATGAGAGCAAAGCCCATAGCTGGCATCTGAGAACTGTTGTAATTCACTCTCATGACAAAGGCAGTAATGAGAAATGACAGAGGCACAAAATGAATCCTTTCCGATTCCAGCCTTTTGGACGATAATGAAAACAGAAGATGCCACCAACTTTATTCATCTTCGTGATACCTATTGTGACAGGATTGAAGGCTGCAGCAACACACCCATGCGAGGCTGCAGCTTCCAGCCTCACTCCCATTGGGTGAGCGCTGAAACTGGGTACCACCACCTCTCCTTGGATGAGGACATGGCAGGCTTTCAGGGGTTCCAGTATTTCTTTACTGTCCATGAGGCAAAGACATTAGCAGAGGAATAAACACTTTAAAGCCTGGAATTATTCGTCTTGCCCCTTATACAATTCAGCCTTGCAAAGCCTACAAAGGAAGTGGTGGGAAATGAAAGGAAATGACATGAAAACAAAGCCATATTCTGAAGCCCAAATTAAATTCTATGACATGACTCTTCTGAAATATTCAAGTTCAATGTGTAGATATGAAAGTCACCTGTGCAAGGTTTTACCCAGACTCCAATGCTTCCCTGCCCTCTCTTGCCTCCCTCTGTTCCTTCCCCTCTTCTGTCTCCTCTTCCTAAATAAAGTTAATGCAATCTTCTCATTTCATGGATGAGTAAAGATAAACAAGACAGGAAGCCGCAGACCCACAGTGACAGAGACAGTGCAGGCCTGCCTCAGTCATATAGTTTTCAATCTGAGGTTTCAAGGGTATTGATAATACAGGGAAAAGAAGAGTTACAGAATATATGCACACACACATATGCGCAAACTCATATGTATGTGCACATATATTTTAAATTCAATGGAGAGGTACTCTTCCTTCTTCATCCTTAACATCTTAGTCTTTAATCAAACAAAAAATCTCTTCTATTTCTCCATGAACTTTTTGTGAAATTCAGACGGCAGTGTCTCATTTAGAAATCTTTTGTCTTTCTTCTGATTATCTACACCTTTTGCACAGCTCTTAAAAAAATAACAACCCCCCAAACAAACAAAAACAAACAAACAAACAAAACATGACATCATCGTCCTACCTTCTTTTAATGTTGAGGTTGTCCTAAGGCTGGGATGTGTCAGTGAGATTAAGAAGGTTTCCACTCAGAAAGGTTTCCGCACAGATTCAAGGAACACTTACAAGGAATACATTTTTCATTAATGTGACATAAAAACTTAGAAAAAAGACAGCTTAAAGAAGAAAGATTTACTTTGGCTCGGGCTTCTGAAATAAAGATGTGGCTGTTGGCTGTGTTTTCCCCGGGTCTGAGGTGAATCAGAATGACATGGTGCAAGGCTATGTCAGTGGAAAAGCCTCCATTGTGCCTAGGCAGCAAAGAAGCAAAAGGAAGTAGCCAGGACTATCCTCAACTTCCTAAAAATAGGTCCTGCTTTCCACAGTCCCATTGCTTTCCAACATTTCATCAGTGAGTGATCCGTTGACTAAAGAAGAGCCCTCCCAATCAAACATTTCTAAAATAATTAATATTCACTTCTTCCTTGCTCTGTTTCCTTCTATTCTGTCAGTAGCTAAGAAAGAATCATTATAGAATCAGCATCATCACCCCTTACAGGGGAGCTCTGGCCTGATTCATTTCATGTTATGGTCAATGCACTCCTTCAATGACTTCTTATAATTCACCTTTCCCTTCTGACAGTAATGTAAAATAGTTTATTTCTCTTCCTGACTGGGACCTCATCTAAGTCCTTTCAAGAATCTTTAATGGAGGCTACTTGTCTATATCAAAGTATTTCATTGAAAAGCCCAGTACATCCTGACCCTGACATGCCCTCTGCAGACCATGTATGCCCTGCCATTGTGGTTGCCTCCTGAAAATCCTTTCAGGATCGTTCAGATAAGGGGAAAGAGCCTTCACAATTAGAAGCACCTCAAAGTTGGAGGTACTCACTGTATAGTATCAGGGTTTAGCTGAACCATTTTTGAGTTGACCAGTGTCTAACAAATATGTTAGAGAAATAAGATTAATCCATTCCATCTATATTCGTGCCTTCGTTGGCTTATTGTGATATTTCCATGTTTCTGAAGAAGACTGTTTCTTCTTCTGAAGAAGGATGCATGACAATTACACTTTTACTGATTTTATATACATCCATTATAAATTTACTTTTTTTCTAGCTCTCGTTTTCTGTTAGGAGTGATGATAGCTAGGTCAGTTTTGTCACTTGAGAGTGGATCTGTTGCATACCTTTGAGTAAGTATTAATGCATCTTTTTCGTTGACTCAATTTTTAAACTTTAGGTTGCATTCCAAAGCCCAATATTTTTTTCTAAAAAAAAAATTACATTCCACATGATTGTGACAATAATACATTTTCCTTATGGTGCTAATTTAATTTGTATTTCTTTGATGATTGGTGAAGATAAGAATCATGGAGACAGCCAAAAATGTAAATGGAGAAGTGACTTTTGGTGCAAGAAATAATTCAAACTCACAATTTATAAAGGGGAAATGTGTGCTGTAGTAGTTTTAAAACAAAGCCTAGAGCAGTGTAAGAATTTAAAGGGCTTCATCTGCCTGATGATTTGTGCAACACAGAACCCAATATACCCAATGGGTCTGCATTGAGCAACCTCTAGAGCTTTAGATCCATCAGAGCTGGTCAATACTCATACTCTTGGAAATAACTATTATGTAAATATCACGAGTACTCTGGATGATGCTTATGCTGGAGCATTCGTGGTTCCAGAAGCAGCTAGGTCTCCAAGAGGGTTGAGAACTTTGTAGGCATATCTTAAGTATGTTCTGATGTTCCTTCACCTATTCATATGGCATTAAGGAGATTATTTACATAAAACCATTCTCCTATGATGTAGTTTGATTACTTTGGGGCAATTGAAGGAAACACTCTGTTAAGCAACAGTAATTTTATGAGGGGAAAAAAGCCTTGGATTTGTCAGTGCGGCTCTGTCATCAATCAATGTAATGACCACCATACAACTTATATTTGAAATCGCATGAACACAAAAGTTTGTGTAAACGTTAACATGCTATTTCATTCTTTAGTAGTTTTCTCTTGGCTTACCTGTAATCTAAGACATAAAGGAACTAGATTCTTGTTTTATAACCTATTTTGATGAGTTACTTTTGTTACATTGAGAAGCTGGGTAAACTCGCATGAGAAATACAAAACGGGACAAATGAATCATAAAGGCGGTTCACTGGTCTCTTAGGCATTCAGGAGAGGAGCCCTATGAAGTGCTTAATGTGTTAGACTTTCATACAAGACTGATTCTGGGGAGGGGAAATACTAATACTAGATTCATACGTCTTTTAACTATAAGTTCTTTTTGATTCCTTCAAGTGACTATGTGACATTGCCCAGGAAGAAAAATCCGAGAGAGGACAAAGCTATTTCACATTCCCTTCCATGCACTGTGTGAAATTGGAATCTGAGCATGGGAGATACACTAGATATCACCTTATTATCTTTGTTTAGTGACCAAATAATACAAAAAACAAAAAACAAAAAACCAACAGATACCCATTGCTAGACTCATCCCATACAAGAAATATCTCATTTGAGTTATATATTGTGGGGCTCTAAGTACCTGTTAAAATTTCCAGATATTTGACGAGAGCTCAGGCATGCATTCTTCAAAGCTTACCATGGATAATACAAAGATAGAAGTCACCTCTGATGTAACTGTTGCGTTGTTAGGTTCCCCATGGAAGCTATTCCCGTAGTTCCCAATCACAACCATCACATTTGGAAAACAGATGGCTTTGTGTAATTCATTGTCACAAGAAATGCACGTTTGTTATGGCGTAAAGAGTATCAAATTGTTTTCTGTTCACATAAGCAACAATGAAAGTTATGTCAACCTAAAATGCTGTTGATATATTCAATAGTCATTCAAGTTACATAAGCTCAATATTTAAGAATATGAAAGAATATAGACTAAACACATAGAGGAAACATTGGGTCCTTCTTTTTTTTTTTTTTTTTTTTTTTTTTTTTGGTTTTTTGAGACAGGGTTTCTCTGTGTAGCCTTGGCTGTCCTGGAACTCACTTTGTAGACCAGGCTGGTCTCGAACTCAGAAATCCTCCTGCCTCTGCCTCCCAAGTGCTGGGATTAAAGGCGTGCGCCACCACCGCCCGGGGTCCTTCTTTCTAAACCAATTTTTTTGAGTGAAATAGAACATCTGTAAGAAAAATTCATATTTGTGCTTGATTTCTAAATGATTTTTATTTGTTGTATAAAAGATTTGATAGGAGATATGTGAAATATTTACATACTTCTGATACATTAATTGTATTCTTAGTGATTAAGCTATTCATAAGATTTGAAAGGACAGTTAGAAAATTCAATTCCTGGTGAAGAAGTGAAATCATAGTTAGCACTTTGTCTTCCTGTTAGGGTAAACACATTGTTCCTGCTATTCAGTTTGCTAGGAGGATTGAGGCTTAAGGAAAATGCAGATACAGAAACTAGTTTGCAATTACTCTCCCTGACATTCATGCAAAATGTAATTAAGTGGTTTGAATTGTATAGGTGCTAAAAAGAAGCATATTGCAAAATAAGCAAGTCATAATGTCAGAAAATTCAGTTTGGTATTAACATGTTATGATTTTAATTATGACGTTACAAAGCTATAATGCTAAGTCTATTTCTAAGGAGAGGAGGTTGTAAAAGTAGGTGATTGTCTAAAAAATCTTCATCAGAGAGATGTTTTAACATCATTTTCTTAAAGGAACTTTACCATTTAATTATAAAGGTATAATACAACTACAACCAGGAAAACATGTAAAAGGGTGAAGAGAAAATTAATTGCATATTACTTTAGCATCAAGTCACCGTTGTTATTGTTAGGTTAGAATGCCTTCCAAATTTTCTTCATATGCTTTGATTAACTATTTTGTTTACAATTCTAATGTATGCATACCACATTTTGTACTTAGTTTTTTAACATCATGCCATGGGATATATTTAATAAGGTTTTATATTATAAAATGAGCCCAGTTGGTATCTTAGGGTAATTACTTGGTAACAGAGTGTAGTCAGTGTGGCACAGGCCTCCACAGCCTTCCAGAGGTGATTCCATGTTGCTGTGAGGTTTGAACCTGCTAGGTCATTTTCATCTCCTGGAACTATTTTGTGAGAAATCCTTTGCTCTGTGCTGAAATGCTGAACACAAGACAAAGTCTCCATCAATTAAGGGTTGGAAAGAAGCCAGACCTAAACCACTGGGGGGAGAAATTTTGCATCTCAACTTCAACAAGGAGAGTTGGATAAAGAGAACAGATGATACAGGACACCTTAATTGCTGCCCATGGAGGCCAAAGGAGGTCATTTGAATCGACGGAGATGAAAGTACTTCTTTCAAGGACACCTGAAGGCATGTTGTGAAACCAAAGGCTGCAATAAAATCAAAATCACTCAGAAAACTAACTGTAATGCATGAAACATAAATGGGTATGGCTTGGTCTAACAGCACATAGGAGGAATGACAACTCTCAGGGCAATTGTGTTCTTTGAGAGAAAAGGGGGGGATATGCAATCAATCTTATCTCCACATGAGTAGCAGCTATACATTAGGCTTAGTGAGAACAGTGATCTGGAATATAAACTATACTCAAGTCATTTTCTTTTTAAGAAAAAGGGTCAAAGCCCATAAAAAGTTGTATAAGGACTGAAACACTCCAAAGGGGCCAAATTGCTCCATTCATCATTCTGAAGCCACCAGAAACGAAAGATTAAGGAGCCACGGGGATCCCACTGCTTAGAGTGCCAGAGTCCCCATGATTCAAGGGCATAGGAAAAGGCACAAAATCTCTGCAGAATAGATTGAGAATTCACATCATAATTTAAATCTTATGAATTCTTTGACCCTATAATGACACCTTTTTGAACATCTTTTCCCCTGTCCCAGTGGCTTCTCCTGTAAGATTTTACCATCTTGGTAGTTCATAATATTTCTTCACTATGGTTTAAAGTCAATTTAACTTAAGAAGGGTGTGTACATACTTGAATTTGTGACTTGATCTCACATACGGAATATTCTCCTACAGTGTTTCTGCAGCAATTAGCTCTTTCATTAGCCATTCCTGAAACACTGATCTTGGCATTTTGTTTGTTTGTTTGTTAGGCACTTTTCTAGGTGTCTTTTCTCTGGTGCCTTGTGATAGATACTTTCCCTTGACCTTTCATATAATTAATCTATTCTTTTATTCTTTCTCTTTTCTACTACTAAATTACTATTAGCAATCTCTTAATTCTTTATGTGTTTTCTATTTCACTGTGTGTGTATGTATGTGGGAAGGGTGGCTGTTGTCTCATTAAGTGTCTGTTAAAATTTCTATTCTTTCCCGGGTTTTTTGAAACTATATCAAGAATATGTTTATGCATATTCTGTAGCCTCTGGTAACCAACATCTGACTCAGCCCTTGATTTGTTTCAATTGTTCATTTTGTTCAATTGTTCCTGCATTTTGGAATACCTTTAATTGTTAATTTGATAATCAGTATTGAAAGCTCTGCTCGCTGTGGTTAGTGTTCTCTGTGGGCTCTATTCCCTTATAAGCCACTATATTCTAAGTACCTTTATAATGGAGCTATAGCTATCTTTCCTGTAGTAACTATGTTGACTGTATTGGAATCTTCCAAATACCTCACAGTACAATTTTCTCATTTTAATAACTGCAGTGGTAAGACAGCTCATTCAGTAATATGACATCATCATAATGGAGATTGGAACTCTAGATCTAGAAGAGAAATTAATCAAAGAAAACAATTAGAGATGTGGCAGGATTTGGATATATGGATAATCTACAAAACCAAAAATTTGAAGCCATCCATGAGAAATTGAAAGTAACCTATAGATCTGCTAATACTGCATTATTTAAATAAATTATGATTTATCCACTGTGAATCAGCAATGTTCTCATCATTAAAGGCCCAGATGAGACCATAAATTGCCAATGTTATTAAGCTTCATGTCTGTGTGATTTCTATATCAAAATTTATCTCACATGTGCACACATATAAAGGTCAAGAGTTGGATTGACATTGGCCATAATTATCCCCAGCATCTCAGTACATATCTATTTGTGTTTACTGTAAGTGATGCAGAGTGTATGCAAGGATGGTCGATGACTCTCCAAACTCACAACGAACCGCAGTAATAGGCCTAGGTGACCACATTGCTTAGGATAGCTTCAAAAGTCAGAACTGCATCCACAGGACACTACCGTTGACATCTCACGGGAGATGTGTTGTCTCTGGTCCCCCTGATAATATCAATATGTGAGCTGGAATGCTACTACTAGAAACGGTATCACTGCTCTTTTAGAAAAAGGAAAAGCTGCTTTGATCACTGTGGAAACTTGTTCCTGAGAGATTCTGTAATTGTTCCTTAATTACTATGACTCATTTTCTGAGACAGAGGAATCTTTCTAAAACCAACTATTTGCAGGTAATTTATATAATGGGAGGGCCAATCTCATTTCCATGGGTGTCAACAGTCCTCTGTGTGATTCAGGGTTATGGGCACATAAATTATTTAGCATTTGCTTCAATGAGCCACCTGAGACCAGCACTTTAAGAATGTTCGCTCTCAGTGTTCTGCTCCTCTGTCCTGCCTGCTTGAAGGACTATTTCCTGCCTTTTTAACCATCTTAACATGATTCCACATTTAACTCAATCTTCTCACCTCCTATTTTTTCAGGCAAAGCTGTATGCAAGCAGGGAACCATCAGAGACTCCACTTAGTCCAGGATCATGATCTTTAATTTGGCGAATGCACCTACTTATTTTTCCGGCAATATTTAGCTATAGGCATTTTCTGTTGGAAAATTTGCACCTCCTTTTATGACAGTCATAAAGTTAACAACCCTTTTCATATCCTTTGGATATTTTACTTGTTTACTGCTATACAAACTATGACATAGCCTGAAGCATGTAGAATACTTTGGATACCTTAATAACATTTGCCTAGCTTTTGTTTTGTGAGTTTGATATTCTCTAAATTTATCCAAGCTTTGTTTATGCTAATTTCTAACTCATGTGCTCTCATGTGACTTTCTTAGAAGGTAATGACAGGGGCATTTCTGTTATTTTTAAACTCCTAAGTTAGTTAATAAACGTTTATTGACTTGATAGATAGGTATAACAATACTAAATTACTCTCTCGAGAGTTAAGTCCCAAGAGAAATTCATTTATGCCTTTAATTGAAATTTTATATAATCTGTCACCAGATCATAGATTTTTCTTTTACTTATATCCACCATTTTGAGGAAAAGGAAACTTCTCTTTTAATATTCTAGTTGCTGGGTGCCGTTGAACAGTGAGGTTGTTGGCACAAGTCAAATACAACATTTCTGTACATAGTACATATGAGCACATTGTAGGTTTTCATCTTTCCTCTGTCTACATAACTACAAACTGTTGGCCCTTTGTGCAGTAATCCTAACCCTGTGCACTTGGCATTGGCTTGTAGTTTAATGAGAGCCATTGGAGGCATACCATCAGCAAACCAAGAGAATCAGATACATTCTTAAAATCCCATTTTCTCAGAACTTAGATGAAATCACATTTATGAAATTATGGCAATTGGATATACGCTGTGTAGAAATCACTTGTCCCTCCAACAAGCTGTCTGATTGAAATCTCTGCAGAAATCATAGCTTAGCCATCAGCTTCAGTAACAAACATATTTGAATATAGCGTCCCTTGTGCCTCCTGAAAGAAGCTGAACAGAAAGTGGGGCAAATATCTCAAATTTCTAATTCAACAAAGTTGTTCTACTTTCACCAGCAATTTATCCTGTCAGACTTTAAATTCAGTTTTTTTTGTTTTTTGTTTTTGTTTTTTTTTTTTGTTTTTGGTTGGGTTGATATTGGGTTGATAGTCATACTTCCTTTTGCTTTTGAAATTTTATGGTAAATCAGTTACTTCTCTTTTATGAAAACATTTATTGGGATTGTGCCTGGAAGTACATCTAATTTTAATCCCATTGTAAATAAACCAGTACACCCCAAATCAGAGAAGCCAATGGCATGATTCTGTCTGAAGCCATAGGTCTGGAAACATTGGCTTTAAGCATAAACTGTGATGTCTAAAGCTCAACGTGCCCAAAATTCTTATGTTCACAGAAAAAGGGGACACAAAACAGTTGAAGCAGTCTCCTTTACTATATCTTTGTATTTTGACTTTTATTTATCTTTCTAGTCAATTGGGTGGAACCTTATCCACATGGAGATGAGCCACCCCCGGGTTTGTCCACTCAATTTTGTGTACTAATATCCTCTCAAAATACTTCCCACTCTCAGTCAATACATATTAATGCTTTATTAGATGTTTAGTTATTCAACAATCAAGTTGGAATCATCTTCCCAAGATTAAATTTCCAGGCCATGAACAAGGCATATTCTTTCACTTATTTATTTGGTCTTTAACTGATCTCATTATATTGTAATTTTCCAAAGTGAACTTTGGACACTGCTATGGTTTCAATATATAGTTCAGTTCATGTGTTGAATACTTGACTCTTGTAATGGTTAATTTTTTATTGTTGGCTTGGCACAATCTAGAATCATCTGAGCAGTGTAAAAATGAATTATTGCCTATAAGGAGCTGGTCTAAGGGCATGTCTGTTGGAAGATAATCTTGATTATAAACTAAGACTGGTTGTTAAAGGGCCAGAAAAAAGAAAATCTATATACTATAGACTATTATTGTGGTAACACCTTCAGCCAAGTTACATGAATTTGCATACACTTAATGTTACTTGCATCTAACAAAGGAGTCCCACCCCCCCAACCCCCCAAATAAACGCACAGTATCACATCAGGCCTTCTATGATACTTTTCTGGTCACAACCATACAACGCTTAATTATACAATAAAATCAATATTTCAGAATATATTTTCCATGTTCGGATTTTGAGGCACAGGATTCTTAAAAGTCTTATGATTGATTGCTTGATGCCCACTCAAAAGCCCAGCAGCTCTCCTCCTCTCCATATTAGTCTCCAACCCCTGATTTTGCCAGCATACAGGCAAATAGCTATATCTAAACCTCCTACCATCATGATCTCGAGAAATAACATGGCTTGCTACATAACTGAGTAAAACTGGAAAACATGCTCCTAGGTTTCCACAAGATATTTAAACACTGCCACCTGCACATCTGGTCTGTAAACATCTTGTCTGGTCTTTAATCAGCAACGCAAATGCCTTGGGCATTTGACTGAAAGGGGCACCACAAATTGACTGCAAATAACCAAGTCTTTTCAAAACTTTACTTGAACTCGAGATGATAGGAAGAGACAAGCTAACTATCTACTCTTACATTTTCTTTGAGCTGTAACTTACATTAAGAAATATAATCCAAAAACAGTACTCCTAAACAACATCATCCACCTAAAGCTAAATTTGTGCTAAGGGTATGCGATAAAAAGTAAAGACATTTTTGCAAAGACATTTTTAGATGTATTGATTTAACTATTTAAATATATTAGTAAAAGAACTTTGTTTTCAGGTATTGTCTAACTGTTATGTAAAAAAATTAGAATCATGCATGAAATAAATTTCTCTTGGAAATTAGAAACAAACATGGTAGTCTTTCTAAATGATGCTATTATGTATTACCTGGTACACAATTAAATTATGCGATCCCATCCCCTTTTCCATTTGGTTGTTAGGAAGTCTCAGACATTAACTTATTCCTTAATCTATACTTATTAGAATTTACCTCTTTGATAATAAACAACAAAAATGAGACCCTGCTCAGTTCAGGAGCAACAAACAGTGTGGGCTACACAAGGTTCTAGTGTAGCTCAGTTGGGGACAAAGAGTATACCAAGAGAGAACAAGGCTGGGAATATAGTTTCTCCAGTGACTCCTGGAGACAGAGTTTAAAACCCATGAAAGTAGAACTATTGGAGCTGTGATTTTATTACTACTACTACTACTATAATAGTAATAATTATTATTATTATATTATAGAAGAGATTTGCATTTTAGATTTTTCATTTTTGTTTTAAGGAGAAAGGAAATGGATTCATGAAGGAGTGAGTGACCCTCTTAGAAAAATTATCAAATGGCCTGATTGTTACTAGTCAGAGACATGTATGATTGAAGGATGGACGAAAATACAAGATGAGTTTTTCTGTTTAGAATGCTTGGCGTTGAGAGAGAGGGTAAAATATTTTATTGTTTTTGTATTTTAATTCGAATGATTCATTATTTATTCTCTTTACTAAAATTTATTATTCAATGTAAAGATTCCATTCAAATAGTGATTGATTATCAGATATGTTCTGAGGGTAGTAAGAAATAAAATACTAGATATAAATATTGATGTTGGAGATGGAGAGGTGGCTCAGATTACAGTATGTGTACTGCTCTGTCAGAGGATCTGAGGTTGGTGCTCAGCACCTGCATATGGTACAATCATCTGTAACTCAGTTTCAAGAGATCCTATGCCACTTTACGGATTTGACAGGCAACTACTTTCAAATGTACATACTTGTACATACAACAGACAGACATAACTAATGACAAAAATCTTAAAAATCTAAAAGACATGATGAAAAAGAAGCTTTAATAATATTATCATAAAATATAATAGCATTCCAAATAATAACTATCATAAGTAAAAGGGATTTGTAAAAGCAATTTGTCTATAGATTACTAGAAAGGCAATATTCAGTGTATATTTTATGTCTTATTTAGCTAACATAAGCATACAGTTAATTATCATTTTATCTCAGTGTTTTAGGGGATATTCTGAAGCTGAGAAAAATCAAATAGCTTTTTCAGTGATTCCAAGGTAGCAAGTGTTCAAATTCGGAACTCTGCAACTACAGGTCACTTCATTCCAGGGATACTGCTATCACCATGGTGACAAAAGGCTACTTCACTCCCATTCTCATCCCTTGATTGATCATGCTATCTCAAACTGACACAAAAGTTCCGTTAAATGTAACGTCAGCAGTATGCATTTAGAAATCTAAATGAATGAATGAGTGAATGAATAAATTATCAATTAAGCAGTCAAAGAGAAAAATCTACAACATAGAACTAGGCTATGATGTATCAACAAGGTATATAATATAAATCTAACTTTTCAAGGGATTCAACAGACACAGAATGAAAACTTGGGCAATGATTTTTTCCTTATTCTTTCATTTTTAAGAAATTATGAAGAAGCAGAAATGAATGAAATGTTTATGACAAAGCAATCCTTTCCGACACATTTTCTTAATTAGATTAATTGTTCTTTATAGATAATGACTTACTACCAGTATCTTTAATGTCGCCACCCAACCCAAGAGGCTGGCTTAGTACTTCATAAAATCAATGTCTGAGGAGCATTCCTAGAAAACCAGGAGACTCCAAAGATCTTTGGATCCGGGAGATGGATTTGCTCAACTTCTAAAGCTTCATTATTTCCATCAATAGAAAGTAATGCCATTGAAATTTCTTCTTCCCAGAATTCCAGTCTGTGGACTGTTGAAGCTCTGGTCTTTTCTAGTGTAACTTACTGTCATGACTATGCTACTCAATCACTTGTATGTGTTCATGTACATTTCTATGTAGAGGAAGCAAAATGAGGACAGTGAGAAATTGTCTCCAGAAGTAACCCTGTCCTCCCTTGGCACAATCCAGTTCAAATACTTTCAGAGTCTGCCAATTACCATGACGCACAGTGCAATGTCTTTCCATGACATTTGGGATTTTTAACAGTCTTTTTGTACCTGGCTTTTCCGAGATTTTCTCTATGTGGCTCTTCTTGTGTGTACCGTATTAGCTGAGCTTAAAATATTTTCCAATTTCTCTAAAATTCCTGTGTCTTTGAATCTGAAGTTTAGATTTCAACTTCCAGATCTATGAGCAGATCAGCCTAAGCTTTATCCGCTTATAAATTCAAATTTGAATATAATGATAACTATATATCTGACCACATTAGTAGGAATAACAACTCTATCAACATCTCCTAATTAGGCAACTCTAATGTCACTTTATGGTTTTTGTCATTCTGCATAAGAAGTCTTTGGATTTGAACTCAGAAGTTGTCATCTTTGGTGTAACATAGCATGGGCCAGTTTAGTATTTTAGCACTCCTTCTGGGCTCCCCAAAGCTGAAAATGTTCTTTGTGCCAGAACACCATTGCAATACTCCAAATTCCCTGTGATTCCCATCAATACCACTTCCTGTTCTGCCTCTGACACACTTTCGTACCTATGCATACAAATATGTGATTTGTGACCACTTATCCCTCCTCAAAACTCCAGCTTCCATTCCTGCCTGCCGTTCCAATCTTCTATCTCTTGATAGTAAGCCTACAATAAGTTTATATGATATTTCTGATTTTCTTTGTACAATACAGAATAAAAGTACTTTCTTTAAATTTATTACACATGATAAATGGCCGTTCTCTATATTCTTTAACTCTACTGTGTTTAGTGTGAAGAAGATTATTCGTTTGTCCTATATAATATAAGAATACTCATTATCTGGCAACTGGCTCCTAAACCAGAAAGGATTCTTTGTATTGAGAACACATCAATGCTGTATTTGAATGTATCTGACTATTAAAAAGTAAGATTGTCACTTGTTGAACTTTTTAAAACTCCACAAGTCCTTCTGAGGAAAGGTCTCTGACATAGATTTCCAGTTGCAGTTCCCAGATCCACTTGCCTCCAAGTTTACCTGCTGCTATGACAGTCCTTGCATAGACTCCATCTAGCTCATTCAAACACAAATCCCCAAACAGTTTGTCACCAGCCTGGTTAATTCATCCTGAGGACACAAGTTTAAAGTGTGTCTCTAAGCAAAGACGGAACAACAGCTGGGACCCTGAGTTCAGTATCTTACGTGAAGTGTTTTCTTTCTTTCATATTTTATAATCTTTAGAAGCAAGGATCAGGTCATCAGCCGCACTCTGAGGATTTCTTGTATATACTATAAATTTCTTAATTATGGCCATATTTATCCACTAAAGCCTATTGGTTTGAGTTAAAGGCTATTAGATATGTTTCATATATAACCTAAAATTACTTAAGAAGGAGCACAAAATCATAAACATTTCCAAAAATATAAAGCTGTTTTGTTTTTTAATCTGAAATAGATAGGTTTTTCCCCTCCTTATTTGGATGCATGATTGTGTCGAATTGCCCTCAAAGTTCCTGCTGAAAGCCATTAGATCCCATTACAGGGCCATCTGATGGAAAAATAATTATGTTACTGTAAGTTATATGATATTAGACAAGGCCTGATTAAACCGTCAGCTCCCTAGAGTTTCTTCTGAGCCACTGCTGCTACAGTAATTCAATGGAAATGTAACAGCAACTATGTTTTGCACAAATAAGGGGATATATTTGGATGGGAACTTTTTGATGCAAGTTAGATTTGAAATAACATTCTCTTCAGAATAGTAAACCAACATAACCAGGCAATGAAATTGAGTTGCAGATGTCTTAGGCAAATGGAAATTCTTTGTGTTGCTGTTGATGCAGCTTCCCACGGAATGCATTGGAGTAGAGCCCTGCTTGCAGCAGAACTCAAAACAATCTTCCTGTTTATAGAGATGAGACTTTGAGAGTAGGCAAAACAAGGATTGGGCTTAGGAAGAATCAGTCTGGATCAAAAGCAGACACCCCAGGAAATATATAGGCTGAGTCCATGGAAATTGTAGTATACAAGACAATTTTTCAAACTTAAACACCAGTCACCATGCAAGTCATGTGTCAGCCAGACCCCCATTCTCATTAAAGGGTGCTGATCTCAGAATAAAGCCTGTAAGCCTAGTGGGTCCATTCTGAAAATGACATGCATTCCTTAAGACAGCTATGAGTTCAGTGTTCTTGGTGACTTGTTCTTGTTGAATTTCCAGAGATCAGCAGCTTCCCCACCCCCACTCCACACACCAATTTTATCATTACATATACATAATGTACTGAATGGAACAATGGGAATTTCTAAAACATATTTAAATGTGGTCTCTAATCTTTTGAATAAGCAAGGAGGACCCTACCTTTCTGAATATGATAGATTATAAATGTTGACTCCTAAATCCCTTTGCTGTCTTGATTGGCAATCCTCCCTCGGAGAAGTAAGTCAGAACAGTCCCTTGTGCAGACTGTATAGAAGACAAAACAATGTATATATGCTCCACAAACTCAAAAACCTATTTAAAACAAGAAGAATCCTAAAACTGAAGTGAAGGGATATTTGAAAGGGAGGGATTCAGTGAATTCTAATATTGGTTTAGTCTCTATGTGTTCAGTGCTGATTAAGTCCCCAAAACCTCTGACCAAAATGAGCTCTTGTTTTGTTGTTCTGGTCAGAATAGGCCATGGCCGTCAGTGTGGAAGCCCCCACACTGGCCCCCATGCTGATGTGTGGATCATCCATGCACTATCTTAAAAACTGAGTTAATTTGGTCAACTTCTTGAGCATATAACACCTTCCTGCTGGTATGCTTCTGGATTACCACACTACCTGAGATTAAACAAGCTTAGACAATACCTTCTGAAAGAACAGATATCTGTACTTTCTATAACTTCCCTAAGTCACATGTTGCTCTCCTGATGCTTAACATGCACTGGCTAAAGATGTCCAAATAGAAACACACTGGGGACACTTCTGTGATATTTCCAAGAGAAAAGCCTCTGAAATCATGACTTGTTATTCCAAAAGTATGAAACTAATATTGTTTCCCTGATGATAAATAAGTATCAAATTGGAAATTTATTTTTATTGCTCACTAAATAGTATTCAGATGGCTATTATGCAAAAAAAATACTTTCATATTCTATCATAGTGCTTATTGTTTTTCTCCTATAATGCAAAAGGCCTTGGCTACAAACAACTCCAGATTGTTTTTTCTTTAAATCTGTAAAATTGAAATTTAAGCTGTTAGATACTTTTAAATATGTTTTTAAATATTTAATTTGGGGAGATATTTGACAAAAAAAATTAGCACAAATTAAATGATACATAACATACCTGAAGAAAAGGGAATTCAAATATGACATAGTTGATCCATGCAACATTATAGACCAGGTAGGTTCTGCACAGAAAAAATGCTCTGACATCCTCTGTGAGGTTTTATTATTCTTTAATCTCAATAGTATCATGGAATGACTCTAAAAATTTCCATATATTTTAACATAATAATCACATTTATTTTAAATAATATTTTCTGTTTAGCCTCAACTAACAGGTACGAACAGGATCAGGGGCAATCTATTCCTTGTCTACTCAAGAATAATCTCAACTCTCAAGGCTAAACATTTGCATTGAAGTCAAACAAGTACAAAAAGATTAATTAAGGAGTGGACATGAGATAAGGCATGGTAGTGTAGAGAGTCACTGTAGCAGAAATCATGTCTGTATTCATAGAAAGAAGGAGAGAACAACGGATGGTTTGTGTGGTCTGGTATAAGGAGGAAGAATGAGTGCAGAAAACCAAAATGAAAGGGAGCAGCTGAAAGTCATAGGAAAGGAAATAGAAGCTTCAAGAAGCACCATTTTCTGAGCTCATTTAACTTAAGGTCAGGTTGCCCTGTACATAATAGGAATTTGAGAGTATATCATTCCAACAAAATTACTTTCCAGCATCTGATGTCCTAAGTAATAGACTTACCCATTTTAAAAAAAAAAACCCCACTAAATAAACTCAGTCTGGAGAGGCAGAAATTGTGAGTGCATTAATGATCTCTAAGAGGAATCTCCTCTTGAGCTAGGAATGACTGTAGTGAAAAAGGCTCAAGGATATCTGTTTTCATTTTTGAAATGATAAAATAGCCCCATTATATGAACTTTCTAGAAAGAATTGTACTTAATGGATGCCAAAAACAAGTGAATATACATCTAAGTACATCGAAAATCAATACAAAAAAAAATCCTCAGTTGTGGTAGAAATATGGACAAAATACAATGGCCACCACATTGGTTAGTCTCTTAATCACATGTCATCTCTCAGAGGTGTACAATAATCAAAGCTGGCAATACAAAGTTCAAAGGCAATATATTTGCCATAGTAACTAGCAAACATATCAGTATTAATTAATTAGATAACAAAAATGTATAAATCATACTCCATGTTATCCAGAGAACACATAGATATAAGTTAAGAGGACGTAAACTGGTCTTTAGAAAGAAAATGAAATATCTTTTGTTTCTCTGGTTGGCAGTTTATTAAGTTATCAATAAATTCAATTTAATATAGATATACATTCCACTTAGTTTTCTCTCTATGTAAGTTAGTTATTGTGTTAATTATTTCACTTGTAACTGTGAAGAAATACCTGGGGGGGGCAACAATTTACAAAAGGAAGAACCTTTTTTTTGGCTCACAGTCTGAGGGCACAGTCTATCACAGAGGGGAAGTCAGGTGGCAGAGGCTAGAAAAGACTGACAAGATTGTTTCCATAGCTAGGAAGTAGAAGATTAGTTGTGTTCAGCCACTCTTTTCTTATGAAGTCTGGGCCCACAGCTTATGCAAGAGTGCCATCCACAGTTAGGATGGGCCTTCCCACCTCTGTTAACCAAAGGGACACATTTTCTCAGATGTACATTGAAACTTCTCTTTTCGGGGATTCTAAGGTCTGTCAAGTTAAGCACAAACCTTAGCCATGATAACAATTAAAATATAAGGATACTATTTAAGAAAAAAATCTGTATCATGTGTGCTGCAGCACACAAATGAATTTCTTTAACCTACTTTTAGTAGCTCTAACAAAATATCTTATACTGGGTAGTTTTAATGAGCAGGTAACATTTTTTTTCCAAAGATCGGGTTTTAGGATCTCCTGAATGTGACTACATCCATGATGATTCTCTGTACTGAATGTTCAGAGAGACGAGAAAGACACTGACTCTACTCTCTGGTTCTTTAGAATGACATCAATCTATTCTGTGAGCTATAAATACTTTCCAGGAGGCTTGGATTTCCAAATCTAAATTCTGGAGAACACAAAACATTTGATCACTAAATATGGACTAATATTTTAGAAACTACCAATTTCAGAGCAATCATAGAGCAGTGAAAGGAAGGGGAGATGCCTATAAGATGACACTGATAACATTTTCACATGCAAAAAAATAAACAAAACTGGATTCTTTTTTTCTATTTAACTATCTTTATTCACATGGCACTTATGTGTATTTTACCTTACTTGTTTTTTTTATTATTATTGACTTCATATCCTGCTCACTGCCCTCCTCCTGGTCACCCCCTCCCACTGGGCCTTCCTTCATGTTTTGCTTCTTTGGGTCTGTTAAGTGTATTATGGGTTTCCTGTATTTTATGGCTAATATCTACTTGTAAGTATATGTCGTGCATGCCCTTTTAGGACTGCAATACTTGACTCGACATGTTAGCTTAAATTCCATTCATTTGCCTTCAAAATTCCTGATGTCTTTGTTTTTAACAGGTGAATAGCATTGTATTGTGTAGATGTACCATTTTTAGTTGTGCAACATCTAGGTTGTTTGCAGTTTCTGGCTGGTGAGAATAAAGCTGCTATGAATAGAGTAGAGCAAGTGTCCTTGTGGGATGGTGGAACATCTTTTGGGTAAATGCCCAGGGATGGGATAGCTGGGTCTTGAAGTATAATTATTCCCAGTTTTCCAATAAACTGCCATATTGATTTCCAAAGTGGTTGTACAAATTTGCACACTCACCAACAATGGAAGAGTGTTCCACGTCCTTGGCAGCATGTCCCATCTCTTGAGGTTGTTTTTTTTTTTTTTTTTTTAACCTTAGCCATTCTGACCAGTGTAACATGGAATCTCAGAGTTGCAAAACTGGATTCTTACCTGAACAACACAAGTATGTGACCTTTAGACTCATGGTGATAATAGAAAATAATATAGCTAATATTTACATATAAGTAAAAGATTGCTTCCTAGAGGAGACTTAGAGGGCAGAAACGATAAAGTAAACAATGATTCACTGAAACATCAAAATTGTGATTTCTGTTTAATGCCTGGAAAAAGCTCATACAGGAGACTGGGTAGGTATGTTTGACTATAGAAAACTAACAAGAAATTTAAGTTTCAAAGAGATTGCACATAGTGATGAGCTGGCTACAATCTAGGTGTCTGTCTGTCTGTCACTAGAAGTGAGTGTGAAAAATAGCATGCTTTTATTTTCTAGAATACCATGCAACAGCTGGAAGCAGTAGAATACATGTTCCTATAGCAAACAAGCAAGCAGAGCATCAACAGACAACAAGATATAAAACATGGCATAATACGCAGTTGGGATATTTTTCAATATAAAAATCCAGACTTGAAAAACTTAAGTTTAAAAGTAAGCAGTAAGCCTACAAAAAATATTAATTGTTAAGAAAGGAGAGAAACTTAATGAAGAAAAAAATAAAACAATACGTGTGCAAAAGTCATCAGAGTGCTTTGTGTGGGACAGTGATGAAAATTATTTTACCAATCACCTGGCCCCCAAATCCAGCCAAACTTAACAAATCCAACAAGTCAACAAACTTAAGAAAGTAATTTCAACTGTACTGAAAAACAAGATTCTACTCAAACATTATTGCCTTTGAGTTTTTGTGTGGCATGTGAGCATATAACACATGTTTGTTCTCTCTCTCTCTCTCTCTCTCTCTCTCTCTCTCTCTCTCTCTCTCTCTCTCTCTCTGTGTGTGTGTGTGTGTGTGTGTGTGTGTGTGTGTGTAAGAACACAGTATTCACTGGAACAGTACAGTACTTGGCTAGTTTATTACAGAGGTTTAAAAATAATTAAGCACAGAATATAGGGAAAACGTCATTAGAGAGGCCGTTTTAAAAAAACCACTCAGATATTACATAAAGTTAATGTGTCTGAGCCTCACAAACAACAACATGAATACCAAGATTTAGCTACTGATAGTTTTATGCTCCTGTCTTATGGAAAAGATAAGGAAGAATTAACTGAAGTATTCACCAAATTAATGCTTCATTTATTCTCATAAAATATGGAAGTTAACATATGTAAAAATATTTTCCAGATGCCTGTAACATAAAGTCTTAAGGAATCATATTATTTTATATGTACTACAAATTAACTGTGTGTATATTTGTGTGTGTGTGTGTGTGTGTGTGTGTGTGTGTGTGTGTGTTTGTGTGCATGTGTAATTTAAGCCACATGAATTGACAATGATCTCAAGAAATATAAATGAACAAAATTTCCAGTACCAGGCAGAGAAGCCTTCTTTTGAATGGCTGGTCATGGTACTCCGAGTGGTTCCCATAACAATATAGTTGACTGCTGTAGAACTTGGTTACCTGTCAGGGGTTACAGTACGCAGTCTTCGGTTGACACCACACGTTTGGGACACATGACTCATATGATTCACGTTGGATCTGACATAAAATCCTCTTTCCTCTGGTCTACTTTCTATGGTTCCAGAAAATAATATGCAAAATGCCAGGGGAAAGAAGTGATAAAATTTCTGTACCCATCTGTAACACCTGTGAACCCTGACAATTATCAGCATGGTAACATGTGGATAAAGGTAATAAGTGACATTTACATGTTGGTGATAATTGACAGCTACCTAATTGGATGTAAGGTCCACTCAAGGGAAGAAAATCATGCCTGGTACTGGAAACCTGGCCAGATTCCTGAGGCCAGTTTGGCTGTGAACCTTAAAAAGAACCTATTCCTGCTGCTTTACTAGAGCAGTATAATTCCTCAAGGCATTAAAAATAATGCAACTCTTTAACTTTATCCACACCAGTTTGGTATTTCCTTTGTTAGGTTGTTTAATGAAAGTATATGAGCAATAAATGGTATGAGTCAATATTACAATGTCTCATAAAACATGTCAACTCATCTGTCTCTGATATGAATATGACATCAAGATCTTATACTTTTGTCATGTGTGAAAACATTGAATAGAGGTGTTGGATTCTGAATTAACACTGCTAAATCTATTACACTCTTGCCAACAGCCTTCATCAGTAGTTTCCATAGTTTCAAAAGGAAAACATTTTCTTCTTCTTCTTCTTCTTCTTCTTCTTCTTCTTCTTCTTCTTCTTCTTCTTCTTCTTCTTCTTCTTCTTCTTCTTCTTCTTCTTTTTTCTTCTTCCTCTTCCTCTTCTCCTTTTCCTTCTTGTTTTACAAAAAGAATTTATTGGTTTATTTGAATAGATGAAAAATTCAATTAACAATTTGAATAAGGCACAGGTCTTGTGATGAATTCTATTGAATGGCATAGATTCTCCACACTGAAGACTATATCATGGGATGCAGGCTCGACTTAGGGTTATGTATTCAGGAAAAAGGAAACCTCATTGCATATTCCCTTAGACTTTGGGAGAATTAATTCTGTTTAATCATTGATACCTTTCCTCCCTCCTTTGTTTGTTTGGTGTTAGAGGTTTTTGTTTGTTTCTTTGTTTTTTAATAAATACATTCTTTCTCTGGTTGTCTCTCTGTCTCTGTCTCTTGCTCTTTCTCTCTCTCTCTTTCTACATCCTGATATCAATGCAATTTCCCTCCTCTTCTCTCAGTTCCCCTCATCTCTCCTCTGCACCCCTATCCACTCCTACTCTGTTTCTCTTCAGAAAAGGGCCTGTCTCCACTGGCTATCCACCAACCATGACATACCAAGTTGTAGTAAGACTAGGTTCCCTGCCTTGCCTTAAGACTGGACAAATGCAAGTCAGTAGGTAGAAAGGAATGGAGACAGGAAATCTCTGGGGCAATTTAGGCAGTGGAGAGAGGCATCTGTGGGATAAGCTAGAAACACAATGAAGTAGTACTTCTATGTTAAAAACAGTGATCTGGTGAAAATTTTAGGCAAATGGATATAACTAGAAAAAAATCATGCTGAATGAGGTAATCCAGACCCAGAAAGGCAAACATGGTATGTACTCACTTATAAGTGGATGTTAGCAATAAAAGATAACCACACTACAATCCACAGACCCAGGGAAGCTGAGTAACAAGGAGGGCTGGTGGGCAACTCTCATGAATCTCCTTGTGAATGGGAAATTGCATAGTTATCAAAGGAATGGGGGAGTTAGGGGGAGGGAATACAAGGAGAGATCAAGTGCGCAGAGGAGGGACAGAGAGAGTACTGGGAAAGACCATTGGAATGGGCAGGGATCGGGCATCCAGACAAGAGCTAGAAACCTTTTTGTTTTGTTTTGTTTTTCAGACATGTCCAAAACATGACATATACAGCCCTGACTAACCTTGATGGAATTCAGTACGTAGACCAGGCTGGTTAGGAACTCACACAGATCTGCCTGTTCCTGCCACCTGAATGCTGAGATTAAAGTGGCATGCCACCCCACCCAGCAAAGTTGGACATTTTAATGAATAAACTTTCCTTAGTTAGTAGAATTATAGGCCTAGAAGAAATATTAGGTATTCACTGAAAGCTAACCCTCCCTTCACCCTGTCTCACAGACTCACGTTGAGAAACGGGGGCACTGGCAACCATAAATCTTGGACGGAGGTCACGAAGTTTTACTCACTTAGCTGAGATCACCCTACTGATGAAAGGTAGTGAGCAATAAATCTTATCTCACCGTATCTTACCTCATAAAGCCTGCTACTTTCCTTACCACCCTACACTCTCATGAGAAAGGAAGTAGAACATAGCTTTTTATCAAATCATTTCTTGAGTTTCAGTCATTGATGTAATGTCTTTACTAAGTCACCATAGGAATCAACACTTGTCCTATGCCCTGATGTCTCCTGCTGTGCTCTGTCAACTCTTTGCTCTGCAAAGGACCATGGGGCCTTTTTTGCACCATCCACCTCACGCCTTCCTAACAGGGAAGGGAATTCATGGCTCAGCTGAGCTGAGCGCTCTCACCTCTTTGACCACCCAAAGCACACGCTAAATTAACAACTACCCGCAAATGACGCTCCAGTTGTTTCCAGCGGTTTCATTTCTCCCAAAGGATTCAAACCTTCAAGGGTCATAGTAATTTACCACACAGTATGCTTTGAGCAGTCCTAGAGATAAGTCATAACTTTTTAATAACAGTGACATTTTAATAAGAACATTTTACTTTTCATGTGTCATGTTTTAAGCTACTTCATTATAAATATCCCTGTGCATGCTTTTATTAATTCTTCTATTTTAAGCCCATATTTATTTTTTCTCAAAGAATGTTGATCCCTTCAGAGATGCTAGTAAAGGCCTGCTGTATACATAAGGATGAAAGAGGCCCTTGCGAACACTTGACATGAACTTTGGTTCTTGGATAGATGATGCAGCAACTTCGTTTCAACAGTCTCTTCAGCTCTAAACATATGATAATGATGGGTAACATATAAAACTCATATCGTTGGGCTCACATGAAAAACACACTGCTCTGTGTGGAGAAAGAACCCCTGTTCAAAGCCAGGGCAGTCCGGCAACCAGAGTTCATGTCCAGACACAAACAATACATGAGCCAAGAGCTCGATTCCTGCCAAGGAGAAAATCAGAAATACTCTGTCTGCCACTTAAGAGCTGAAGCCTTCTTTCTCAGTGAATCCTGAATTCTCACTATATGGCAGAAAGCCAACAAGAGGCCTCTGCCAACATTAAGACACATGGAGAGTTGCAGGCTGCTGGGATGCTAAGAAATGTCAGGCCTTGAACTGGGCCAACCCTGTGGCTGTATTTGTATCTTGCCTCATCTTAGTAGTGATAAAAAATTAAATTATTAAATGAGAAGTTTTGGATAGGGCCCTCAAAGGAAGTTTGAGAGAATGAAAAGATAAAATGGAAACAGAAAAATAAAGCAAAGAAGACAAAAATAAAACACCCTTCCTTTCTCCACACAGACTCTACAAATGAATGGGTACCAAAAATTAAAAGTAGACTTCTTAAACCAATCAAAGAGAATAGCTGCATTTAGATAAAATTGTATTTATAAAAATTTTATTTGTAAGAGTCAGGTAAAAGTTCCATTCAGAATGAAACCTGGAGGATTATAATTATCATACTTTACCTCACAAATACCTGGAAAATGTTTAATGTATTTTTTAAAGATTTTCTACATGCATGGCTTAGGTTGCAATGAAGCAAATTTATACCTCACAGGTATAAATAAAGAAAAAAGACAAGCAATGAGTCTGTCAAATGAGGGAACTCAAAGAATGCACTGTGAATCAAGGACTCCTAAACACACTGGTCCTTGAATAAACTGTGATATATTAGGAAAGAAATTTGCCCTGTAAGGAAAGAATTGTGTCTGTCTTTGCTTTGGTTTATCGTAGCAGTAATAGATGTGAAATATTCTTTGACCTTGTTTGTTTATTTGTCTTATGCCATGCATTAATATTATCTGAAAAGCTTCAAGTAGACAATTTGATATGGGTTACTCTGTCAAATTGATTGTACTTCCCATGTGCCTGCAAAAGGGAAATAGATGCACTCTTTAGGTAGTGCATTTTTAATATAGGACTCAAGGAATGTCCGTAATAACTAAGTGAAAAAGATTTCAAATAAAGAACTCAACAGGTAGACTAATGTGGGATTCTCTTTCCAACCTAGTTATCAAATGATAATGTTGTTGACTACAAAATATGTGGCTGAGAAATTTGGAAACCCTGTAGATCTTTTGACAGTCACATGTAGCTGGAGAAGTAAATTCTGAGACTGAGATTGACAGGCAGTATCATCTTAGGAAGCTAAATGGACAACATACTTAAATAATGGCTAACTGAAAATACATTGACTGGATCATGCACATATCCTCAAAACCCAGTACCACAGTCTCTCCACTATGAAGACGTTCATGACATAGCTGCTTCCTCATCTGCATAATGACCAACCTTCAACTCTTATACTGATATTTAACTTTCCATCATTAATATGTACTACTCAGTTAAAAATAATCTGCCAAGAGTAAAAACCAAAAGTATGCCAACAGAAAACAAATGATAAAATAGATTAATATATTAATGTTATCACAGCAAATTTTAAAGAACTACTCTTCAGCTACAATTTCTCGATCACCTTATTACAGTTTGGATATTAAGTATCTATCCTCTTCTGACTCAGAGAGTTACATCTGTAAATGTTGCATTTTTACGAAATGCATTTCTGCACCATTTGCCTTTATTAATTGCATATGCAAAGATGCTCTTTCATTTCTCTATGCATCAGATTCCTTAACTGACCACTGATTATTAATTTTCCTCATTAACTGGTTTCCAAATTCCCTAACATTAAATTTTTAAATCATCTTCATTTACACATTTAATACACAGTTGTATTAAATAACACACAGCTATAGGTAACTGCTTAGGACCTTGAAGAATGCAGTCCTTGGAGTGACAGAAAGAATCAAAGAGGAAAGCCCTCAAATTATGGCAACAAATGCTTCCTGGAGGAAAGTCAATTTGATTGGTAGGATAAAATCTTTTGTGACTTTCTCAAACAAACCATGAAGATACTGCAATGATTATATTGGCTCCATTCATGAAGGTTTAAAGTAGTAGTAGTGCAGTAGCAATTGTAACTTTGTCCAAATTCACCAGATGATATTAAGCTGGGCTTTGAAAAAATAAAGGGAGAAAGAAATTGGGGCATCCCTTCATTAATATGTATTATTCCTGATAAAAATGAGGCTCATTTAATCCATTTCCTTAGATTAGCTGAAATACTTGAAAGAGTGACACATTTCTAAATTCTATTTAAAATATTAATGAAGCTTACAGTGAAAATGTTTTCTTTGTCTCATCTAAATCCTTCAGCTGCAAGTTAAGCTTCTTTTAATCAGTCTGCTCTCTCCCTTGCTTAATTGAAGTTTACAAACGATGCTCATAATATAACTCCTAATGACTTACCCCTACACTCATAGACCAGTGCCTTACTCAGCCATCTTCTGCATAGTGGATTTCCAGGGCACATTTCCACTCACAAAAGTTTGCAAGTGTGAGTGAGAAAGAAATCCAAAGTAACTATGAGATGAGCGAGACTGTGTTTGTGCATCAAGATTACAAGCAAAAAGAGAATACAAATGGGCATCAATGTCTGGTAGGAAAAAAGTTGTAACATTCTCCATGAACTTTATATGAAATGTTTTCTATTTTTCAAATGTCTTTTCTACATGGCATTTAAGCAAAGGGAACAAATGTAAAATGTTGTGTTTGTAGACAAAATTTGAAAAAGATGTTGTCTCCAAATAATACCTACTACTTGTTCGTTGTAGAGTTTCTGTGAATATAGAAAGGCTCAAAACCTATAAACCTTGGCGGGGAAGAAGTTACCATGCAAAGTCTCCAAAGTCTCTTTGAATTTTTTTATATGATTAACATATGACACTCTAAACCTGTGTGGAGATTGGTCCAGGAGAGTAGGCTGCAAAGACCCAGAATTAGTTTATAAGGAGAGCAACCATAAATGTTTTTATACCTGGAAAATCAGATTTCACCACACAAATGAAATTTTTATTACCTTGAAGAATAATTCACAAATCTTAAGGGGAGAGGAACAAACAGTTTTTGATGTTTGTCCTGTGGAAACATAAGAATTGTACTCAAAGATGTCATCTTAAAAATGATGTTCTTATAATTTCATAAAAATTACTTTTTTGTATGCTTACAACATCCAAGTTAGATAAAGATGCTGCTAAGTCTTATCATTTGATAACTCTGGACATCAAATTTTCTTCTGCTCACTCAAGGATGAAAGACTGCAGAAGCATAGAAATCAAGTCACTTGATCATATCACAAAGCAGGGAATAACCGATCCATGATTAAGAGTCCAGAAAATTTGTCCTATATTCATTCCATAAGAGCAAATTATATTTGAGTAAAATTAAGGCCCAAGAAACATAATATTTCAGATTTTCATAATATTACCCAAGCATATTTAAATAGCATTTTCCATGGAAAAATATAAATTTCATAATAGAATTTCCTATTAGAGAGCTCTGTTTTGTAAGGGATGAGAATAGTTTCATTGTCAACATTCCAATACTTTAATTCTCATTATGTAAAGTTAAATAACAATTTTATTTCAGTTTCTCTAATTCTCAATCTGACAAGAAAATTCTAGCACTACAAAAATTTATACTAGAATGCACTTAAAAATACAGCTCTCAGTACTGATGGCTTCAGAAGGCATAATATGTAGCTTTAGGAATATATTAGATATAAAGTCAAGAATGTATGTCATATTGAAAATATTTTGTTTATCTATTGTTAAGAAAAGTTAGTTATCCTAGTTTTACTCTTCTTAAAGAATGTAGTTGTAATATAACTCCTAAAGACATTTTGCAATGCTCAGATTAGTGTTTTGCTCAGTCGTCTTCAGAGATGCTTTCTCCTGCGGTAGGTGAGAACAATTACACAGATGCACACTGAGACATTAGTGAGAGACCTTGGCACCTTCAACCATAAAGAAGATGTCTCCATCCAAATCCCTCTGTCAAGGGTCAGGGAACCCCAAGGAAGAGGAGGCAGAAACAATATAAGAGTCAGAAAGGATGGAAGATACCAAGGAAACATAGTCCTCTAAATCAAGTGAGCAAAACTCAGAGGAAATTACAGAGAGCAAAGTAGCATGCTCGGGCCTGCACGGTTCTGCACTTGGTCCTCTCTGTATGTTATGGCTTCCCGTTCAGTATCGTTATGGGATCCCTGAGTGTGAATGAGTGGCCTGTGCATCTTGTGTCTGCTCGTGGGCTCTTTCCCTGCTGTTTGTTGGTCTTGTCCAAATCTGATATGTAGTTTTCATTTTATTATATAATATTAATTATTTATATTAATTATCTTGTGATCCCTTAAAAGCCTCTCCATTTTCTACTGTGAGACAGAGAGGGAATGGATCCAGATGGGAGAGGAGGTGGGAAGGAGTTTGGGAGGAGTAGAGGAATGGAAACCATAACCAGAATATATTATGTTAGGGGAAAAAAATCTATATTTTTTTAAAAAACTATTTATTTGTTTGTCTTATTATGTGAGTGCTCTTTCTCCATGCATGCAAGCATGACAGAAGAGGGCATCAGATCCCATTGTAGATGATTGTGAGCCAACACGTGGTTGCTGGGAATTGAACTCAGGGCCTCTGGAAGAACAGCCAGTGCTCTTAACCACTGAGCTATCTCTCCAGGCGAGAAATAAATTAAAAAACAACAACAAATTATTTTTGATAAAAGGAAAATGTGGCAAAAAAGGAGAAAAGTCAGTTATGCTAATGAAACTATAAGAAAAAACTGGTTTGGTGGTGACTTGAACAACTCATCTTTTTAAAAGTTATCCTTGGAAGTATGTAAACAGGTGTATAAAATGATAACAGTCAACTCCAGCTCAAGCAGTAAGAAGAGCAGCCTACATTCTGTAATAAGATTACAGATTGTTTCCATGTTAATGTCTTCGCTATGAATACATGGTTTGAGATGCTTGACCACAGAACTTCTAGAACTTGGGTACTAATAATGAGGGCTGCATTCAGAACTTATATACAAAGCTGGCAATTAAGGTATTATTGTATATAACAAAACGTAGCAAAGAACTTTGTGTCCTATGATGTGATAATAATTAGAAATTGTATTAAATATATTTTATAGACAATTATGTGGTATTTTAAAATTGTGTTCTCACAAGATTTTTATTGGTTTGATATAGAGTGGACTTTCAGAATACTTACAGGAAGGGTTTAATATATATGTACATAGACTTGTAAATGAAAAATACTAAAACAATGGACACCCAAATAAAATATGTTTATTTGTATGTTTATTAAAAACCATATAATGGTTCCCATTGCATTATACATCTGTTCAATATATGTACATATGTGTACATGTGGATACGTGGATATGTTTTTCCAGCTCTACATATTTTATCAAAATTAACTTATGTTGTTCAGGAGGGTCAGGTTCTTAAGAGAGAGTTTCAGTAACAGAGTCATCAATACTTTTTTCTTGGGCAGTAGATATCTGACAGGAATATGTGTCACTCAGCATATGTTCACATCTCTGTTAGATTACAGTTGGTTGCCAATAAGACAGTGTTTGAACAGTTTCACATGCCTGGGTTTTTCTGGAGCAAAAGATTTTGCAGATGCTATGTTGGTTACACTTTCTTCTTTATTTTGCATCAATTTAACATGTATATATTATAATACTCCAGGAACCTAGAGCGAATATGTTGGTCATGATCTCTCTACAATAATCTCCTCTGAGGGTCTGTTTTGAGATCAGTATGTACATAGATAATAGCCTTTAATCTTTACCCATTTTTTGTTTTGTTTTGTTTTTATTGTTGTTGCTGTTGTTTTAACATTAGGAAGCTGAAGGCCTTGGAGGTTGAGATTTGCCCCTAAAAACATGGTGGGTAAGACCCAAATTTAGAAGTATGAACTCTTTTTGCTCATGCTTTGAGCTACTGCTCTGTCTGAAGAGTACACAGTTTATAAACTGTACTTGCACTATGCATTATAAATACTACAATTATATTGATGTAGAGCCTTAGAAGAATTAACAGATAGGGATCCATTTATGAGGTAAGGTTGAGTTTTCTCTTGCTTCACACATGTAGAAAAGTAAAATATATTTATATCTAAATTAGTGGTTACTCGAATCCATTGAATTTTACCTCTGTAAATCCAGACAGACATGAATTAAAAAGCATTATAATAGTATACATACTTATTTACATCCACAATTTTATTCTTTATTTACAATAGAAACGTAGATAAAGGGTTGGAGAAAGGACTCAGCAGTTAAGAGTACTTGCTACTTTTACACAGTGTCAAATTTGGTTGTGATCACCCATATGGTGACAGACAATTGTTTGTAGCTCTTGTTCTAGACAATTCAGTGTCCTTGTCTGGCCTCCAGGTATGCACAGAGTGCACATACATACATGTAGCCACTCGCGCATACACAGAAAAATAAGTCTCAAAAACCTAAATGCAGTGAAATTGTACACTCCTGAAGTAAAATGGGAATTGGAACAAAAGATTGGCAGCGAGTGGAAATACACTATTACATCTATTAGGAATAGGCTTTGAAGATATAAGCTTGTTTTGCTATAAGTAGTTGGCTTCACTCCAGGTACGGCTCAAAGCTGTATTTATCACAACAAAATCTGTCCTTACTGAGTTTCAAACAATTGCTTTCTTTTCTTATACCAAAAACACACTGATAGGTGACACAGCCATGAACCGCTCAGGGTGAACTGACTGTTTTGATACGTGCCAAACAGCAGTACCAGGCTGATTCCAGGAAGGTCGCTGCTGCAAGAGAAAGCCTTCTCTTGCCACTCCAGAATGTTATGTTAAAGGCTTTAGGAATTAAAAGGAAAACAAATGCCTTAAGCCCTTTCAAAAGGCTGTCCCAGAAAATAAAAGCCAAATGTTGACTCCCTGGAGCATGAGCAGGAGGTGTCTTTGACGGAGCTTGAAATATCTCTCTAATGGGGATCACTAGAAAAACGGGTTGAACGATGCTAAGTAGCTCTCTGAAGACTCAACAAACAAATTTAGGGTTCTTTCATCAGCAGTGTCCATTCTAGAAGAGATAATGGCCGTGCACGCTTAAAAATATCTCGCATTACTTATTTAAAATATAATTTGGCATAGGCAGCTTTATGAATAAGTAAAATTAAGCCTCCAGTTCTGTTTCAATACCCTTTTAGTAGAGCAAAGCAAAACAAGGCGTGACCCATCTCAAGCAACCATGGCTTTCATTATCTTCTGTTCAAAAGTAATGGCGTCGGAAAGCCAAGCCGCACGAGCATTGCTCTAGAGATCTAGATGTTTGCTTGATGTAAAGTCTGGGCCTTGCATTACAAGGTTTACATAATTGAAAACTAAAATGTTTGGGTGTCTATCAATAATGATGTCTCAAAGGTTCCCAGATACTTTTACTGTCTTGTGGTTTTTTTTTCTTTTTTTTTTATTAGATATATTCTTTATTTACATTTCAAATGATTTCCCCTTTCCTGGTTCCCCCCTCCCCGAAAGTCTCATATACCCTCTCCCCTCCCCCTGTTCCCCAATCAACCCCCTCCTGCTTCCCTGTCCTGGTATTCCCCTACACTGCTGCAACGAGCATTTGCAGGACCAGGGGCCTCTCCTTCCTTCTTCTTGGGCATTGTTTGATATGTGAATTATGTCTTGTGTATTCTGAGCTTCTGGGCTAATATCCACGTATCAGTGAGTGCATACCATGTGTCTTCTTTTGTGATTGGGTTACCTTACTTAGGATGATATTTTCCAGTTCCAATCATTTGCCTAAGAATTTCATGAATCCATTGTTTTTAATAGCTGAGTAGTATTCCATTGTGCAAATATACCACAGTTTCTGTATCCATTCCTCCATTGAGGGACATCTGGGTTCTTTCCAGCTTTTGGCTATAAATAGGGCTGCTATGAACATAGTGGCGCATGTGTCCTTATTACATGTTGGGGAATCCTCTGGGTATATGCCCAGGAGTGGTATAACAGGGTCCTCCAGTAGTATCATACCCAGTTTTCTGAGGAACCGTCAGACTGATTTCCAGAGTGGTTGTACTTGGTTGCAGCGTTTTAAATATATTTGATAACTGAAAAGCTTCAAATGACTGTGGTCCACTTTTTCTCCCTGAAATATTCATCGAGATGGTTTGGGTGAGACCCAAAGGAAGCAGCCCCAGCTTTGGAGCTGAGTGTGTTGTCAATCAGGAGTGGAAAGCTGGGGCTCCCCTCTCCCCCATCTGGCTTCTTCTCTCTCTTTTTTTTGTCTCTTTGGGTATAGGCAATGCTAAGAAAACTGAGAGTTGAATTGACTCCACTTATTAAAGAAATATTTTTAAGGCTTCAGTGTCGAAAGCTTTTCAGTTTGGTTTGTTTTCTTGATACATCCCGCTTTAATAGTGAAGAGCTGAAAAAAAAATTACTTATTAGAAAATCAGTCTATAAGACAGAGTGATTCAAAAATGAATAATTTTTAAACCGGAATTTGAAAATTCCAAATCTTCTTCGTGCTTCTTATTTATTACAAGAACATATTGAAATTAATGATAGGCTGCTCTGCTATCTGTACATTAAGTTCATATTTCAAGGTTAGTGAATAATGAATTTGCTTTTATACTTATGGAACTATGACATTTCTTATAATGTCTCTTAAGAAACTTTAGGTGGGGAATGGAGAGATTGTTCAGTGAGCAAAGCACTTTCTTCTCAAATATAAGGGTATAAGTTTGGCTCCCCAGGACCCATGTAAACTGCTGTGGAGTACAGTGGTGTTCATTTGTAACCTTAGTGCTCAGACGCAAGAACAGCTGGATCCCACAGGCTTGCTCATGGTCATCTAATCTAGCTGAATCATAGTGAGTTAGTTCCCAATTCATAGAGAAACCATGCACCAAAACCATGGTGGTGGGTAATTGAGGAAGACATCTGCTGTCAACTCCTGTCGCCCACGTGATGACACACCCACCTACACATGTGCACACTTGTATGTACTAAACACATACATACACATATATAAAATATAATAAATGAGGGAATAAATAGAAAGGAAATCCTAGATGTAATTTATATCAATGGGGGAAACTGTGAAATTAGTTGACAGTTATAACTTTTCCGTTATGACTAACAGGGCTTTTCTCATTTAATAAGACATCAGCCTTTGCTTGTTATGCCAATGCAAATATTACCCTATCTCCACTCTTCTTTCCTCTGTTTGATGATACAACAATGGCTCCTCTAGATGCAGATATAAAGCTCTTAGAAAGAGGGACCTGGGTTATTACTCACTTTGTGGCTTTGTTTGGAGACAGCCCTTAAAAGAAGGGTTGTTTAAATTCCTAGCATAGGAAACTTCGTTCTCTTTTCTTTTCCTCTTTCTAATTTTCCCAAGAAATGAGAATAATTGTAGGAAGCTGGAAATAACAGTGGAATCAGAACAGGTTGCTGATTTTAGGATGTGTTTTAAGCACTAAGATTTTGTTTTCACAGGAAAGCTCCAGCAAACCTTCGAAGCATAAAAATGACAAGTGTCCTGACACTTCCTTCAGCGGTGCAATGAGGAAGCTCGGAGTCCCTGGAAACCTAGCCACACTTCTCCCTTCTGTGGAATCACAGGGTTATGTAGAAGGCAATTGCAAAAGCATCGTTGTAAATTATATGATAGATTTATAAAATAAATGAAAAGAATGCTCTAAAAGTACCCTTTAACTTAGTATAGATTTTGTTTGTGACAGATATGTTAGTTCATGGGAAATCTTACTAATACATAAAAATTTGGGTTAAATGGATGAGCTATTTTGACTGTGTTGGTTTTAATGAGACTGGTCCCCTATAGGCACATGTATTTGAACACCTATTCCCCAGCTACTGGACTTGTTTGTGAAGGATTAGGAAGAATGGCCTTGTTAAAGGAAGTGTTATACCGGGGGACATGCTTTAAAGTTTCAAAGGGATCACACCATCACAGCATTCTCAGTCTTTCCTGTCTGTCTGTCTGTCTGTCTGTCTGTCTGTCTATATTCGTCTGTCCATCTGTCTGTTTGTCTGTCTGCCAGTCTGCTTGTCTGTCTATCTATTTGCCCCATGATTTCAAAATATGAGCTCTTAGGTACTGCATGCTTACCATCATGATGATCATGGACTCCTATCCCTCTGGAGCTGCAAACCCTAAATTAATAAAATGCCTTGGCTGTGGTGTTTTATCACAAGAATGATAAAGGCATAGATTAAATGTTGTAGAACTAAAAATAAATTTATAAAGGACCTAAATGAAAAAAATCTATATGTTTGGATTGAATATAGAAAAGAATAATAAACTAGATTAGTAGTTGGTCCCTAATTCAAACATTTGGCAAAACAAAGTATGTTTTACAAAAACTACTCTGTATTTGGGATTTTGGATATTTAGGTGTTTGCAAATAAGTCAATAGAAAAATTGTTGACAACTGGAGAGATGACTCAGCAGTTAAAAGCACAGGCTACTCTTTCACAGTATTCCTCGTACCCACTTGGAAGTTTGCGAGCATCTGTAACTCCAGTTTCAATGATTCTAACATTCTCTTCTGGCGTCCATTACCAGTAGACAAGCAAGTGGTTCAGGCATTCATTCGGCAAAACACAATTGCACATACAGAGAGAAAGAAAGAGAGAGAGAGAGAGAGAGAGAGAGAGAGAGAGAGAGAAATAGAGACAGATTTAATAAAAGATGAAATCTTCTCTACATTAGAGATGAATATCATTAATAAGAATTAATGTAGTCATTGAAATTAGCAGAGTATTCACATTTTGCTCATATGTTTAAGTCTTAGAATCATATATTTGATCCAAAATATTGATGGTAAAGACATGTTTTCTCCAATAGTCACTCTGTTTCTTCAGTTCTTTCAACTTCACTTTGGTGATTAGCACATAGTTATTTAGGTAAAAGCATCTGCCTTTCTCATTTATAACCAATAACCTATTTGGGCTCCAAGGGGCATCACAAAATATTTGTAACTTTTAGATGAGTTTCTTAAAGATAAGAATTCTGGAGACACACAGATTTCTCTTTCCTAACCTTTCCCAGAAACAACAGCTGTAGCAATTCTTAAAGCCAAATATGGAACATGACAGAGCTAACTGGACTGAGTTCTAGGAAATCTTGCACTAATCATGAGAAAGAGTTATTTTATCTAATTTTTGGCTTACATTGTGATGTTTGTTTGTGATGGTCCTTCAGACAATGTCTCAGCTAATAGAGAACACAGTCTTTTTTTGTGCTGCACTAACCATTTAGAAAGAGTAATAACTTTACTGAGAAGAGAGCCATATTTGTCAATTGCCATGTTTTACCTTAGCTATGTTTTCATATGTTTGCTTGTCAATATGGATGTGCACCTACATGCATGAAGATGACTGCAGAGGCAAGCAAAGGGCATTGAGTTTCCCTCAGAACTGGAGTTAGTGGAGAACAGGAGTTGTAGGGAGTGAAGGAAGCTTTGAGAGAATGTGTAAACAGTAGATGAAGTCCTAGTGAATGTGTATTGTTAACATGGGCTGGGCCATGTCAAGAAACAATGCATTAAGCCCATGGGAAGGAAGAGCCTCCTCCTGACCCAGATGAGGAACAGAGGAATGACAAAGCTTTACTCTATACAAATATGAATGTCAAAAGCGTGTAAAAACTAGCAATCGCAGCTTTCTTCCCTGAGAGAACCTGAGAGGACTTACCTATAGAGACTTCCTACCAACACTAGATAACCCTTTCTCCTCTGCTGTGCATAATAGACTGACTCACTGTGGTTCTGGGTAGCTGCCTTGTTGATGGCACTCCATCAGAGTCTACACAGTCCAGCCAACCTTAGACTTTCTGTGTCCATGTGTCTGTCATTTCTTTAACATCTGTCCTTTCTTCACTTCCTTACTGCCCTAAGGCAAGTCAAGGTACCAAGCCACACAGGACACCACACTTCCCTATGTATCTGTGGGGAATTGAACCTGGCTATTTGCAAGTACATCAAATACTCTTTACCACTGAGCCATTACTCCAGCCCAGTTTTAATTTTTTTGTTTGTATTTTTATTTACTTAGCATTAGTTATTCTTAATAGCTACTATTAGTAGCTACATGGTTAAGTTTGGCCAAAGGTCTCTAAGCAAGTGCTATACACAAGAGAATCAAAGAAGAGCAAGGTATTTCCATAATTATCAGGGAGGAAATGTATAAAACTACAAATGAAAGGTACATGGATATAAATTATGAATAATGTGAAAAATATTCTTCTTCAATATTTCAATTATGCCATAAAATTCCAATGAACATCATATCTCCACACTGAACTGTTAGCTAATAAGTTAGTTTATGTGACGTAAGTTATTCCTTATTTTAACTTTAATCAATTAGAAGGCAATCTATTTGATTTTGAAGAAAATTGTTTTATTTATTATTTAGATATTTATTCACTTTTATCTCTTCAACCTTTACAAATTATAAAATACAAATGATTCTATAGTTGGCTGAAATTAGTGTTGGGTTGTTCAAATAATTATATGCCTATTATAGATGATACACCATTTTTGTCTGAATTTTAGGACTCACCGGTTCACCTTTTCATTTTCATATTGCAGTGATTACTTAATTATCTATTTCCACAGTTGAAATTACAAGACTTTCTCTTTTTTAAAATTTTATTTTATTTAACATTTTTACACTCCAGATTTTATTCCCCCCACTCCATCCACCCTTTGATTGTTCCACATCCCTACCTCCCCCACTACACCCCTGTCTCCACAAGGATGTCACCCCCCCACCCCACCTGACCTCTAAACTCCCTGGGGCCTCCAGTCTCTTGAGGGTCATGTGTATCATCTCTGATTGAACATACACCCTACAGTCCTCTGCTATATGTGTGTTGGGGGCCTCATATCAGCTGGTGTATGCTGTCCGTTTGGTGGTCCAGTGTCTGAGAGATCTCAGGGGTCCAGATTAATTGAGACTGCTGGTCCTCCTACAGGGTCACCCTCCTCCTCAGCTTCTTTCAGCCGTCCCTAATTCAACCACAGGTGTCAGCAGTTTCTGTCCGTTGGTTGGGTGCAAATATCTGCATCTGATTCAGCTGCTTGTTGGGTCTTCCAGAGTGCAGTCAAGATATGTCCCTTTTTGTGAGTGCCTCATAGCCTCAGGAATAGTGTCAGGCCTTGGGACCTCCCCTTGAGCTGGATCCCACTTTGGACCTGTCTCTGGGACTTCTTTTCCTCAGGCTCCTCTCCATTTCCATCCCTGCAGTTCTTTCAGACAGGAAGAATTATGGGTCAGAGTTGTGACTGTGGGATGGCAACCTCCTCCCTCATTTGATGCCCTGTCTTTCTGTTGGAGGTGGGCTCAATAAGTTCCCTCTCCCTGCTGTTGGGCATTTCATCTAAGGTCCCTCCCTTTGAGTCCTGAGAGTCTCTCGCCTCCCAGGTCTCTGGTACATTATGGAGGGTGCCCCCAACGTCCTACCTTCTGAGGTTGCCTGTTTCCATTCTTTCTGCTGGCCCTCAGGGCTTCAGTCCTTTTCCCCCACCCAATACCAGATCAGGTTCTGCTCTTCTGCATGCTTCCCCCAGCCCCCACCCCCTTCCTCTCACTTTCCCTCCCAGGTCCCTCCCTCCCAGGTCCTTTCCTCCCCACTTGGGATTGCTTTCCCTCCCAAGTGGGACAGGGGCATCCTCATTTGGACCCTTCAGCTTGTTGACCTTTTTGAGTTCTGTGAACTGTATCTTGGGTAGTCTGTACTTTTTTTTTTTTTGCTAATAACCAAAAATTAGAACATACCATGTATGTCCTTTTGGGTCTGAGTTACATCACTCAGGATGATATTTTTCTAGTTCTAACCATTTGCCTGCAAAACTCAGATGTCCTCATTCTTAATAGCTGAGTAATATTCCATTGTGTAAATGAACCACATTTTCTGTATCCATTCCTCTGTCATGGGACATCTGGGTTCTTTCTAGCTTCTGGCCATCACAAACAAGGCTGCTATCAACACAGTGGAGCATATGCTCCTGTAGTATGGTGGAGCATCTTTTGGGTAAATTCCCAAGAGTGGTATTGCTGGGTTTTCAGGTAGACCTATTTCCAATTTTCTGAGGAACCTCCAAATTGATTTCCAGAGTGGTTGTACCAGTTTGCAATCCCACCAGCAATGGAGATGTGTTCCTCTCTCTCCACGTCCTAGCCAATATGTGTTGTTACTTGAGATTTTGATCTTAACCATCCTGATTGGTGTAAGGTGGAATCTCAGGGTCATTTTGATTTGCATTTTTCTGATCATTAAGGACTTTGAACATTTCTTTAGGTGCTTCTCAGCCATTCAAGATTCCTGTGTTTTGAATTCTCTGTTTAGGTCTATACTCCCTTTTTTGATTGGGTTGTTTCTATTTTTGGTGGTTAGCTTCTTGAGTTCTTTATGTATTTTGGATATTAGCCCTCTATCAGATGTGGGGTTAGTAAAGATTTTTTCCCAATCTGTAGGTTGCTGATTTGTCTTATTGACTATGTCCTTTGCCTTACAGAAGTTTTCCAGTCTCATGAGGCCCCATTTATCAATTCTTGATCTTAGAGCATGAGCCATTGGAGTCCTGTTTAGGAAATGTCCCCCTGTGCTAATGAGTTCAAGGGTCTTTCCCACTTTCTCTTCTATTAGATTCAGTGTATCTGGTTTTATGTTGAGGTCCTTGATCCACTTGGACTTGAGCTTTGTGCTAGGGGACAAATATGGGTCTATTTTTATTTTTCTACATACAAGCAGCCAATTAGACCAGCACCATTTATTGAAGATGCTTTCTTTTCTCCATTGTATATTTTTGGCACCTTTGTCGAAGATCAAGTGTCTGTAAGTTGTTTTATTTCTGAGTCTTCAATTCTATTCTACTGCTCAACATATTTGTCTCTATATCAATACCATGCAGTTTTTATCACTATTGCTCTGTAGTAAATCTTGAGGTCAAGGATGGTGATTCCCCCAGCCATTTTTTTATTGTTTTTTGCCTTTCCAGATGAATTTGAGAATTGCTCTTTCAATGTCTTTAAAGAATTGTGTTGGGATTTTGATGGGAATTGCATTGAATCTGTAGATTGCCTTTGGCAGGATGGCCATTTTTTTACTATATTAATTCTTACAATCCATGAGCATGGGAGAAGTCTCCATTTTCTGAGATCTTCTTCGATTTCTTTCTCAGTAGGTTGTTTTTAAGTTTCTCAGAACCCACAGGTACAGATGGTCTGTTAACAGCAATAAAAAGGCAAATTAGAATTATGCAAAAATCCTTTGGAAAACAATTCATTCTACACTTACTTCAAGGAAAGTGTGTTTAAAATCTAATGTGATCAGACATCCTGTTGATAGTAGTCACCCTATAAAATGCTGCATTTTACAAATTATCTTCTTTTGGCAAGAAACAGACTACATAATTAATTTTAATAAATAATAGCAATGAGTAGGATGCCAGCCTGTCAGGCTTATGTCCCAAATACTTTTAGTGATTTGACAGGTGATGACATTCAAAACTACAAGCTGCTAAGTTTCATGTCTGCTACCTAATGTTGACTGTTGACATGATAGAAATCTTCTAAAATCTAGAATAGTTGATAGAAATCTTCTAAAATCTAGAATAGTTGTATACATTAAAATTTCTGCAGGAATTATACAACTATATCAGATATGCCAAGTACCATGCCATCAGCATGCAAGAGTAGTCTTATGTACTTTTCAATTAAGTGAGACTCTATGATGCAGTCAATACAATAAACATTAAGATTAAATATACACGGGTTAAAAATCTCACCCCGCTTTGTTATTAAGAGTATCTCTTAATTTATTTATGTATAAAATAATTAAATTATTTGTAAAATTATAATGATTAATAGTAATTCTTAAAAAATGCTTCAGAAAAGGCTAACAAGGCAGATGTGGAAATATTTCATTCATTTTGATGTGCAAGCCAAAATCAGGCTTTCCAATTGGAGTGAAAATAGCAGTGTATGCAGGAGCTGGGTGCCACGGTTTAACTTCCTGCATTGATTCTCAAAGTCTGAGGAAGAATGTGAAAGAAATGTGTTGGTGCAAGAAAGAGGGAACTAGCAATAAAACTCTGAAGAGAGGAGCAAATGGAAATCAAAGTAGAAAAGCATCTAGTGAAGAAACAAGAGATACACTTCCAGGGAAGAATGTATGAGCAAAGAAAGGATGCCTTCTGCACTAATGGCTTATATTAACACACACACACACATACACACACACACACACAGAGAGAGAGAGAGAGAGAGAGAGAGAGAGAGAGAGAGAGAGAGATGGAGACAGAGAGACAGAGTGACAGAGAGACAGAGAGAGACTTCAGCATGCCACACAATTCCGATAGATATCCTCTCTACAGAAATATGTCCTACAGATTTTCCCAATCGTGTGCATAACAACATGAGTGAAGGTGAAGGGTTACATTACAATTAGGGAAAGTGGGTCCCATTCTTAAAGAATTCATCAGTAGACATGAAAATTTACTTTGGAGACTGAACGCCCAGAGACACTTCAAGTAATGCACATAGTCAGGTTATACTGATTACACTCTAACTGCCTGTGTTTAACTGAAGTTCCAGAGAAACTTCAAGCAATAATGAGCATAATCAGGTTATGCTGGGTCAATCAGAAACCTGTAGGGGAGGTACATTTTCTTTGAATTTCTGGAGCAGCTGTGTGGTAATTAAGTCATGATTAATTCTGTGTGTGCACATGTGTATATTTGTATGCATGTGTATGTTTGTGTGCATGCACATTTGTGTGTGCATGAATGTGAATGTGTATGTATGTGTTCATATATGTGAGTGTGTATGTGCATCATGTATACATATATGTCTTCACATGTTTCTGTCTGTGCATATGCATGTGCATGTGTGTATGAGTGTGTGTGTGTATGTGTGGTATGTGAGTGTGGTGTGTGTGTGTGTGTGTGTGTGTGTGTGTGTGTGTGGGGTATGGTTGTTTTGACTTAAGATTAACTCTACTTCTTACAAAGAAACAAAATCATCTTAGTTTCCAGGAGGTGGTTTGGAGTTTATTTTCAACTACAGGATACTGACATGTTAAGTTTGGAGTGACTTCCTATGTTATTTCTTAATACACTCCCATTGAATTTCAGTAAATTCTTTTTAAAAACTGAAAGCATGCATTGGGGTGAATTTTTTGGGATATATTTGTATTCACAGCATGAAAAGGAACTTCATGGTAAATGGCTTCATTTAAGGTGTGACTAGAGAACTTTTATGTATCTCCAGGAACCCATTTTCACTTAACTTATCACTGGAAACCCTTTGAAAAGTTATCCAGAGTCAAATATCATCACTAGGAGGAATTGAGATCTTGTGAACACAGCTGGGCTAGGCTGACAGACTTCTTTCCTTGGTGTTCGTTAGCATCAGTTTTCATCGTTTTCTTAGATATATAAAAGCTCATAATGCAGGTATTATTTAGGTCAGAAAATGTCTGAGAGACACAGTCTCACAGCAGATCTCCTGGGTCTCTGTTTGGATTCTCTCAGACACCTCCTTCACTATATTCCTTGATCCCTAGGCAGAGGAGTTGTGTTAAAGATGTTTTCCTTGAGGCTTGAGTCCTTCATAATCTGTCAGTCTCTGCATTGTGTCCATTTCTTTAATTATCTCTAATTTCTGTAAAGAGAATGGTTTTTGATGAAGGGTGAGAACTATTCTTATCTATGGGTAGAATGATCCAGTTTAGAATGAAGTTAGAAGGTATGCTGGTCTACCAAAGTTGTAATAGCTGGCTAGGTCTCCAGTATCAGACATGATTCTCCTCCTGTTGGTGAGTCTCATATTCAATTCTAGAATAGTTGATTGGCTTCAAGATATGAGTATCATCACTATTTCACTTTTAAAGATTTTTTTTAATATTTTGAAAAGTTATGGAAGCTTTTTAGTGTCAGTAAGAGATGAATTATAAAATTACTGCTAAGGAAAGCTGAGGAATTTGAGAAATAGGAATGTAGACATTATTTGAATAAGACAGGTATACCCAATGCTAATATTTTTATTTGATCTACATTCTTCTTGATGTGAATCCACTCCATCTCTGTCTCTCTCTGTCTCTGTCTCTCTGTTTCTTTGTGTGTATGTGTGCGAAAGTAATGGTGGAATATATGCATTTATGATCATTGTTTAAGTTAATTTCATTAAGGAATCCTGGCATCATTTGTTTGAGAATTATTCATGTTCACATAACTGCATACATATCAAAAACCAACAATGTTTAGAGTATCAACCTGTCCTCTAAATTATTGTACCTATACCCATACATTAATGCAGCTTTCAGACTTTGCTAGAGAAGATCATATACATAGTTAATTCAAAAACTTACAACTGGTTGAAGTCCAAAGAATAAGTGTCAGTAGAGATCCTAATCTCACACAGAGCACTTATATCACCACTGACACATTTGTTGAGGCAGGATCAGAGGAAAACAGTGTCTTCTGGACAGGAAAGGACTCATGAACTCACAATACCTGTGTTTGCCTTAACAAAACGTGCACAAGATCAAATCAGTAAGCATTCTAACATGGAAGGAGAAGGGGCTCATGAACCCCCCTGTGCCTAATTGAGGAGCTTTGGACAAATGAATTTGAAAGAAAGAAGAATCAGCTTCCTTTCAGAATATGACCCCTGATGGGTCGGTCCGCCATGCTCTAATTGGTGGTCTCACACTCACAAGAAACTGGTAGTATGTAGTGAGAATTGTGGTTTCTTTACAAACCCAGTTATGTGAATATTTTTGTTTTAATCCAAGGTACAGTGAAAGAGGCTGCTTTACAGCAGGTGATTATGATTTGCCTCATACACTAGCAGAGCTGTGATTTTTACCAACTGCAGATAGCTTAATTCTGAGAACTCTGGGGAGGGTATAAATGAGAAATCCCTGATAGGGCCTTTAGCAGCTGCTGCTACCCCTGTTGCTGTCCCTGCTGCTGTCCCTGTTGTTGTCCCTGCTGCTTCTGTTTGTTTTGGTGGTTTGACAACTAGAAGAATTTGGAGATATTCTGGAGATGAAGTTTGGACTTGCCCCATAAACCTAACAGCCCTAATCAACAGGAAGCAACCTAAAGAGGTCTATGTCCAGTTTTCCGCCAAACCTTCTTTCTCTCCTACCTCCTGATGGGGGGTTGGAAGGGATTAGGGTGAAATAAAGTTTGGAAGGGAGTTAGAGGTATGGAAACCCAATAAAATAGCTTAAAATGGTGTTAATAGCATTACAAAATGCACCTATTTACTAAAAAATAACAAAAGGTTGGACAAGTAATTGGGACTCATAAGTGATGGTGTATCTGGGAAGAATTGCAGGGCAAAGTTGAGGTTAATATGATCAAAATGCATATGAAATGCTCAAAAAATAAAAAAAGTAAATCACTGATGAAAAATTCAATGGCCATCTACAGAAATCCTCCAAATATACTTCACTAATATTTGCTTTGGGTTATGATCCTCACTGGCGGCAATCAATATTTCAAAAGAACAACTTTTTAGAATGAATTTTAAGAACTTGAAATAAAGCAAAATAAACAATATCATCTTCTGCACAAAGAAAGACTTGGTGCCAATCTCATACCACAAACTTGTGGCAATATTTGAATCAGTAACAATAATCTGGAGTCCACACACACTGAAATTCTTTTTTACTGCATCTCAGGGACCAAATTCTCAAAAACAGCAAAATGAAAGCTTTGAACTCCTATAGTAATTTTCATGGGAAAGATAAAAATGGATTATTGAAGATCTGTGTCTCACCATAAGTCACTCTGCCTTTATCATTTCCTTCCTGGAGACAATTTAGTAATTTTAGTAGAAGCATCATCAAAAGATAAGTTCTACAGGGAAATGAGATCAGCAAGGGAACTAAGGAGAAAATTAGATGGGCCATTTTCACAGCTGCTCACCATAAATACAATGGTGGTTGGGTGAAGGAAATGGGAGACTCTCACAAACTAAGTCAGTTACAAGCCATTCTTAACATACACTCATGAGATCTCTCTGTTGATACTAGTTAACTTTGAAAATAGGACAAATTAAAATTTATTCATTAAAAGCCAAAGAGATGACTCAGCAAGGATAGATACTAGCCACCCATGCCTTACGACCTGATTTTGATCCCCAAAGGCTAGGCTAGAAGGAGAGAACTGACTTCCAAATGTTTTCTTTCTTCCAAATGAACACCATCACACCCAGATAACTGCACACACCCAGACACCTGCACACAAGCATACATATTAAACACACACACCATCATCATCATGGATGATGATGATGATGAAAATAATAATAATGAAGCCTACTTATATTTATTTTTATTTGTTGTAAAATTCCATGACCCAATGTGGCCAATGGAAGGGAGAGCTTACTTTGGCTCATGATCCCAGCCAGAGTCCATAATGATGGTAGAGGCCTAGCAGAAGGCATGTAGAACAGGAAGCTGAGAAATGATATCTTCAGCCACAAACATGAAACAGAAAGAGAAAACTGGAAATGGGTTAGGCTATAAATTCTCAAAACCCACCTCCAGAGATGCACTTCCTCCAAATAGACCACACCACCTCCTTTTAGTGCCACCAACTGCAGAACAAGTGTCCCCTGAATCTATGGGGATATATTTCATTCAAACCAACACCTAATTTTGTTTTAAGATGAACAAGTAGGAGGAGGGAGAGGAGGAAGAATTAATGCACCTTTGTGTTAGTGTAACCTTCAGTCAGGCTGTTGGAGGATTTAACTCCAAGGAATATATTGAAGGAGTTTGGAGAGCTGCCCTGAGAGCGGATTTCTAGTGTATGGCATGTACATGTTACATAAGAGAACACAGATAACAGTTAGTGTTACTGCCTAGAAATGGCAAGAGATGAAAATGGCAGAGCAAGGATTAATTGTCCTATGTGTAACTGCAGAAAGTCACAAATGCATACATATGCATATATGCAGCTCAATATATGTGCATATAAAAGAAACATAGTCCTCATCAATATTTAGTGTTGCTTTTACTGTCCTTTAAATCCTAACTACAAACACAAGAGCAGCACTGTTTACAAGTTTCTTGATAATCTCGTCCACAGCACTTAAATAGGACTTGGCCCTCAGTGGCATTTTCCTTAGTACATACTACTTAATACTTTAGCCACAGTGCTTCCCAATCATTTGGATTATGATAAAGTTGCTTTGTTTGAGTACAGCAAAGAGATGAAGACAAAAAAATTCAGAGTTGTTGTCACCAGGGATAAGACATCACCAGCAACATGACTTAATTATAATGGGCCATGGTGTGGCTGAGGTCATTGTATCATCATTTAACTTCCTACCCATCGCTGTACTTTTAAGGAACCACCATTTTTGTAGAAACAAATGCATGTGTTTAGAATGATAAGGAACCAAGAAATAATTGAATAGACCTAAGTGTAATTCAAACACACTTATCCAAGTTTGGAAGAGGCAGGATTTCTGATTACCACAGGAATAGAAAATGAGTAGAAAGAAATGGATTTTTGCAAATACAGTGAATCCACTCTTAACAGGGCTCTATGTACCAAGGCAACTGGGTTATACACATCAATATAATCAACACCTTTAAGAAAAATCATATTGCCATATTCCTTCCTGGTCACACATGCTTTCCCCTAGAGAAGTTAAATTCCCCAAGTACCTTCACAGATTTATTCTTTAAGCAAGAGTGGCAGGATAAATAAATTGTATGTTACCAGCTGGCTCAGAAGTACCCATAGGGAGAAAACTATCGTCGTTTAGAAAAATACTTTGGCATTCTTCTTTAGATGTGTGAGATCTGAGGATATGATGTGGAAGGATGAACCAAGAACAAAAGGTTTAATTTTTACTCAAAAGTCCTCTGAATACTAGACTGAATAATTTCTCACCAGTTCATTGTGCAAATAAAGGAAAGAAGAAGAAAGGAAGAAAGGCTACAAGTACCCCAGGAAAGAAAACATACCAAACTCCCGAAGAAAAGAAAAGGTACAGTGGCTGGAGCCAAGTGACAAGGCTAACATGGTAATATAAGGGTAAAAAGGGTCACAGACAGCAACTTGGGAAACTTTTAGTTTTCTGTTTTCTTAATGTCCTTAGGCTCATTTATTCTTATGTTAGAGCAATCTAAAGGTCGCTATGAATTCATCATGTTCAATGGCCACTATTCACTTGTCAGCCTAATGAATACATCTGATATGAGACCCATAAGAGCTTAACTCTGATTTAATGAGCAGCTAATAAAGCAAGAAAAATGTAAGCTATTCTTACAAAAAAAGCAAGAAGAAATTAGTGACATTTTCCTTAATGTGTATTGCTTAGGAAATTAAATTCCTAGACTAAGATGTTTTAGAACTAGAGTTGTATTGTTAATTAACAGTTTAATAGACAGCAGAAGACAGAGATATGGAAGTTGCATGGGATGAGGAGTACATGTCAGGAAATCTTATTACTTCTATGGAATCTATTGTCCTCATTTAGAATCCTATGGCTCTCCTAGTCATTTGTAGAAAGGGGAACTCTTTCATTGGGCTATAATGCCAGGCAAAGAGAATATACTACTCCCAAATGGATGGGCAATATTGGAAGATCATAACCTAACAGTAGCTGAATAACTCTATAAAAAGATTTATAACACAACTTCTTAAGAATATCAATTAATACTATATGTCTTATGATGTGCTAAACATTCTTCGTATGCTGTTTTAGTTCATGCAAAAAATATTATGGATACTACTTTTATTTAGATATGTATTTTTATTCATTTCTTTTAATAAATAAAGAAACTGAGGTTCAAGGTAGTTTCTAAGACTCTAGTTACCTGCCTAAGGTCACCTTGTAGTTTAGACACTAGACCATTGCTTGCCCTTGCCTAGGTATCTTACCTCACCTTAAATCCTAGACCAAGTAATTCAGAATGCAATTCTAATCAATCCCCTAGTAATTAACATTCACAATTGCACTATTTTCTTCACAAATCCTTCACTAGTTCAGGTTCTTTGAAGTGTTTTCATCTCCAAAACATAAAATATGTGGCAATGGCTTAGACACTGGTGGTAAGTGGAAGATGGCAAAGGAATAAGAAATCTCCAAGGAAAAGCAAGGGAAATGGCTCCTAAATATTGCAGGTGAGTAAGGAGTTCACCCATCTCGTGTCACAGAAGGAAAAAATATCAAAGCAATTCCGATAATAACTGTGTAAGACCGAAAATGAACCAAATAAACTCCTAGATCTCGGTATTTGGTTTCAATCTCTGCAGAGAATGTAGAAGATGCACAGCTGACTGTGATAAAGTCCATCCTTGCAGGAGAGATGGCTGAAGAATGAAAATCTGGGCTCAGAAACAGAATCTGGTAAATAGTGGTACCAACCAGCCAGAGGCTGTCAAGAAGGTATAAGGCATAGGGCTAAAGTTCAGCTAAGGGTTTGTCTCTGAGATTTGTTTAAGCCTCTTTGAGACTTAAGGATATATCTCACATATAAGCCCAGGCAAATTCTGGAACTACTACCTGGTAATTCCATGGAAATTTTGAAACAATAAGTTGCCATGTTTTTAAACTAATCAAGCCTTTAAGGTGTTTCATGGTAGAGGGCACAATTCCAAGAGTTATTTACAATTAATTTTCTTAACATGATACATTTAAATAAAAATCTACTTTGAAATAAAATCTAAATGTAAACATTGTGACTTTCACTTGTCCTTTATTTCATATAAATTGATTAAGTATTCATTAAGATATTATTCATAATTGGTATCCTAATTTCTTCTAAGATAAACTGGAAAAACTTCCCAATCAGTCATTCTTGAAGACAATACATATATTCAATGTAAAGAAAGTTACTGCAGATGATGTGTGTAGGGGCTAATGTATCACCTTTGGGTACATTTGTGAGCCATGTGACTTCATATTACAGCTTATTAACTCTTTGATCCTTAGTTTCCTCCTTGATATGAGAATAATACTCGGTTCTCACAGTGGCTGTACAGGACATTGGTGCTGTACCTGGAATGAAGTAATATTCACATCCTTTCAGTTGTTAAGAAATGAGTTTTAGCTTCCAGAATGTGCGCTTCAAGTGTTAGCTTCAAGCATTAGACTAGTTCCAGAGCGAAGTATAGCTCTAGCCTAAGACAAAAGCAGGGGATGTAATATTCCAGTCAAGAAAGTAATCCATGGGGTAGTTCTGCTAAGCCAACTTGCTCTGGGAATTCCTTGTCTCTGCCTTTCCAAGAAAGTCTTCACGCTCAAAAGGCATTTATGTAGGCTCTGGGGATCTGAAAGCCAGTTCTCTCTCTCTCTCTCTCTCTCTCTCTCTCTCTCTCTCTCTCTCTCTCTCTCTCTCTCTCACACACACACACACACACACACACACACACACACCCTGTGAACCATCTCCTCAACCCCTCAATATATAGTATTTTGGCTTCATTCCTGACAGATTCATTCCACCCTATATATTTATCAGGATCGTTGAGTAAGGTATGTCTGTTTTCACTCAGGAAAGTCTCATTAAGAAAGTGAATATCTTGTACTCAAACTGATCTTACTTGCCTTGGCTGGCACAGCAAGTGAGATAATGTAGAAATAACTCTCCAGATAGAGAGTAATCTCAGCTCTCTTCTTTCAAATTTACTTAACGTAAACTTCCAAAACTCTTTCAGATATAAATTATTTAAATAATGACTAATGTATAGTTATTTAAATACTTATGATCCTAAAAAAGAAAAGAAAAGGGAGAAAATGAAAGATGGATTAAAGGGAAAGTTAATATCAGTGAAATAAAATAAATTTATGTTGTGGCCATTCTTTGAGGGCTGGCTTAACCTCTATGAAAATATAAGGAAAGGTTCTGATACTGGCAAATCCCAGCTATAAACAATAGGCCAAGTAATTAGCATCCATTCAATTCTCTATTAAAAATCTGATTTAACAAAAACAACAAAAACAGAACTTATTATCAAATAAAGTATATAACAGAATACAAATCAGTTGCGAGATTATAGACAAACTCAACTTCTCAGAACCAATTTCTTTATCTTGGAAGAGCAAATATTAATGCTCTTATCAGAAGGATGTTGTTGCTAATTCAACCTATATCATGTTGTCTCCATATTTTAGAAGGGCCTACTGGGTTATATTCCTAACACAGTGAAGTCAAAATGAAGCTATGTTACGCAAAGGTTAATCACTTGACAGACACTTTAGGTCTATATACTGACATTAAATCACAAGACTATACTGAGATCAAAACACAAGATACAGTCTGAAACGATAACAACAGCAACAATGAAACAAGGCATTTTATGCTTGTAATTACTTGTCCAGATGTGCATACATTGTATGTTGTGCAACTGTTTCTTCAGACTATCCTGGAGAACAGAGTGAAACTCCTAAGACCCAGAAGGATGTGAAATAAACAAGGCTCAGAAAAATAAAGGAAACTTGGAAGTTCCTGAAAGTTAAAGACATTCACAAGGCTCTCCTCAAAGTTTTTTTTTTTTTAATTTTATTTTATTTTATTTTTTTAAGTTACATTCCAAATCACTTCCCCTTTCCCGTTTCCTCCCTCCCCGAAAGTCCCATAAGCCCCCTTCCCTCCCTCTTTTCTCCGTTCAACCCCCTCTCATTACTCTGTCCTGGCATTCCCCTACATCCAGTCTTTCCAGGACCAGGGGTCTCTCCTTCCATCTTTTTAGAAATCTATTGATATGCTGATTGTGTCTAGGGTATTCTGAGATTCTGGGTCAATATCCCCTTATCAGTGACTTCATACCATGTGTGATCTTTTGTGATTGGGTTACCTCACTAAGGATGATATTTTCAAGTTCTGACCATTTGCCTAGGAATTTCGTGAATTCATTGTTTTTAATTGCAGAGTAGTATTCCATTGTGTAAAAGTTATGTAAGCAGTAAATATTATTACTGAAATGAGAACATTCAAATCACCAGATCTGCCTTCAAGTTGGGCAAAGTACTGCAGGGTTAAAACATTCATGAGCTGCTGCTGTCCTTGCTGGGTTGACCTTTTCCAAGACGTAGCTTCCTGGAAGGCACCCCAGTAAAGTTGCTGGTTTGCTGTGATGCAGCCTTGGATGGAGTCTTGTCTTTGGTTGTTGTCAATGAATTACACAGAGGAAAGAGATTCTACTCAGTATTTCCTCAGAAACAGTCCCAGAGCAATATAACTCCCCAGACTATGTTAATGGAGCACAATTATTGTCATTTATGAAGAATTACATTACCTGTTTTACTGTGGTTTTTGTTGTGGCCCTGGGATTCAAATGCTGGATCTTGGTCATGATAACAAAATATTCCACACTGAAGTTGCATCCATTGCCTCAAGATGATTTTTAGAAAACAAGAAACCCACAAAAATTTAAATATGCCTAGTATACCACATATCATTAAGAAATGTTTTCTGTTATTAACTAGAAGACTGGAGTTATAAAGAGAAAAATGATTAATTAGCATCTGTAATACAATGTGTGTATTATCTGAGTCTTTTTAACAGCCAAAGAGTACAACTGCCTGGTTATTTTATAATGGAAGCGACTTAGGGAAAAATGTTTAAAATAATGTGTCAAAGTCCTGGCTTCTACTGTATATGCCAGGGTTCAAACTCTGGCCATTTGGCACCTAGATATATACACAAACCAATCATGCTGTGCTAAGTAGGGAATTCATATGTTCACACGTGACTAGAAATCAGAGATTCCTGGGAACACTTGAAATAAAGTAAGAAATAAAGTAAACTTGGATAAAGCAGATTTAGGAAACAGCTATTTAAATGGCACTGACAGTGCAGAAATTGTTTAGTTTGAACAATACTGTGAACACAAGACCACTGCCATCCCCACTTCCACCTCCACCCAACCCCCTACCTTGCCTACATTCAGTGTGACCTCAGCAAGTATTTTCAATCACTCTGTAAGTGTTTTTCAAATGTTTCAGTGTTTCATTTGCTGACCACGTGGGAGGTCAACAATATACTGAGCCTGAGTTTTGAGCCTCAATTCTGACTTCCAGTTTACAGGAGATACCCCATCCTCTTAGATGTGGTGGGAAAAAAATTAAATTCTGCTTCTCACTGGATCATATACTTTGTAACAAAATGGGGCAATTGATGATGGGGCTATTTCAAATAAAACAACAGAAAAAAAACAAGACACGAAAAAAGAAAACCAATATTCTCTATACAAGAATGTTCCCCATAACATGATGAAATATTATTTTTGCATCTGGAGACCCATTTGTATCTCAGATGGAGATAATCTGAATTTTCCAGCCACTATCACCATGTCAAGTGTAATTGTCCATATTTGTCTGCTGTCACATTTTCCTTGCATTCTTCAACTTCTACATAGGCCTTTTCAATACATCTGGCCATCAGTTACAGGAGACCAACCCTTCAGCCCTTGAAATTGAGGCAGTTTAAATTGAGAGGAGATGGGAGTTTAAAATTCACAAGACACATTGGAGGCACAATATGGTAAAATGGTAGTTTTAAATTGAGACAATTTCCATTGACTAAAATGTATTATTACATATAATTTTACATGTTATAATTTATGTATGAAGAATACTAGAAAATTTAAAATTATATACATTCTTTACGTGTTGGCCAGCACTATTCTGGGTTAAATGCACAGTTAAACACTAAAGTTTACATACATTTTATAAGATATTTATGGGCCCAGGTAGAAAAGTAGGGGATTATTTAAAACATGCATTTATACATATTACAGCTTTCAGCAACTACATGGAATGACTAGTTTAAATGGACCTTTCAGTGGAGATTCACTATACGTGTTAAATGCCTGAAAGAGCAGAGCTAGAAATGGATTCATGAAAAAAAAATTCCAGGGCTTGAAAATACCCAATGTTTTGAGAAAAAGAGACTCTATCGACAAGAGTTCATCCTTCCACTGTCAGCTTTTCGAGAAGGGGGCTTCTGACTGCTGAGCTGCAAATGTGCACAGAGAGACAGAGAGAGGAGGAAGCAGAACGCAGCTACTTACAGGTTAAAGAGACAAACAGATAAAGCAGATGTTCTTTAAAAACAAAACCTGCTGTTCCTTGATGCTGAGAGATAAATGAGAGCTAAAAGTTCACGAAGAGAGAGAGAGCTCTTGTAAGAAGGCCAGCCCTGCAAATGGAAGCTTGAAAATGTTACATTCTAGCAAAGGGCACACAAAGCATACGAGGCATACAGGAAACAGACCAGCCTTCGCCTCCGGGGCTAGAGTCACCCACTTGATATTTATCTGCTCACCAGATACACATATATCCCTTATAAGATAAAGAATGGTAAGCATAATATCATTTTATACATAATGTTCAGAATTCCATAAAGAAAAAGTTCAGGTATGACAAAAAAATAAAACAGCAATAACAAAAAACAGATAAACCAAAATATAAGAAAAAAATTAAGGGGAAAAGCTAGTAGATACAAATACTGACAGAGATTCAGGGTTAAGGGAAACAGTTATTCTGGAACCAAAGAAATGGAAGAAAAGATTAAAAGTCTCAACAAAGAAGTTTTTAAAATGTTAATCGTAATACTTACTTCAAAAATAAAAATGCAGGCTGGAGAGATGGCTGAGTGGTTAAGAGCACTGAATGCTCTTCAAGAGGTCCTGAGTTCAAGTCCCAGAAATCACATGGTGGCTAACAAACGTCTACAATGGGATCTGATACCTTCTTTTTTTTTTTGGTTTTTCAAGGCAGGGTTTCTCTGTGTAGCCCTGGCTGTCCTGGAACTCACTATGTAGAACAGGCTGGCCTCGAACTCAGAAATCCTCCTGCCTCTGCCTCCCAAGTGCTGGGATTAAAGGCGTGCGCCACCACCGCCCAGCTCTGATACCTTCTTCTGGCATGCAGGTGTACATGCAGATGCATAAAATAAATAAATCTTAAATAAAATAAAATTGTCAAGATGATGGTTATAATTGTAGATTAAATGTAAAAATAGAATACTGATGAAGAAAAAAATTAGATTTTTAAAAGTAGCTGAGTTTTAGTGAAGTAAATGTTGGAAAGTAGTTATTCAAAGGGTAATACAAGGTCTACTTTTGACACACATATCGCACCATGAGAAGGTTTAATGTGTAGATATGTTTTTAAACATTTTTGAAATGATCCCTTTTAATTTTTTATGTGCAATTGAGTTTTGCTTGCATGTATGTCTGTGTGAGGGTGTCAGATCCCCTAGAACTGGTGTTACAGACAGTTGTGAACTGCCATGTGAGTGCTGGGAATTGAACCAGGGTCCTCTGGAAGAATAGCTAGTGTTCTTAACCTTTGAGCCATCTCTCCAGCCCTGAGTACAGATACTTTATTGGAGTTGGGAGCAGGAAGGTGGTCCAAAAACAGTAGAAAAAACAATGGTGAAGTTTCCCAGATCTGATGAAGTACAAGTCACAATTTCCAAGAATTCCACATATTCTTTTTTTTTAAAGATATATTCTTTATATACATTTCAAATTTTGACCCCTTTCCTGGTCCCCTCCTCCTCTGAAAATCCCATAAGCCATCTCCCCTTCCCCAATCAACCCTCCCCCACGTCCCTGTCCTGGTATTCCTCTACACTACTGTATCAAGTCAATCCAGGACCAAGGGCCTCTCCTCCCTTTGGTTTCTAACAAGACCATCCTCTGCTGCCTATGAGTCTGGAGCCATGGGTAAATCCATGTGTACTCTTTGGTTGACGATTTTGTCCCTTTGTACTTGGGGAGTACTGGGTGACACATTGTTGTTCCTCCTGTGGCACTGCAGACCCCTTCAGCTCCTTGGGCCCTTTTACTAGCTCCCCCATTTGGGACCCTGTGCTCACTTCAATGGCTGGCTGAGAGTGTCCCCCTCTGTATTTGGTATGCACTGGGAGAGCCTCCCAGATGACAGCTATATCTGGCTTCAGTCAGCCAGCAATTGTGGGCATCCACAGTAGTGTCTGGGTTTTGTAACTGTATATAGGATGGATCCCTGGGTTGGGTAGTCTCTGGATGGTCTTTCCCTCAGACGCTGCTCCAACTTTTGTCTATGAATCTCATTCTGTGGGTACTTTTTCCCCTTTCAACAAAGGACCCAAGGATCCATACTTTCTTCTTCTTCCTTCTTGGGCATCATTTGATATGTGAAATGTGTCTTGGCTATTCCGAGCTTCTGGGCTAATATCCACTTATCAGTGAGTGCACGGCATGTGTGTTCTTTGTGATTGGGTTACCTCACTCAGGATGATATTTTCCAGTTCCATTCACTTGTCTAAGAATTTAATGAATTCATTGTTTTTAATGGCTGAATAGTACTCCATTGTGTATATATACCACATTTTCTGTATCCATTCCTCCATTGAGGGATATCTGGGTTCTTTCAAGCTTCTGGCTATTATAAATAGGGCTGCTATGAACATAGTGGAGCATGTGTCCTTATTACATGCTGTAGAATCCTCTGGGTATATGACCAGAGTGGTATAGCAGAGTCCCAAGGTAGTACTATGCCCAGTTTTCTGAGGAACCGCCAAACTGATTTTCAGAGTGGTTGTACCAGCTTGCAATACCACCAGCAGTAGAGGAGTGTTGTTTTTTCTCCACAACCTATCTAGCACCTGCTGTCTCCTGAGTTTTTTATCTTAGCCATCTGGTGTGAGGGGAAATCTCAGGGTTGTTTTGATTTGCATTTCCCTGATGACTGAGGAGGTTGAACATTTCTTTAGGAGCTTCTCAGCCCTTTGAGTTTCCTCAGTTGAGAATTCTCTGTTTATCTCTGTTCCCCATTTTTAATAGGATTATTTGGTTCTCTGGAGTCTAACTTCTTGATTTCTTTGTATATATTGGATATTAGCCCTCTGTTGGAAGTAAGGTTGTTAAAGATCTTTTCCCAATTTGTTGGTTGCCATTTTGTCCTATTGACAGTGTCCTTTGCCTTACAGAAACTTTGTAATTTTATGAGGTCCAATTTGTCAATTCTTGATCGTAGAGCATAAACTATTGGTGTTCTGTTCAGGAAATTTTTCCCTGTGTCCATGTACTCGAGGCTCTTCCCCACTTACTTTTCTATTAGTTTCAGTGTGTCTGGTTTTATGTGGAGGTCCTTGTTCTACTTGGACTTGAGCTTAGTACAAAGAGATAAAAATGGATCGATTTGCATTTTTCTACATGCTAGCCACTAGTTGAGCCAGCATCATTTGTTGAAAGGGCTATCATTTTTCCACTGGATAGATTTAGCTCCTTTGTCAAAGATCAAGTGACCATAGGTGTGTGGGTTCATTTCTGGGTCTTCAATTCTTTTCCATTGATCTACCTGCCTGTCACTGTACCAATACCATGAAGTTTTTAACACTATTGAGGTTTGAAATACTGATTACCCCAGAAGTTCTTTTACTATTGAGAATAGTTTTCTCTATCCTGGTTTTTTTGTTAATCCAGATGAATTTGAGAATTGCTCTTTCTAATTCTATGAAGAATTGAGTTGGGATTTTGATGGGGATTGCATTAAATCTGTATATTGCTTTTGACAAGATGGCCATTTTAACTATATTAATCTTGCCAATCCACGAGCATGGGAAATCTTTCCATCTTCTGAGGTCTTTTTCAATTTCTTTCTTTAGAGACTTGAAGTTCTTGTCATACAGATCTTTCACTTGGGTTAGAGTAACACCAAGATATTTTATACTGTTTGTGACTATTTTGAAGGGTGTCATTTCCCTAATTTCTTTCTCAACATGTTTGTCCTTTGAGTATAGGAAGGCTTCTGATTTGTTTGAGTTAATTTTATATCTGGCCACTTTGCTGAAGTCGTTTATCAGCTGTAGGAGTTCTCTGGAGTTTTTTGGGTCACTTAAGTATACTGTCATATCATCTGCAAATAGTGATAGTTTGACTTCTTCCTTTCCAACTTGTATCCCTTTGGACATCCTTTTGTTGTCTAATTGCTCTAGCTAGAACTTCAAGTACTACATTGAATAGATATGGAGATTGAGGGCAGCCTTGTCTAGTCCCTGATTTTAGTGGGATTGCTTCAAGTTTCTCTCCATTTAGTTTGATGTTGGCTACTGATTTGCTGTATATTGCTTTTACTATGTTTAGGTATGGGCTTTGAATTCCTGATCTTTTCAAGACTTTTAGCATGAAAGGATGCTGAATTTTGTCAAATGCTTTTTCAGCATCTAATGAAATGACCATGTGGTTTTTTCTTTGGGTTTGTTTATGTAGTGGATTACATTGATGGATTTCCCTATATTGAACCATCCCTGCATCCCTGTGATGAAGCCTACTTGATCATGGTGAATCATCATTTTGATGTGTTCTTGGAATCAGTTTGCAAGAGTTTTATTGAGTATTTTTGCATCAATATTCATAAGGGAAACTGGTCTGAAGTTCTCTTTCTTTGTTGGATTTCTGTATGGTTTTGGTATCAGCATAATTGTGGCTTCAAAGAAACAGTTGGATAGTGTTCCTTCTGTTTCCATTTTGTGGAACAGTTTGAAGAGTATTGATGTTAGGACTTCTTTGAAGGTCTGATAGAATTCAGCACTAAAACCATCTGGACCTGTGCTTTTTTTGGCTCCTGGTTTTGTTGATTATTTGTATGGCTCTTTTTGTTTCTACTTGGTTGATTTCAGCCCTGAGTTTGATGATTTCCTACCTTCTCCTCTTGGGTGTATTAGCTTCTTTCTGTTCCAGAGCTTTCAGGTGCACCATTAAGCTGCTAGTATATGCTATCTCCAGTTTCTTTTTGGAGGCAGTCTGGGATGTGAGTTTTCCTCTTAGCACTGCTTTATTGTGTCCCATAAGTTTGGGTAGGTTGTGCCTTCATTTTCATTAAATTCTAAAAAGTCTTTGATTTCTTTCCTTATTTCTTCCTTGACCAAGGCATCATTGAGTAGAGCATTGCTCAGCTTCTATGTGTATGTGGGAATTCTGTTGTTTTTCTTGCTATTGCCTTAGTCCATGCTGATCTGATAGGAGGCATGGGATTATTTCTATCTTCTCATATCTGTTGAGGTCTGTTTTGTGACGAATTATATGATCGAATTTGGAGAAGGTACCATGAGGTGAGAAGAAGGTGTATTCTTTTGATTTAGGATGAAATGTTTTATATATATATATATATATATATATATATATATATATATATATATATATATATATATGTTAAATCCATTTGGTCCAAAAGTTCAATTAGTTTCATTGTGTCTCTGTTTAATTTGTGTTTCCCTGATCGGTCCATTGAGGAGAGTGGAGTGTTGAAGTCACCCACAATTATTGCGTGAGGTGCAATGTGTGATTTGAACTTTAGTAAAGTTTCTTTTATGAATGAGGGTGCCCTTGCATTTGGAGCAGAGATGTTCAGAAATGAGAGTTCTTCTTGGTAGATTTTTCTTTAATGAGTATGAAGTGTCCTTCCTTGTCTTTTTTGATGACTTTAGGTTGAAAGTCAATTTTATCCGATATTAGAATGGCTACTCCAGCTTGTTTCCTGGGACCATTTGCTTGGAAAATTGCTTTCCAGCCTTTTGCTCTGAGGTAGTGTTTGTCTTTGACACTGAGCTGCATTTCCTGTGTGCAGCAAAATGCTGGGTCCTGTTTACATATCCAGTCTGTTAGTCTATGTCTTTTTATTGAGGAATTGAGTCCATTGATGTTAAGAGATATTAAAGAATAGTGATTGTTGCTTCCTGTTATTTTTGATGTTATTTTCATGTTTAAGTGGTCATCTTCTTTTGGGTTTGTTGAATTAAGATTACTATCTTGCTTTTTCTAGGGTTGTAGTTGCCCTCCTTATATTGGTGTTTTCCATCTATTATCCTTTGTAGGGCTGGATTTGTGGAAAGATATTGTGTAAATTTGATTTTGTCATGGAATATCTTGGTTTCTCGATCTATGGTGATTGAGTGTTTTGCTGGGTATAGTATTCTGGGCTGGCATTTGTGTTCTCTTAGAGTCTGTATGAGATCTGCCCAGGATCTTCTAGTTTTCATGGTCTCTTGTGAGAAGTCTGGTGTAATTCTGATAGGTCTGCCTTTATATGTGACTTGGCCTTTTTCTCTTACTGCTTTTAATATTCTTTCTTTGTTTAGTACATTTGGTGCTTTGATTATTATATGACAGGAGGTATTTCTGTTTTGGTCCAGTTTGTTTGGAGTTTTTAGACTTCTTGTATGTTCATGAGCATCTCTCTCTTTAGGTTAGGGAAGTTTTCTTCTATAATTTTGTTGAAGATATTTACTGACCCTTTAAGTTATAAATTTTTACTTTCTTCTATACCTATAATCCATAGGTTTGGTCTCCTCATCGTGTCCTGGATTTTCTGGATGTTTTGGGTTACAAGTTTTTTGCATTTTGCATTTTCTTTGACTGTTGAGTCAATGCTTTCTATTGTATCTTCAGCACCTGAGATTCTTTCTTCTATCTCTTGTATTCTGTTGTTGATGTTTGCATCTATGACTCCTGATTTATTTCCAAGGTTTTCTCTCTCCAAAGTTGTCTCCCTTTGTGATTTCCTAGTTGTTTCTACTTCTGTTTTTAGATCTTGGATGGTTTTGCTCAGTTCCTTCACTTGTTTGTTTGTGTTTTCCTATAATTCTTAAGGGATTTTTGTGTTTCCTCTTTCAAGACTTCTGCCTGTTCTCCTGTATGTCTTTAAGTGATTTTTGGGTTTCCTCTTTATGGGCTTCAATCTGTTGACCCATGTTCTCCTGAATTTCTTTAGGTGATTTTTGTGTTTCCTTTTTAAGGGCTTCTACCTGTATACTCATGTTCTCCTGTACTTCTTTGAGAGAGTTATTTATGTCCTTCTTGAAATCCTCTATCAGCATCATGAGATGTGATTTTAAATCCAGGTCTTGCTTTTCTGGTGTGTTGGGGTATCCAGTACTTGCTGTTGTTGGAGAACTTGGTTCAGATGGTGCCATGTTGCCTTTGTTTCTGTTGCTGATGTTCTTGCATTTGCCTTTTGTCATCTGGTTATCTCTGATGTTAGCTCTGTTGCTGTCTCTGACTGTGGCTTTTCTGTGCTCCTGGGAAACCTGTTCTCTCTGTGTACACTGGTATGTAGGTACTCCTGTGAGACTTGCTCTCTTGTTGTTGTATTTGAGTATGTAGTTCTGTGGCCCCGATCAACTCTGGGTGCAGGTAGTAATTGGAAGACTCCTGTCCAAGCTATTTCTTTGCTCTTGTGTCCTCAGGGTTTCTGACTGTTTCCTCTGAGCAGCAGGGGTGGTCCTACCTGTTCTTCCTGGCCTCTCTGCACTCCTGAGTGGTTATGATATTGTACACGGTGGCAGAGGGTGGTCCCAAGCAAGAGAAGGATACCTGAGGGTTTTCTCCAGAGGGTTCTGGGTGTGATCCTCTGGCGAGGGTGGTTCTACTTGTGCAGGTAGTCCTCTCTGCACTCCTGGTTGGTTAAGCTGTCTCCCTGCGCCACTTGGGTATGGCACCCTGTGCCAGAGGATGGACCCAAGTTGGAGACCGAAACTTGTGGTGGGGTTGGGGGTGGGGATAGGGGTGGGGCTTCCGCCAGAGGTTTCCCTGCCTGAACCTCTGAGCTGCAGGGCAGGTCTCACCTGTCCTGTCTTCTCTGTGCCATTGGGTGGCGTGCTGCGGCAGAGGATGGTCCCAAGCTGGAGACAGAAACTGGAAGGCTTCTGCCAGAGAGTTCTGGACCTGATCCTCTGAGCTGCAGGGCAGGTCTCACCTGTGCTGTCTTCTCTGAGCTGCTGGCAAATTCCGCATATTCTAAACATAGTGAGTACTCAGAAAGATAACCCTAAGTTGCCACTGTAAAGCTGTCAGAAACCAAGTATAGTTAATCTGGGGCACAGAAGAAATGAAGTGGTGATATGAATAAAGGTGAATGAATGAAGCCAGACAAATAGTTTATTCATGTGTCAATTTCACAACTATTTATTCATCTAAACCATGCAATATAGTGGCATGCTTTTTGTATTTTTACCAATTCACTGCCTATTGAATTTGGAGACATACCATGTCCTTCGTTCCTAATTCTGGTCATCTATTGTTGTTTTTACTACATGATCAATGGAGGCTTATCACCTTCTCAAATAATTATTTTTAATTTTATTTTTTTATTACAGTGTGTTCTATTTCATTTATGTCTGCTGTTTGCTCTTATTGTGTCTATTACTCTGCTCACTTTAGATTTCACATTTTCTAAGGTTTTCCTGTTAGAATGCAAAGTCTTTAACATCTCCATTTCAAAAATTTATACAAGTTTAGGAATATAAATTTCTCCTAAGTATTATTTTGATGTTAAGTGTTCTTATTTTATTTGTTTTTTTTAATTTTATTTTATTTTCTAAGTTTTTTTTATTTACATTCAAAATCATTTCCCCTTTCCCGTTTCCTCCCTCCCCGAAAGTCCCATACAAAACAAAGCAAAACTACTATAGTTTCAATTTGATCCGGTTGATTTAATTGTGTTAAAATGAATTTCCAGTATTGATTTTTTTTTTTATGTTCTGTGACTTCAATCATTTTAATTATTTGGAAAATAGTTTTATGGCATATTCATGCACACACATGCTTACTGTATACATATGATCTGAATACTTGCAATGCTCCCAATATTCAGAAGTTGAAATCTAGTCCTTCCCTTCCTGCCTCCCTGCCCACATAATGTCATCCAGAGGTGGGCCTCTCAGCAGAGATGGAGATAAAGTTAAAGAAGACAGAAAGAAATCATTTATGCATGTAATGAGGTGGAGCCTTTGAGGGTGAAATCAGTATCATATAAAATTGACCCCAGAGAGCAGGCTTGCTTTTCACTTCATCTGAGAGTAGGAAAAAATGCTACCCAATGCCACCATAAACCAGGAGAAAGTCTTTTGACATGGAAAGAATCTTCCAGCATCTTCATCTTGTACTTCCTAGACTCCAGACTGTGAGAATTAAATCTTCGTAGTTTGCTGATTATTTGGTTTATAAAGTTTTGTTTCAACAGCCTATATGTGTCGTATTGTAGTATTCATTGTAATGTTTTACAGGTGTCAATTGAATACAATTATTCACTGGTTTCTGTACTTGTTTTTTGTCAATTTACATTTTCGGTTTGGGAAAGAGGGGTTACCTGCTGTAATTATGTATTTATTTCTTTAATTTATGCAAAAGTTGTCTCAAGTGTTTTGAAACTCTGCCATAAAAATATTTTATGAGGGTTTTGTATTCTTAATAAATTGAATATAAACCATGCTATAAAAATATATGACATAAAAAACTGTGCCATGATCATCTTTATGTCTAGTAATATTTTTAATTTTAAAACATGCTTTATATAATACTAATATACACCTTTCTTTTTGTTAGAACTAGAATGGCTATATTTTTTTAATGTTAATTTGCTTTGCATCTGCCAAACCTTATATTTAAGACATTTTTCATGCAGATTAAATACAATCTGGTCTAGTCATTTATGCAGCTTTATCATTTCTGCAACGTAATGGTGGTATTTATTCATTTATAATTAATGTAGTTACTAATTTAAGAGATTTTTAAAGTACTTTTTTGAAAACTGATTCATTTCTACCTTTATTTGCATGTATGTGGGTATCTGTGTGTCAAGGGGGCTGGGAGAAATGGGTAGATCTCTTAGAACTGTGAGCTATCCAGTATGTGCATGTTGGGAGCCAAACTCATGTTCTGCAGAAAAGAAGCAAGTGCCCCTAACCACTGAGCAATCCTTTGAGTTCACTGCTTTTTATTGTTTCATTCATTCCTTTGAACTGTTCTTTCTTCTGTTTTTTTTTCCTCTGCCTGGATTAAGCACTTTATCTGTTCCTACTCATCTTCTCTGGTAGCTCTGGTAGTCGCTGTTCTAAACGGTATCATCTTTGTGTTGAGCTTACCACAATCTATCTTCAATAGCACTATACCACATGAAGTAGTGTGCCTTCATGGTGCCTTTTCCCCTTGCTTCTCTTCCCAACTTACATTACCTGTTCTACATTCTAGCACTCTGATCTGTGACCGCTTTGTTGTCCAAAGAAATAAATTCCAGGGATGAAGAAACCCTTTGGACATGTGGGTTCGCTTTGGTTCTGAGCCCTTTACCTGTTTACTCTTTGCACTGAAGTTACATTTACATATATTGTTGTAAACAGAGAGTCAACTGAAACCCATAGGCGTGGTAAATTAGCAAACCGCCTCAGCATCCACCCACTTGGACTTTATGTGCGGCGGTCCTTGACTGAAGGTAGAAAAGGATTACAATATCCAAATGTGTTACTCAGCAATCCTGGAAGAAGCAAGATCAATAAAGAAAACAGCTATAAGATTTGCACTGCATCTATTGTAATAGAAAAGGATAAGTAGCTCTTTCTGGGATTAACAGTGTTTTAGAGAATCATTTTACACGAAGATACACCCGTTGATGACACAGTAATAACAGTGGCTATTTATTTATTGTCAATGGGCATTAAGTGTGGCAGAAAATATTGGTTCCAGCTGAAGGATCACATCTCTGCCGCCGCTGTCACATTGATCTTGATTGCATTAAGCACGCTATAGGTAGTTGGAGAAGAAATTTCTGCTAATTGCAAAGTGAGTTAATAATTACCTAATTGTTAATTATCTAGCAATTAGATAACAATTATCTAAATTTTTCATTTGTCAGTAAAATTTATCAATTAACAATTGGTTGACTGACAGAGTGTTTCACAGTTGGTTGCACATTTAGGCCATTGCTTCTCACAGTATCAACCTTGGATCTAAGATGCCTTCATATCCTGAATACAGTTTGAGTGGCCAAAGCATGTGTGATTTTCTGTCAATATAACTCGAGTAAGGAAAACTCTGAGTCACTGGATAGCAATTTTTACAAAATTTTTGTCCTTGTTCATTAATCTATTAGGCCCTATTTACTTGCTTCTCATTTAGGACAACTTGTTGGTCAAGACTTGCATTACCTAATTTTATACATTGGATGTATTTTCCACACTACCCCCTCTGGGACAGAATATCACAAAATTGCAATTCCAATGTCCCCCAAAGAACATGAAAATCTATATATAATTTAGACCCACATTCTTTTTCACATCTCTGTGCATAAAAATGTATCACAAAGCTGCGACTAGAAGACAGCCCCTGCAATGCCCCTGTAGACATACTATGTGTGAACCATGCACTCATTTAATTCAGAGTCATTAGGTCCTCTTCACTTAGGTTGTATTGACTCAATTATTAATACCTGGTGGCATATGTTTGCCAATGGACATGTCAAAGTAACTAGAAATGCATATTTATTGTTGAAGCTAAGATCGTGTCATCCCCTGGCAAACTATGTTTAAGTTTCAACTGCGGCTTCTTATACAAGTTGATCATATAACTTTTTAATAAATCAAGACAATAAGACTGAGGTAAGACTGAGATGTAACTGCAGTGGAGAAATGTAATATGGCCATCATGCCACCAGCAAGGCAAAATTGATTACTTCAAGGAAAAGTATTAGTCACAAAGGAAAGGTTGGTTTGTCTTGGTATTCTAAGGGTAACACTGAAGTGAGGTACAATTGGACATCTTGAAGACAAGCAAAAAAGGCTTCTAAGGGTAATATTTAGTAAGGCTGTAATTATAAATCAAGCTTTTTCACCTCTAACTCCCACTCTGAAAGTTCCTATTAGCTAGCCACCCTCATAGACCTTATTCATACCATACAGCTCCAGAGAGACTAAAAAGCAGTCTATCCATAGTGAATTTGAGTTCTCCCTACTTGGGGTTCAAATCTGAGTCTCACCTTCCCAGTGGAAAAGGTATTTAGGACAGTTTGAGAGAATATATCGGTCAATATAACTGATATTGATATTGAAAATCAATAATAATTGATTTTCTGTCAATATAATTCGAGTAAGGAAAACTCTGAGTCACTGGATAGCAATTTTTACAAAATTTTTGTCCTTGTTCATTAATCTATTAGGCCCTATTTACTTGCTTCTCATTTAGGAAAACTAAATGAGAAGTAACTCATTTAGTTTTCCTAAATGAGAAGCAAGTAAATAGGGCCTAATAGATTAATAACTATTAACTAGTTATTAATCTCAGTAACTCTTGAAAGCTAATCTATATTTCAACTTTATATCCCATACAAAGGATACAATAAATACAAATCACCAATGCAGAAGATTGCATATAAAATCAATCTGATAGTGATTCTTTGATATGCTGTGTTCTCTTTCCACCTATATACTGTCCAAATAGCCTTATTTTTAAGTTTTATATAAAGGGAGATTAGAGACAAATGACAGAATACAAAAAAAATAATACTCTCCTATGTCTGAGGATCCTGACCTATTCTTTCAAAATGAAAATTTGATTAGGCTCTGTCTCCAGCCTTCTATTTAGAGATTATTGCCCAGGAATGAAATGGGTAGCTGGATAACCGAAGTCCTTAACATCTTCCTAAGAATAGCTGATAACCTATATCTGAGGCATATTGTTCTTTTGGCTTGGAACTTCCTGTCTTCTGGATTATGACTCTTTTTCCAAGCAGTAATGTCTTAAGACATCCATTGTGATGTATTTTCTATGGCCTTCTGACAGGTCCTTCATTCTTTCCGATGAAAGCAAAACTTCAATTCTAATAAAATCAATATTGGACTTTAACATGATGAACATAGCAAACAATATTCCTACTACCAACAACCTCTTTTAGAAACCATATAATCTCTAATATTTCCCATACCCTCTTCTCCATCAGCGAAGTAGTGCTATGATCGTACAGGAATTTAGAAGACCCAGAATCCTACAATGATGTTGTCTAGTTTCCCCATATTTCAGTTCCTCCTTCTAAAATGAGAATTATGGCCAATGTAGTGCTTACTGTACCCCTCTCAAGATATAATTCCATCCTAAAGTCAAGTTATCTAAACCAGAAATATTATTTTTAAAAAAGTATCAGTTAAAACATTCAAAATATCTTTTAATAAATGAATGACAGTAACTACAAGGATCTCTAGACATTTAGTCAGGAGCTCCTGTCCTATATATGACTGCCTCCTTGCCTTCTGAGAAACATTTTTCATTCATAGATGCCTTTTATTAGTGTTCAGTCTCTTGAGTAAGCATTGGTACATTTTTGAGGATCAACTGTTACTTTTCTAGTCTTCATGAAGGATGCTCACCAATACAAGAGTTTGAGACTCAGGTCTTGGAATTCTGTAAAGTCTATACTTTTCAAGCCAAGCCACTCTGCGTGTTGGGTTGGCTGTCTGTTTTAAATGTTCATGCTCTCTTAGCAAGCATCTTGCATGTTTGCCTCAGGAATATCACATCACTAATTGTTAGTTAACCTCTCTGATTACTATGTAGGCTATGTTAACTATTAAGACAGACATGCCCAATTGACCTCAGTCATTTCAATGCCAATCTATGGCTTTAGCAACACCAGTATGTTCCTATTTTCGGTAACATGGAGACTGTGTTAATGCCTCCTTTACTCGTATATCTCAGGGTCTTAGTGAAAGGAGTGAGAGTTCTAATTTCTCATCAGGACAGAAGCCATAGTGACTCCATATTACAATCATACATTTATCCCTAGCCCATCCTCCTTGTCCTTGCATTTAATCAAACACATTTTACTCTAGGGATTTCTAATCGTCACTTTACTTAGGGAAATCCACAATTGGACATTGGTTTCTTCTGGTACAACCTCGTCAATCAACCTAAAAGTTCTGATAAATTCATCTATCCATGAATTCATCCAGAATCTTGGTCAAGAAACTTAGTATATCATTCCCACACCTGTTACAGGAAATATTAAAAAATGAACCTGCACATTCCTGCACTTGTGCCAGCAACTCTCTGCCCCTGCGGCCTAGCGGGCCATGTACTAGCAGGCAATGGCCAACCTATTATTATCTCGTGGAGACCCTCTGGCCCGGAGCTCCTGAAATGTCTCTACCCAACTTGTTAAGTTCCCCCTAGTGGGTCACTACCCCACCTACCCCGTGCTTCAAATCCTCCAGGGCCTATGTGGTGCACCTCAGGCAAACCCATACTTTGCCACTGTACTTTTTTCCTTTGAACCCAGACAAGCCACTATGTGAAGGAAAACACAACACAAACTTAGTTCAGAAATGACAGTAATTCAATTGCTTGGCGCAGCAACTAAAATCATAATCTTGTAAGACTTATTAAACGTAATTCCTTTGGTAGCGAATCATGGAGGATCCACCATTGAAACTGGGAGACACTCTTAGCTACGTCTTGTCCTCATTTCTATTCCCATCCAAAACGGCCCTAACTCTCTCTTCCTTCTCTTCCTCTATCCAACTCAGAAGTCCTGCCTACTCGTTCAGTGATTGGCTCCTTTATTCGCTAGGGGATTGGTTCACAAGAAGTCAACTGGGTATGTTACTCCTCTGCAGCCTCTCCCAGGAGAGCAGAATTAGCCTCAAAATACAAACAACACCAGGCCCATCCACAACACACATCTATTTTTAAGATCAGTTAATATATTTTGCAATGTTCATCTGGCTTTACGTTTGTAGTTTGTTCCTCAAACTCTGTGTTATTTCCCTTTGTAAAATAAGATGCACAAAATAGGGTCTTTTCATATGCTCACTTCATTGTTGCAATAAATCAACATTTGTTGAATGTGCAACAAGTTCAATAGTAAATGAGTAGTTTGACTTATTGGTCTTGGAATCATTTAATTTTGTGGAGAAAAGGAGAATTCACTCTTCTTGTCATTGTCTCCTTTAAAAGACTTAGCCTACTTCACTAGACTTTGTGTGAATTATGTACTGTATTCTCTCTGTGATTAATTATACTTGACAGACATGTATATATAATATTTTTCATTCCTAGACGTCACTTATTATTCATATGTGATAGTCTTTATGTAATCTTTTAGCTTTTAGGTAGTATTCTAATAGAGTGGTTTCTATTTTCTAAGGGATATAAATAATCTAATATTTTCTTGCTAAAGTAAAATTCAATATTAGCATTTAGTGCAATGTATCTAGAAATTTAGATGACTCTCTTCAAGAGAAAGACTTGGTGCTGAAAAACCCTTTCAACAAATTTCCCTGTACCTGTGTCAGGGATTTAGCAGAGCTCACCACACAACATCTTTGTGTTTATTAGCAGGACCAGGCAGACTCCATCTTCTGTTCTGAACCCCCTTCAGTTTTTCCCAGGGCTAGTATCTACAGAAAGGAAATCTTGACCTAGTTAGTCAATTGCTCTTTAGACGTTCTTGGATGAAAGACATTACAACATTCCCATTTTATAGTTCTTTTGTTAAGTGAAATAAAAACTTGATGTAAAGCAAAAGGCTTTAAGTGCTCCTTTCACTGTTCCCTTTTCTACAAAATTGAAGTATACACTAGCAAGCTGGTGAAGATTTACCAGCGTACATGAAGCTGTTTCTATCTCCTTTCCATCACTTGGCAATGGGCCTGGGCTTGTCTAGGCTTTTTAGTGTAATGGGGATTTATTCTTTAATTTCACTTTAGCTGAAACAAAACACACACAAAAAAGCACACTGGTTCCTTAAAATACCATTGTTCACTTGCATCAAATAAATATGAGTCCCTCCATTATAACCTAGACAGCATTTCCCCCTGAAGCCTTCCTCTGGAATCATACATGTCCAGAAGATAATAGCATCTTCAAAAGCATCATCTTCTATGAAATTCCTTTTTCGAATCATGAAAGCCCTCCCTGTAATTTCTTCTTGGATGAATTGCTTTTAATTACCTTTCTTTTTTTGCCTTCAGTCCTATTGTCTGAATTAAACTTAGCATTGATATGGTGTTATAAGACAGCCATATAATATTTATAACATTTCCATCCTGAGTTTTTCTTCAAAAGAGACATTTTAACGGCATTGTTTTTTGCTTCATTCTCCTGCACAAGTGGACAATTCCTGTTCATTCTGAAAGACTAGCATATACACATTCTGACCTGTATCCTTAGCTCAAACTTAAAACATTTGGAGTAGAATGTCATAAAATTTATGATACCCAAGTAAACTAAAGGAACTATTTTAAACATAAGAAACAGAAAGGTATTTTGTGGGATGCACAATGGACGGAGATATGTTAAGTTTCTGTTACTGGGCAACAAAATACTACAACTTGGAACAACATCCGTTTGTCAGTTCATGTTTCTCTATGGCAGAGGTATGGCTAAGTCATGGGAGGGGCCAAACATCATAAAGTAGTGGTTCTCAACCTGTGGGTCTCGAACCCTTTGGGGGTTGCATATCAGATATCGTGCATATCAGATATCTATATTATGATTAATAACAGTAGCAAAATTAGAGTTACAAAGTAGCCAAGTCTTATAATCTTATGGTTGGGGATCACTATCACATACAGAACTATATTAAAGGGTCTTAGCATTAGCAACATTGAGATCTACAGTAAAGCATTCGTCATGATGCTACGGGGCTGATTTCTTGACTAGATGCACTAGAATCACCTTGAAGCTTATTTTTGTTGGCATCTCTGTTCGTTCCTCTTGTAAGACTGCTGTGTGTGTGTGTGTTTCTCTTTGGCCTACAGTCGAGGGAGGCTGTCAGCTCAGAAAGACCCCTCATATTCTTTGTGTGGCCTGAGGCATCCTCTAACTTCAGGACAGTAATTGGTCCTCAGTTGCTTGAGCTTCTCTGAAATCCTTCATATTTGTTAGATCCTTGGCAATATAATGTGCATAATCACAAGAGTGATGTCTTCCCTAAACCAAGGTCCCATGCATACTCAAGGAGAGACTTCTGAGAGTGAAGGTCATTGGTCTGTGGAATTCTAGTCAATATGAGGCCTAAATAGAAGCTTCTTAAGGATCACTGAATTCTCACTATGATTATATTTCTTTAAGGGATATCAAATTTACCACAAATTAGTATTAGATCATACTGGTATTCCGTTGACTATTTACTACCAAACTGTAATTTTAGGTTTGGTTTTTAATATAACAAAAACAGAAATTAAAAAATTAAACTATTCATTGATATAAAAAAATCAATAGTCCTGGGAATTCACTTTTATATTTTCCTTATAAAGTGTTTCAATCTACTTAAATGACACTATTCTCATTCAGTCCTCCATAGAAATAAAGACCCTGACAGCAGAAGGAGTTAATGAATGCAATAGAATTTTCAACACCTTGTCATTTGCTGCCATCTCTGCCATCACCTCTGGCCCCAAGGGAATTAGCTATTTGAAGAAAGGTCATAAGGCCTCAAATGGCACTGGAACTTGCATGTGAAATGACACCATCTTGACTACTGATAAATGCACTGGAAAAGAGGAAAGTGAGTAATCACAGTTCAAAATAATAAATTTGAAAATGAAAGCAAAGTGGGAGGATTGCCATTATGCTAATATAGATCCAGCCCTGCGCCACTCCAGCACCCTAAGAGGCATTGACTAGAAAATACATAATTTTCAAGTAGGTTGGAAATGCTTGAAGAATAAATTCCCAATTTCACTTATTCCAATTATTCAGGTGTGTGTGTGTGTGTGTGTGTGTGTATGTGTATACGTGCACACATGCATGTTCATTTTGGGAATTTATAAAGAAGAAAGTTCAATAACTTCAAATCAATTACTATAAACAGTATGGACCCTCCCTCCTATCTCAAAATTAAGTTTAGCTACTATGCAGTGAGAATCTACTTGCAACCTGAAATCCCCTCATTTGGACAGAATCAATTAAATGTGACAACATGCAATTATCCTTACTGAATTGAAAAATAACCCCAAACAAATAATGTTCACCGTTCAATTGGTCATACTTCTATAAACATTCTGTAGACAGTAGTGAGGTGTACGGGATTTTATAAATTGTTATTTACAAAATAATAAAAGCAAGTTCACAATTTTTCTCTTTGATTTTAAAGCATTTTTCCTATACCTCAGAAATAAGGCACAGGAGAAAATTACTCTCAATCTCTGGGATAAGAATGACAAAGCTCCAAAGCTAGGGGCTGTTGGTACTTCTTCCTTAGGCCAGGATGTATGTGCATAAGGGTTTCTGATGACCAGTTATTGATGTGTTCCAGAGAAAGAGCTCAAAGCCTTCCTTCCTGAATCTGCAAGGGGTTGATCATTCTTTATGAAAGGTAAAAATGAAGTGAAAAACATTTGGTAATTTCCAAACAGTAATAACTGGCAGATTGGTTGTTGCTTGCATTTAGGAGTTCTTACATAGTTAAGGCTAACCAGACAAGGAGAAAACACAGGGAAGCACAGCAAAGCAGTGTAAAGAGTCATTTGTCTTTCACCATATGACAACCATCATTTTGTTTACGTGGAGATAATAAAGTTCTCAAACATCATTCACCCCACATCATCATTTCTTTAAAAACATCTGGAGTTTGTTTTATTCCTACTACCCCACTAAATGGGACCTATTTCAACTGTTAGAAGAGAGATCCCCTTTTTTCTAGAATAATAAATAGCATGTGAGGGTTTTTTTCCTGTGTGTGTGTGTGTGTGTGTGTGTGTGTGTGTGTGTGTGATGTGTATACATGTTCATGTGTGTGAGTATGGGACCACACATACCACAGCTATATAGATGTCAGAGGACAATCTTGGGTACGGATCTTAACTTTCTACCTTGTTTGAGAAGGAATGTCTTTTTGTTCTTGGTTGTGTACACCAGACCAGCAGGTCTTTGAGCTTCTTGGGATGTTCTTGTGTGTACCTCTTAGCTCACCCTAGGAGCCCTGAGGTTACAAATTGGTATTATTATGCCTGGACTTTGGTGGATTTTTATGAGTCTGCAAGATAAGAATTTATCAAAAGAACACGTATTACTAAAATATATCTTGTACCTTTCCATATAAAAACTGTGTAGTTATCAAGACTTAAATACTTTGCAGTCATTTTGAGGGAAAAGTAAACATGTTGATACTGACATAATTATTTCAATTGAATATTAAAAAAACAAAAAGCAAAATATAGAAAAGAATGCATGGTATAGCCTTTTTTATAAAATAATGTATTGTTGCTATGCTCAGAAAGGTGGAGAATAAAAATCAGTAGAATTACATGACACAGGTAAATGGTCATCTCAGGTGTGGCTTTTAAAAGGAAAGTAAAGGAGTTTTACTTTTTGCCATGTATACTCTTACCACTTGATCTTGTACAGCCTGAATTCATGTCTTTATTTTGAAAATAACATGGATAATAGTTATGTGTGTAGACACAACACATGGCTTGCTGTTGTGATGTTTTTAGTCTTAGTAAAGTCATGTTTCTCAATGAATGGTGTCACCCTGACTTTGGGGATGTTGCTCAAAGGGTTCAGTGTGACCTTTGGCTACCATTGTTCATATGGCTAGTGATTGATAATATTTTATAAGAAACAATGTGGTTGTTGTACTGATTAGCATTTCTAAGAAATCACCTGGAACATTCATAGAAATGTTAAGTATGTTTTGATATTGTTCTAAGTTTTGGTAGATGTTAACAATATAAAATTATGAGACTATAATATAAGGAAGACTTTATTTGAAACATCATGGTATTATCTTTAAGATGAACTAATGATATAATAATCAAACATTGGACCCACTTTAGTTCAATTTTATGAATGATTTTCTTTAAGCTCTTCATAAGAAGTGTTTCACAATATAACCACAGACCATCTCATTGCATGTATAAAAACTTGATTTATGCATTTTTGACCTTACATAGGAAACTACCTTTGTCATTTTTGTCTAATTTCATTAGATCAGCAAAAAGCAATATCAAAAAATAATAAAAATAGGAACATCTGTATAAAATTAAGAATATAATGAAGAGTTCTTGTGGCTTCATCTAAGTATGGCTCTCATATAACTCAGCTATGAACCCACTGAGCTACAGTAATGAAGGATCAGGCAAGATATGGTTACTGTTGCAAGAGTGATTTGGAAACCATGGTAGTAATCAACCAACTTATGGTTAGATTTAAGCCGGCTCCGTGAGATGAGACCGTTATCTGTCATTGTTACTGGGACCAAGAATCTGGCATATCTCCATTACTCAATACTACTATTCTGATAAGTGTACATAGTATTAAAATGATTCCTAATGGCTTATTGCTGTACCCATAAACAAGTATCTGTTTCAACCCTCATCAAAAATCATTCTGCAGATGATTGTTAACACAGACTCTAAACTGGCCAATGTGCAGAAAATAAGAGACAGTGGAGTGGTCTGCACTAAATGGAGCATGTCTATAACACCCTTTCCCCTAAGAGGCTCAGGGATGCTTGTGGATGAGGCGGCACAGAGATTATAAAAACCTGAGATAGTTACATTCAAGCAAACAGTGCTTTCTGGACACAACATGTCAATTGTACATGTGAACTCACAGTGACAGAATAGATGAGATGTGTACACACACAAACCAGAAAAAAACCCAGCAAAGGCTTTGAGGATAGATGAACATAAAATTTCCCTGCTAACTAAGGAGCTATTGACATTTTTTTAGCCACTGAGAAGAGGGGAATCAGTTTTTCTCAATGGTGTGATCAATTATAGGTTCGTCACAATCAAAGGCAGGCACAACTCCTGAGCATAGGTAGGTAAAATGAACTGGATAAAATAAATGGAAGGCAGAGGGGAGGAAGAAAAAGAGAAGGAGAAGGAGGAGGAACCTCAAATATGAGAGGGCAAGAAGATAAAGATGAAAGGGGTGTTTGAAAGGAGTTGGGTGAATACGTTCAAAATTTATTATCTAAAATTATCAAAGACCTAATAAATTCTCTTAAATTTAAAAGTTCTCAAATTTTCATTGTCTCCCATTACCATCAAAAGATGTCAAACTCCTTATCCTCACTGCCATGGTAGATTCATGATGTACACCTGTTAATTTCTTCATTTCCTCTTGATATATGCACCACACTAGCTGCCTTCTACTTACACATTTCCAGATCACCCCCTGGGCAAATTCAATGCCAAATTCAGGTACCAGGATAAAAGTAAACTCATATCTCTCCTGCTTTTAATCCTCAAAGGATGAAAGATTATTTTGTATGACATGTCTAAAATATTGCCAACAATATCTGAAAATTCATGTTTGTATCTTCTTTGATCACAAAAATTTGTACCTTTAAAATTTGCTTCTAAAAGTGTTTGTCTAGATCCGCCCCAACAATTTCACATGCATTTTTCTCTTCTTCATGTTTTCTTCAGTCTTATCACTGCCCTTCACCCCATCCAGGTTACTCTTCCGCTTAGTTTTTACTTAGCTGACTCTAACTGATTCATGAAGTTGCTCCTAATACCATCATCTCTGTCAGGACCATTTATTATCATTCTCTAGGGTTAGATGTCTTTAAATTCTTCATGCTCCAAACACGCACCTTGAATGTGCCTGGATTCATTACAGCTATACACATTTATGTAAATGCCTCTCTCCATATAACATACAAGCATATTCATTGAATTTGTGGGTGACTAAATAAGTGAGGGTAAATATTTGTTCCAATTTTTATGTATCTAAAATTTATGAAAATAATGTGTCTAAAATCTATGTTTATATAATACATTACATATGTATATATACATAATGTGTGTATATTCTGTTCACAAAATAAGGGGCTAACTCATGAACTAAAGAACCAAGCTGCATAAATTATGTCCACCTTGTAGTGGAACCCTACTAATTTATCTTTTTGATATTTCCATTGATGAAACCAAATTGCCAAAAGAAAGAGTGGCATTGAACAATGTTCACCACTAAGTAGTCTTTATTTCATTGGAATTTAAGGTATTTTCAATGGGTTGCTAATCAAAGAGATGTATAGTAGCCTTTTGCTGAGTGCTATTTAATTATTTCCATCCTCATCTGTCACATTAGCACTCTCCTATGCCATTCTCAATGCCCCCAAAGCAATGCAGTTGATGGATCATGGAAAATAAATCTAGTGTGGAAATACTGATAATTTGCTCTAGGTTAAAAAAAAAAAATCCAGGCAAGCATCATTTACAGCTACTAAAGTGCTCCATGCAGTGTGTTGGCTTGTTGCTCTGTAGAAGGAAGGAGAGGAATCTGACAAGAGCCAAGATTCTTGACAGAAATATGCAAATCCAAAATCTAAACCCCTTTAATCCATCAGTTAATCTTACAACAGCCTAGTTTTCAGAACACTGAATATGCTTGCCTCTCTAATCACATTATTTCTCTTTTGCAAACTTTGAAGTGAAAGAGACATATGGGTAAATGAAAACATTGATAAAGCACAGTTGCCTGTCATGCTTCCAATTTTCTGGGGGGGGGGGAAACACATGACCCACAGCTGCAGGAGATTCAATCTCCTACTGCACTGACACAGCTGTTCTTGAAAATGCAGTTAGCCCATGCCACAGTCCCGACTGATAACGGAAACATCAGGTCTTTCAACAAATCCGGTCAATATGAAAGCAAATGAGAGAGGTGATGTCATTTTAGAAACTAAAATGAAGATGAGACTATTCAATAAAGGAAAGACCTTTGAGTCTATCCTTTGTTAGCTAAGGATCATCTGGAAAATATATGAAGCAGTCATTTGTGGATAACCCAGAACTGCACTCAGGTTTCTACTCATGTGATAGCTCAATATGCTCAGCTCAGATTGAGCTTTTTCCTTCCCTACCAAATACATGATGGGGTGATAAGACCATCAGTGTGATGTGGGAATCAGTGTTTTATCTGGGTCACTGCCTTTTGATCTCTATCTGCTCTTTTCCAAACCCATATTAGTTTATCTACTTTTGGATTAATTGCTGATCAGATCAATTTGCATCATATCAATCAGTGAATGAGTGTGGTCTGGCTTTGCAGAGTTGAGGCTCGGTTTCTGCCATGATCCTTCAGCATGGCATGAATAGCTTTTCAGATGGCGCATGGACTCTTTGCTGCAGATGGCGTGGTGCAGGTTCAGAACCTGAGAACTCTGCTGGGATTCCCCTGTTGCTACTTATCTGACTTCCATTTACATCTTTTGTTTATATGAATTGAAACCATTTTTTCATTCATATGTTCTGATCATGGTCACTCACTCCTCTGCCATTTCTCCCCCATATCATTCCCACCAGACCATCCATTCAACTCCATACCATCTCTATGTCTTTCTGCAGAAAACAGTTAAATACAAAAAAAAGAAAGAAAAAGAAAATGCAGAAGTAACATACATGCTAAACTTATAAAAACACAAAATTGAAAATCATAATATACAAGCACAAGACTAATGATATTTTTTTAAATGCCTAAACAAAGCAAGATGAGACAAAAATATTTACAAAAATACTATTGAGTTAATTTTGTGTTGAATTTCTCCTGAGGGACATGGGACCTACCCTGAAATGTGGTTTATAGACTCAGTGAAGCTGCGTTAGAGAAAACTAAGTTTTCCTTTGCAAATTGTTGTGAGTTGGAATTTTGTCGTCAGTTGGATAGGGTTGGAATTTGTGTCCACCTCTCTCTCTCTTAGTGCTGGGACCCTATCTAGCTTGAACCTGTGCAGTATTCATGCACGGTGCTTCGATCTCTGTGAGTTCATATGTGTGCCAGTCGTTTTGTGTCTAGAAGATGCTATTTCCTTGGCAGCATCTATCTCCACTGGCTCTTACAATCTTCCTTCCTCCTCTGCTACATGGTTCCCTGAAGGTCCCATAGTTCCCTGATAAACACATCTCATGCAGGACTGAGTGTTCTAAAGTTTCCCACCTTTTCATTGTTCAGTTGTGGGTCTCTATATTAATTCCCTTCTACTGTAAGAGGAGGCTTCTGTGATGATGGCCACTGATCTACAGGTAAAGTAAAATATTAGAAGTCATTTTATTTCTATATTCCTTTAGCAGAACAATAGTATGTTGGTTTCCCTTGGGCCCGTGGCCTATTTAGACTGAGGTTCTTGATCACCCCAATAGTGTCAGGTATGAGTTCCATCTCATGGAGTGAGCCTTCAATCCAATCAGAGAATGATTGGCTACTTCCTCCTTTCTCCTCTGGTACCATGTAGGGGACCTTCCAATACCAAGAACACTAGCTAGGCACTAGTTGGACTAGTAAATCTTCTAGTTAGACACTAGCTTGGCTTTTCTGTGTTCAGTGACATATGTAAATATTTTCTTCAGGAATAGGACCTTACCATCAGTTTGTGGAGAGCAACCAATAACCTTGGCAATAGCCTGAATTGTTTGAGGATTGTTTTAACCAACAACTCATTTAGATATTAGTGGGATTTTTTTCTATTGTAGGTGAATTTACTTCTATGGTACCACCTTATTACATGAGTCACATGAAATGACTATGTTAGTGGGTTTCAATGATCTTTCTTCTCTAGCTTCACTCATATCTATCAACCATACATATATAATCTAAATATGTGTCAAAGCAATATTTACAAATCTAAAAATGTTGCCAACCAATGGCTGCTAATAATGTAAAAGAACAAACAGAGTATTTGGACAACCTCATGATATCTCTCCAGATATTACTGATTATTTAAAAAAGAAATCCAGTAACTTTTTAGAAGAGAAACTCATCAGATACCCCTTTTCCCAAATGGTCATCACTGGTTAGCACACCATTGAGAACACAGTAAAATCGTATATACAGGAGAAGAGAACAACCAAATTTATGGCATGTTCACAGATGGGGAGAGGTGTAGAATTTCAGTCTAATCACAAGAAACGATCAGACAAATACAATCTACAGAGTAAATGTTCAGTGCTCATCAAAATCCATTAAAGATAAAGATAGACTTGTCACAGACTGGAGAAGCAAAGGAGACACAGGATAAAATGCACAGATCATAAACCCTGGAAGAAAATAGTATGGGGAAAAAATATGAGACAAGTAAAGTTTATAGACTTGTAAATTGATTCAGAATTCCACAAATGCTAATTTCCTTATTTGGAAACAAAATAGTTTTGGGACTTAATATCAGAGGTATTTGGATGGAGAGTGTATGTTAACTGCACTGTTAGTTTATGTAAAGCTAAAAATATTTCAAAGTAAAAAAGGTACAAATAAATTAAACATTAGCAATTGACTGAAATTGTAATTTTCAATCCAAATTGGGCAGGAGAACTAGGTTTAACTGCATAGCTTCTTCTCAAAACACATTTAAAGTGTTGAATACAAAGAGTTTGAAATTTAAAAACCCAAACTTAAAATGCTGGTGTAGGTAATTTAAATATCAGAGTACTCTTTGTGACATTACCAGAGACAAAGATGATAATTTGCAATAGAATAAATACATTTATTAAGAAGCCACACCAAAAAAAAAAGAAAACCACAGATAAGAGAATTCCAAATTACAAAGAGCAAAAACCAAGAGAAAAACAAAAGAATTTTAGAGAAGAAAAAATAGTTTATATTTGTAACTTTTTAGAAAACGGAGTGCTATGGTTTAAATATGTCCCCAGAAGTGTATATGTGACACATTTTCTTTCTGTAATATAACAGTGTTGACCAACAGGAACTCTGAGAAGTGTTAGTTAGTGAAAGTACTGCTCTTATAAATGTCCTTGTCATCAAAGTGGCTCAGTTACCACAGGACTCAGGAAAGAGTCTCCTATTTTCTTCTCACTAGGTGTCTGTAGCTCTCTTACTTTCTACCATGGAATGGAGCAATAAAGTTCTTGGCTTATGCCCAGCATTTAGAATCATAAGCTATTAGGTTTTTTAAAAAATCTTTATAAATTTCCAAGTCTCAGGTACTCTCCTATAGTAACATAAAATTAAATTGACAAAGTAAAACGAAATAAAATGAAAACATATTAAACATGTAATCTCATTGGTTGTATTAGGGTTCTCTAGAGTCACAGAATGTATGGGTAGTCTCTATACAGTTAGGGAATTTGTCAATGACTTACAGATTGTAGTCCAACTCCCCAACAATGGTCAGCAGCAGCTGTGGATGGAAGTCCAAGGATCTAGCAGTTGCTCAGTCCCACGAGGCAAGCAGGCAAAGAAGAGAGAGTGAGTCTTCCTTCTTCCAATGTCCTTATGTAGGTCTCCAGCAGAGGGTGTGACCCAGATTAAAGGCGTGTGCCACATCACCTTTAATCCCAGATGACCTTGAACTCAGAGATCTCCTTGTCTTAATCTTCTGGAATTCATAGCCACTATCTTTCAAGATCTCCATGCCAAGATCCAGATCAGAAACTTGTATCTCTGAGCCTCCAGATTAAGATCATAGGTGAGCCTTCCAATTCTGGATTGTAGTTCATTCCAGATATAGTCAAGTTGACAACCAGGAATAGCCGCTACACTGGTATTTTTTAGAATTTAAAATAGCATACATCTGTGAGGAAAGATTTTGAGTAGCAAAGTACACTGAAAACGCATGAGGATCTGAGTTAGATCTCTAGCATCCATGTGAAAAGCCATACACAGTGGCATGCATCTGGAACCCCAGCCTTAGGAAGGAAGAGGCAGGTAAACCCACTATGTTCATTGGCCAACTAGCCTGGCTTAAGAGTAAGCGAGAGATTCAGTGAGAGACCATTTCTCCAAACAGACAGACAAGGTAGACAACAACTGAGCATGACATCCAAGGTTAATCTCTGACCTCTGCCTCTTCATGTACATACATGTATTGTAACCTGTGTGATGCACATACATGCTCATGCACACATATACAGACACACACAGACACACACATACACACACACACAAATCCTACACATTACATATACATATATGCAAGTTATACTTATTTAAGTTATACTTATATATAAGTATATATAAATTAGTAGAAAGGTCTTCCTCTGGCTTCAAATTTTTAAGATAATCTTAGGATATGAATATAGTTTTTTAATTTTCTTATTCATTGACCACAAATGATTTTCAACAATATACTCTCTGGCACAGGACTGGGAGGTAGAGGTAGTGTGCTTTGGACATTTAATGTGCTTTGAGAATTGGCTTCGTTAATACTATATGTTTCTAGACTAACCAGATGACTAACCCAATAAGCTGTTATATAAGGTAGAGATGCATAAAGGAGAAAACAAGGACGATGGGAAGACAGATATGTAATGACAAGTAGCACTGATTCTTTTTTCTTTTGGCCTCATACATCACACGGAATTCTGCTTTTTTCCTATACTTCCTGTTTGCCTCTTTTTGGGTCTTATTGTTTGGGGAAATCAATCTAGAAGGATTTGTCTTCTGGTAGTTCACCCTCCACCTAAAATAAGCATTCAGCCTTTGCATTTGCAGTCTAAAGAAACTGACAAAAAGCACATTTAGTGTACTAGAAATGTGGACTGAGTTTCCCGTCCCCACTTTTCCCCTCAGCCTTGGTCAGTATGACTTGAATATGTCAGGAGATTTCCTCCTCTCATCAACATAGAGGATGATTTAGATCCAGGAGTAAGAGCTTATTCCTGATCTTGGATTTCTGAAACCAATATGCATCACATGCATGAGTAAGTGTCAAAATTTGGTTTGTTTCTTACAGTTTTCTGTAATTTTCTTTTACATGGAACTGCTGTTCCATTATTGCAGAATGTGAACCTTCCCTGTGGTCAGAGCACAGCTTCAGCTATAGGCTCTTACTTCATTATAGGAACTGAAAGGGCTTGGGAGGGGAAGTGAGTTTTGCAGTCTGTCATTCTGGCCAGTGTTTCCCGGGACTCTTATCATTCCTATCTGCCTGTTCTTCTCAGACACAGGCAGTTTCAGTTGCTCTGAACCATGATTCCAACATAGATGCTTTAAACATACTACAAGTGGGGACAGCTGCCACACATCCTCTCAATCATTGCTTCCTTGGGACTTGTTACCTTCTCAGTGATGCTAGTATACAGTCTTCCCAAATTTGGGGGGCAAATGAACCCATCTCTCCTCATTTTCCACTTCTTTATACCCAGCATAGAGACCTCTTAGGTGGGCAATTACAGTGATTCTCCATGCCCTTGGTGATCATCAGGAGATATCTGTCCATGGGGGCAAAAGGAGCAGAAATGACAGATGGGGAAGGGAGGGGTTGGAAGTCCTGTAAGCTTGGTGACAAAGACACACCAGGGCCAGCTAGAAAGAGGCAGTTCAACTTTACCTGGGGTTATTCAAGGCTTATATAATTTGGGGGCGTAGAGATAAGAACACCCAGGATGGGCAAAAGTCACTAACTGAAGGTTGAGAGTACCAAAATGCCTCATTAGCATGGAGAAGCATTTTGGGAATTGCAGGTGCTAGCTGAATGTGTTATGGGGAACAGGGGCAGGCAGGAAGGCATTGAACCTATAGCCTAAGGCTGCATGATATTCTGTGGATAGAGGTGTGTGTGTATTGAACTCCTTAGAACAAGTCACAGAAGGGGAAACCCTGCCAATGAAGGGAGTCCTTCCTTATGCCCAGAAGGCTATCAGGTTAATGGTAAGACTTTTACCTTAATTAGCAGAGCTTTCTCACATTTTCTGTGGTCTAGTGTTTATTCCAGGACATTGTGTTCATCTATTTAAATTTTTGCTTCCAAGAGTTTAGCTATTTTGTAAACCAAGATCCGGGAAGACTTGTAGAATGCTATAGATGCAGAGAGGGATGGCACTCCAGAGTGTTTATCTACTGTGTTTTTATTTGTCTCAGATGTCTGTTTTAATAGACATCTGACAATCATCAAGATCACTGCGTCAATACAGAAAAAGGTAAAATTTACTGGGCACTCGAAGAACTAACCTCTGATTAAATGAACTGGTGTTTGTTGGACATTTGCATTTGTAGAGCACGCTGTATAACGCACATGCACATCTAGAGAAATTTGCAATCTAGGGAAAAAGAAAGATTAGGCCATAAATAACACTAATGTAAAATCTAAAATGATTAATCTGCTCTTGTGAGCCATAAACAAAGAGCTTCAAGAGCCCTGAAAAAGTAATTAATTTTAATCAGGAGGCTGGAGGGCATTAAACTTTACTGAGTCCCAGCCTACATAGAAAGCAAATGCAAACATCTCTGGGCATTTCCTCTGCTCTCTTGAGAATGCTGGGTGGTGGTACAGGGAACTGCTTGCTGTTTCTGCAACCCATGCCTATGCCATACTGTGTTTTAGAGGGTTCAAATCTCCAAGGTAGGTTTTGCTAGGGTGTTTTCCTATAGGCCGAGGATAACAGTTGTTCAGTGTGGTATCTCTCGCTATCTGTTTCTCTAAAGTGTATTATCTAGATTCTTGCCTTCTTTTGGCAGTGGCGGTGACTGGGATCTCTCATGCTTCTACTAGCATTTTGTCTTGTTTTATTTTGCTTTCATCTGAGAAGCCAACTTTGTATTCTGTGCCACTTTGCTCTTGACTTTTTCCTGACTAGAGATACGCTGTTCATAAGTCACAACGCTGAAAGAACCAGCATGCTGGAAAAGGAAGCTGTGGCTTCCTTTAAAAGAAATGAGAAAGCTTGAATGTGTATTACTAAGTGAAGTAATCTAATACATATACATATACGTATACATATACAATCTTGTGTGTGTACATATACATGTGTGCATGCATGTTTGCGTGTGTGCATGTGTGTATGAGTCTGTGTGTGCATGTGTATGAGTGTGTGTGTATGAGTTTGTGTGTACATATGTGTGTGAGCATGTGTATGTGCATGAGTGTGCATGTGTGTGCTACACATAGTGCTTGATTTCAATTATGTGATATTTTGGAAGACATAAATCCATGGAGACAGTCAAATTAACCATGGTTGCTCCATTTCAAGGGGGAAGAAAAGATGAACAGGTAAGACTCAGAGAATATTGATGGTAATGAAATTAGTGAATGGGATTATAAATGAGGTTACATGTCATTATACATCTATCCAAGTCTGTAGACTGCACACTAGCAGTAGTGAACCCTAATGTAGACTATGCACTTTGAGAGATAATCACTTTGAGAGATGTATCAATGTTGGCTCATCACTTGGGCCAAATGTACCAGTCTGACTTGGGATGTTGATGGTTAAAGAGGCTGTATGGGAACAGAAAGTATATGGAAACTGAATTTTCCATTCAGTTTAGTGGGACCCTAGGACTGCTTCAAAAATTGAAGTCTATGTGGGAGGAGTTAGAAACATGGATGTATCTCAGTGGTAGAGGACTTACTTAATATACACAAGGGACCAGATTTGATCCCTAGTAACACTAGGAACACTGAAAACACATGCATATACATGCACACACACAAACACATAGACTCATACACATACATGCACATACATATAGTCATACACACACTCACATGCACATAAACATACTCATACATACATACATTCACACACATGCATATTCACACATATAAATATACTTACACAGAGGCACACACAGGCACACGCACAAATACACTCTTACATGCACACTCATACACACATACATATACACACATATACATACACACTCACACACATGCACACACTCACACACACTCATGAACATACTCATACGCACATACTCATACTCACACACATGTACACATATACAGTCAGGCACATACACACACTCACACGCCTTCACATACATGCACACTCACATGCGTATACACAAACATATACACGCATGCACACACACTCACACATGAACACACTCATACACATACTCATACGCACACATACACACTCAGGCACATCCATACACTCACACATACATGCACAGTCATACACACATTCACGTACACATGTACCTACATTATACATATACTTTCTTCACTCCTGGCTCTTTTTTATTGTCCAGGACTATCTCTTTATCTGTTACCCTTGGTTTATATGTAAAAGCAAAAAAGAAATTATGTGCCATCTTTTATTTCTTGTGATAAGCATTTGAACTGTGCCTTGATGTTCAACTTCAAAGGGACATAGCACAGATACAGAAAGGGCAGAAAGAAAAGAAACAAAGCAATAAAGGAACTATCATTAGCGATTGCTGTGAGCCATTTCAATGTTCCCTGTTTGTGTTATCAATCAAAGAAAAACTCTGAGAGTATTCTGGCTTATGTAAGCTCACATAAAATGAGTGTTTATAATGATGAGAAAAGATAGTCTGTCTCCTCTCCAATCACCATGGTAACCTCTAAAAGCAAAGATTGTGTCTGATTAGGTTGCCCTTCTCTGGAAGAATTGACCAGAAAAAGAAATCCTTTGAAAAGTTAAAGCAGAGACTAAGAGGATGCTGTGCTCCTTTCTTTCTGGCCACTCCCTGACTCCCCAAACAATAATAGTCAGCCTAATTTTTGTTCCCAGTTGCACAAAGGGTGGTCCTCTTGCCTCAGGAAGAGTGCACCTCAGCTTTGTTCTTTGTGAGTATTGTCTGTACAGTTCTTCATCAGAATTCCAGAGAGTCTTGTGATTGTTCATGAGGAAGGGCATCAAGGAGCACCCCCAAAAGGAGAAATAAACAAGTGGAAGAAATGGCTAGACCTGTTCCAAGTAAGCACAGACAGGGAATTCAGATTTAATCATGCCACTACTCTAAGAAGGTTCTGGAGGTCAGACCACCCCAAGAAGGTGGGCACAGTGAAGGAGTTGGGCAATACTTCCTTGCCTGGATTATTCATGCTGACATGAAATTCCTGTTCCTTTTTCTTTTTCTCCCCACCCCCACCGCCGAAGTTTCTTTGCAATAATAAAATTATAGTATTCTTTGCAATTATAAAATCCGTCTGTGCGCAATCTGGTTTTCCCTTCTCCAATGTTTTTATTGCTAAAACTAGTGCCTATAAAATGTAGTGCAAATCAATTGTTCTCTTCCTCTGATCTAATTTCCTAAATAATACAGTAACTAGGTGCATTGGAGGCTTACTAAGAGAAAGAGGATTACCAAGTAAAGGAGATAATATCTCCATTCCTATGTAACAGAGACAGTAAAAGTTTACTAGACACAATGGTCTGTAGAGATGAGCTTAGACAGAATTCATGTAACTTCTGCAAAACATTTGTTAACCCTTTGATGCCTAATAAACCTGAAAGCTGAGCACTATCAAATGTCATCAAAATCCCTTATTACTTACAACAATGAGGTTGTTATCAACCTTACACAGGACAAAAAAAAAAGTCTTCGCATTTGAATAAAAGATGACAGATAAAAGCTATTTTCCTCTTTTTATTGAAAGAAAATGGATTGTGTTTTGTGATTATATATGATTACTATGACAAATTTAGAAACCTAAAACGACGCAGATTCCATGGAGAGGTAGAGTTCCACACAGGCCTGCAGTGTCATTGACTGCTCTTCTGAAGGTCCTGAGTTCAAATCTCAGCAACCACATGGTGGCTCACAACTGTCCGTAATGAGATCTGACGCTCTCTTCTGGCGTGTCTGAAGACAGCTACAATGTACTTAGTTATAACAATGAATCTTTAAAAAAAATTAATGTACCTACCCAATATTTTTTAGTCTAAAACTTACAGCTAAAATATTCTTTTAGGAAATGAGTGTCTTATATGTATGTAGCAACAATTAAAGAAAAGAGAGGCCATCAATTTGAAAAAGATGAAGGAGAATGGAATTATCCAGAAGGTGGGTTTAAAAGGCAAAAAGAGAAGTAGGGGATGATATGATTATATTATAATCTACACAAATAAAACAACAATTTTAAAAGTGTCGGGGGGTGAAGATGTGAGTGCATACAGATGCCCCAAAACAACCTTGGGTGTCATCCTTAGGGACATTGTTCACCAGCTCTGAGAAAGGACTCATGGACTTGGAGCTCATCAACTGGGGCAGAATGGCAGCCAGCAAGCTCCAGCAATCCTGCTGTCTCTGCCCCACCAGTATTAGGATTATAAGTACTAAACACCATATCTGCCATTTTATATGTATTCTGGGGATTTAAATCAGGTCCCCATGCTTTTTAGGCCAGTGACTTCACACCTTTAGTCATTCTCCCAGTCCTAATATGTTCTTGCATGATCATGTGGTGAACGCATGTTACTTTTGTACAAGATATATTTAGATGCTAGTTTTACAAGAACTTATTGATTTCTACAATAACTCCATAAAATATTTAGTCATATAATCATATCATAGATGACTGGGCAGGGACAACGGGAAAGTTAGGTAACCTGTATAGGCTGACACAACTGGCAAAGGCAATGTCATGGTCTGATCCTAGAAGGTCTGACTTCAGGGGTCTACTCTATTAAACAATAAACCATACTATAAAACATGGTCATCAGTGATATATATATATATGTATATATATATATATATTATATATATATATATGTATATATATGTATAACATATATATATATACATATATATATACATACATGTATATATATACATGTATATATATACATATATATATACATATATATATACATATATATAACATATATGTATATATATGTATAACATATATATATATATGTTATATATGTATAACTCTCAACTTCTCCAGCACCATGTCTGTCTGCACACCAACATGCTTCCTGCCATGATGTCAGTTCAGATTAAGCCTCTGAAACAGTAAGGAAAATCCAATGAAATGTTGTCCTTTATAAGAGTTGCTGTGGTCATGGTATCTCTTCATGGCAATGGAACAGTAACTAAGTACATAATGTATATTCTTATTTATATGTACATTGTGTCAGGAAATATTTTTAATTCTTTATTTTACTTTTGAGATTGTAATATAGTTACTTCATTTCCTCTTTTCCTTATGTCCTCCAAACCCTCCCAAAGACCCAGCCTTTATGTCTTTAAATTCTATTGGCTCTTTATTCATTAATTGATGTATTTTAGATAGATAGATAGATTGATAGATAGATAGATAGATAGATAGATAGATAGATAGATAGATAGATAGATAGATAGAGATAGAGATAGAGGAGATGATATAGTTATAGATACATAAAGACAACCTGCTCAGGCTGTATCATGTGACTTCTGCACATAATTTTAGATGACCAGACAAATCATAAGATGATGGTAAACTTTGTGCTATGTGTGTGTGAGAGGGAAGTTAAGAGATTAGAGACTAGAAAAGGAGCAGTATTTACTTATCACCTCATGGAATGTACCACATGTATTATCCACAAAATAATAGACAGCACTAAAAAAAAATAAATGAAATAAAAATAAATTTTCTAACACTTCCCTCGCTCTCACCAGCAATAATTTGAAGAAGCAAACACTTCATTAGTAATTGTTCAGGCCTGCAGACAGAACACACATTGGCTTCTTTTTACAAGTACATACATTAATACTCCCTTCCCTTCTTCCTACAGCCTTTTACTCACCAGTGCCTCCCTGCACTGATGCAGATTTCTGAAAACAGACTTCTTGTCACCCAGGTTATGCCCTTGTGGGGGGTCTTTCCACAGTACCCATGCTGCAGAGACAAATCGTGTCATTGTTCTGAAATGCAAAGCAGGAGTTTAGATGAGGAGATAGAGACTGTGTGTGTGTGTGTGTGTGTGTGTGTGTGTGTGTGTGTGTGTGTGTGTGTATGTGTCTGTGTCTGTGTCTATGTGTCTGTGTCTGTGTCTATGTCTCTCTGTGTGTTTACTTCTAAGCATGGCTATGAGTATTTTTGGAAAGGAAAAGAACTCTCTATTATAAGTCACTTTTTATGCACTTTATACATTTTACTAGTTTATTATTTGACTAGAGAAAGGGACAAATATTTTAATTTTACCAGAGGAAATGGACTACCAGTGAATAAGCAGTAGCCTGACATCCAGCCCTCTATATTCCCAGGATATAAGAACATGGCCATCTCAATACATCTGCTGTTTTCAGGAAATACACTTGAACAGGGTTAAGACATTTTGTTTGCTTGTTTGATTTAGGAAAAATACACATACTGGTACTGGTACTGAGTTAATACAAAAGGTGCTGTGCATTTAGAATTCCTGATGGAAATGGCTTCTAGTACTGAATTATGTTATTAGTCTTAAGCTTGTATTTCAATAAGATTGCTTGGTGCACCTGAGACTGAATTGCAATACCCACTGATTTCCTCTAGAGGGAGAATGGAACAGCAATCCACAAGAACAGTATTTATGAAAAACTGGGTCAATTAGAGTAGATTATTTTCATGAAAGAAAAACATGATTTTGCCAAAAGTTCCATAAGCCGAAACACAGAATGGTAAATTGCAATAAGTGGCCTTCTTTGTGTAACCGAGTCACCCTTTGTAATATATAGGAATGTGGCCTCAGTTTGCTTTCAATATTAAAGTAATAGGAAAAAAAAACCCTTGGGCACACACATCATTTCACTCATTTTACCCACTATAAGTTATAAAAATGTCTCTATTACGTTACAAATGATAAGCTGGTTAAAACATGTGTAAAGCTGTTCATTTGAGTTACAGTCTTTATGAGTTCATGTGGATGCCCCCCTGCTTGAGCATACATTCAAGGTACTATAAGAAGGAAGGCATTCTGCAGAATGAGCTACTCAGTACATAAAGACACTGCCTAGTACCTCACATCATGATGACCATCCTTCCTCTCTGTACCATTTCCCAGGGATAGCCAGCATTTGGCTGACATAATCCAATCCTTTTAAGTTGAAAGAAAGAAAGAAAGAAAGAAAGAAAGAAAGAAAGAAAGAAAGAAAGAAAGAAAGAAAGAAAGAAAGAAAGAAAGAAAGAAAGAAAGAAAGAAAGAAAAAAGTACTGTTGTAATTATTTGTGTGGCTTGTTCGGAAGCTGCCATCAGTGGTAGTCACCCAGCTACTACAGATCCTGAAGGAATAAGCATCAAAGGGATCCAAGATCAGCAGCTCCAGGAATAAAGGCTTCTACGAGGCATCAAAGGTGGTAGGAAATCCTCCTGTTCATCAACGTGGTACCCAGACCCCAACCCCCACCTTGATGATACACTGACTTCACTGGTCTGCAGCGTTGGCCTATTTTCTGTAATGCGTATGGTGGATTGGACTGGATGGAAATAAACATCTTATATAACAGGCAGGCTGTGCTTTCTGTCTTTTTCTCCCCACCCAAGGAGATTTTCCCAGCGTGAATTCTGCCTGTACAATTAACATTGGCCAAATTTCAGCTGAAAAAATCTGTTAGGTTTTTAAGCAGATTAACAAATACAGCCCGTAGATGCTGTCCCCTATTCCTTCTCCTTTGCATGCATGAGCACACACACACACACACACACAGAGAGAGAGAGAGAGAGAGAGAGAGAGAATCTTCACCTCTGCCTCCCACCATTGCCTGCAGCCCCCCTGTAATCAAAACAGCTTTGTATCAAGAGACAAGATAAGCAAGCAAGTTAAATTGAAATTGGTCTTGGAACAGTTGAAACAAAATAAAAGATTGCAGATTAGAGCTATTGTCCCATCCCAGAGATACAAAGCAGACCCCCCTCTGTGCTTATTTTCTCTGCATTGAAACAGACAAACCAAAGATTGTGAAAGGATGCATCCTGCCCTCGAAGCCTTCAGCATCAAGAAGAGTACAACCCTAGAACCAGACATGTGCAATTGTGACTTGTAATGATTAACCAAGATTCCCTGAGTTTTGTCTCATAAATCTTGCTTTGTGTGGAATGGTTTATGAATCTTTAAACTTGAGCATTTTATTGTAGAGGCTGTTTCTGAAGAAATTATATACAAATGAGCCTTCAGTATGATTTTGCTGATTCCAGTACAATAAGTCAGAGACAGTAAAGAGCTAAGGAGCGGGGAGGGGGAATGGGAGGGGGAGGGGAAGGAAGGTGAGGGGAGGGGGAAGTGGTTGAACAGTCTGGTAGAGACTCATTTGAAATCAGCAAAGTGATTCAATGTTGGGAAGGAGGAGGTTAACTGACCTCGTGGACTTTGTTGGTGAAATCATTGTGCAGTCTTGATTCAGTCATTCTTTGAACATCACATGTATTCCTGGTACATGCCAAATACCAAAAATAATCTGAATAATACGGAGTTGAACTTGGTGTTTGAGGATTTTTTTTCACTGAACTACTAATTTATAGTCCAAGATAGGAACACAATTAGGAGTGAATTCAAGGGGTAGATGATGATTTAAAAGGGGCCAGAAAGATTGCACATAGCAGAGGACCAGAAAATCTGCTGTGTGATTGTGTCTTCTAGAAACTTCCATGATACGCCAACAGTATGGCTGCCCATGCAAGGCGTGAAGGAGGACATCACCAACAGATATGGTACAAGAAGAGGGACATCTCACAGGAACACATTGAACCCCTAGTCAAAAAATGACAGACTACTAAAGGAATTTTGGAAGTGGTGGAATCAGTCATACCCAAGGATGGGCATGACTCCTAATGGGCTCTCCAACACTGAGCAGCCATCTTTGTAATCATATGCAGGCATGCAACACTAAACAGACCCAGAAGCTCCCAGAAGGAGGGCACTGGAGGAGTTGGAGGAATGAAGGGGAAAGAGGAAATGACACAAATACATTTTTTAGATATTTGCTTTATTTACATTTCAAATGTTATCCCCTTTCATTTCTGCTCTGAAAACCCCCTATCCCATCCCTTCTCCCCCTGCTCACCAACTCTCTGACCCCCACTTCCCTGACCTGGAATTCCCCTACACTGGGGCATTGAGCCTTCACAGAGCCAATGGCCTTTCCATTCATTGATATCTGAAAAGGCCATCCTCTGCTACATATGTAGCTGGAGCCATGGGTCCCTCCATGTGTACTCTTTGGTTGGTGATTTAGTTCCTGGGAGCTCTGGAGGTACTGGATGGTACATATTATTGTTCCTCTTATGGGAAATATATCTTAATTTAAAAAAAAAGAGAGAGATAACCTGTTCCTTTCTGACTGGGAAAATAGTGATGCCCATCCTAAGCAGGAAGCATTTGAAGAGACTAAATGTGACTCTCTATGGTCTCTAGTCACTACTGCATATTCTGTATGTTTGGTCAGCAAATTCAGTCCTGTGCAAGTATATACCACACTTTTTATCCATTTGGAAATGCGTACCTGAGTGCAAAGACAACTCACTGTTAAACAATATATACTACAATAGCATATGCGTCTTTCTTCACCTTACACCCATGACATCTGCCTTTCTGAAGGTAAGGGATCCACGTTCATACTCAGGTCTGCAAATTCAGAGAGACGATGGAGCAGTAAAGGTTCATATTTAAGTGTTACCTTCAGTTTTTCCATCCAGAAGAAGCTAAATAATACATTAATCTTATCTCTTTTGTCATCCTTAGCATGAAGACAATAATGCTTTTGCTCTTTATTAAAATATTTTATTTATTTACATTTCGAAAGTGGCCCCCCTTCCCAGTCACCCTTCCCTGAGTTCCTCATCCCACCCCCCACCACTGAAAGGGTACTCCCTGCCCACCCAGCCCCCAGCATCCCTCTTCCTTGGGGTAATGGGTTATCACAGCATTCAGCACATCCTCTCCCACTGAGGCCATAAATAGCAGTCTCCAATTATAGAGTCCTCTGCTACACAGCCTGCCTGGGACCTGGAACCAGCCCGTGTATGCTCTGTGGTGGTTGGTGGCTTAGTCTCTGGGAGCTCTGGGGAGTCCAGGTTAGTCGACTGTTGTTCTTACTATGAGATTGCAATCCCCTTCAGTTCCTTCAGTCCTTCTTCTAAGTCTTCCATATTGGACACTGACCTCAACCCAATGGTTTGCAGTAAGGATCTGCATTTGTCTCAGTCAGTTGCTGGTAGAGCCTCTCAGAGGACAGCTATGTCAAGCTCTTGTCTGGATGTACAATATGGCCGCAGCAATAGTGTCAGGATTTGGTGTGCATGCATGGAATGGATCCCAAGTTGGACCGGTCACTGGGTGGCATTTCTTTCAGTCTCTGCTCCATTTTTGTCTCTGCATTACCATTAGACAGGAACAAATCTAGGTTAATTTTTTTTGAAGATGTGGGTGTATAGCCCCCTGCCTCAACTGGGGGCTGTATCTATCTATCTACTACTGGAGGTAGTCTCTTCCTGTCCCATCTCCCCACTGTTAGGCATTTTGGCTCTCATCCCTATTGAGTCCTGGTAACCTCTCACACTGCAGGTCTCTGGAACTTTCTAGAGGTTCTCCCTGCCCCCTAACCCCTACTGCTGCATATATAAATCCATTTTCCTTACCTTCTAGGAGTCCCTCCTGTCTCTCCCCATACCTAATCCTGCCCCTCTTTTCCCCCTGTCCCCTTTACCCAGTTTTCTCCTTCCCTCTGCCTCTCATGATTACTTGATAATTTTGTTCTCCTTCTAAGTGGGTTTCAGGTGTTCACACTTGGGCCTTCCTTCTTGTTAAGCTTCCTATAGTCTGTGTGTTGTATCATAGGTATTCTGACTTTTTTGACTAATATCCACTTATCAGTGAGTGCATACCATGCATGTCTTTTTTGGGTCTGGATTACCTCACTCAGGATATTATCTACTTCCATTCATTTGCCTGCGCAATTCATGATGTTCTCCTTTTTAATAGATGAATAGTATTCCACTGTTTAAATGAACCACATTTTCTATATCCATTTTTTCAAATAGCCTCTGGCTATTACAAATAAGGCTGCTATGAACATAGTGAAGCCTATGGTGGAACATCTTTTGGGTATATGCCCAGGAGTGGTTCAACATCCTTAATCATCAAGGAAATGCAAGTCAAACAGCCCTGAGATTCTACCTTCCTCTAATCAGAGTAGCTAAGATTAACAACCTCAAGTGACAGTACATTCTGGTGAGGATGCAGAGAATGAGGAACACTCCTCCATTGCTGGTAGGATTACAAATTGGTACAATTAGTCTGGAAATAGTTCTACCTTAAGACCCAGACAATGATGCTTTAAAAATATTTTGAGGACAAAGCTAAAATTTCTAGTGGAATTTAGGACAAATGACTGGACATACAAGTATGCGTATGTATGTATATATGTGACTTTGAATAATGAAAATCATGTGCATTCATTTTGTAATTTCACACAAAAAAACTTCACACAAAAAATAAAGATTGAAATGTTTAGTATTTCCCAAGCAAGAGAAAAAGATTTTTGACTTTTTATAATAACTATTTGTTTGCAAGCTTAAGAAATGATGAAGACTATCTCATTCTTTCGTGCACAAATACAGCTATTTACAGAGTGTAGAGTGTTGAAATTAACTTTCAGTTGTTGAATCCAATAAATATTTTAGATGTCTATTTTGTGTTTAACAATACAAAAGGGAACTAAAAATCTTTTAGTGTTCATTATTGTCAAACAGATTTTAGAAGTGCTAGGGAAAGATAAACTAAAAAAACAGTAGCAAGACATTTAGAAATTATGTAAGACTGAAGTTCTGAAAGCACTAAATGGAAATGTCAGTTAATTTAAAAGTTAATGTTTTTACATGCATTTCAAGGATGGTGAAATATTTATGTATGAAAAATTCTTTGGAATTATGCTTTCTTTGATTGACAAATATCTCAAAGTATTTTTGACATTAAGGAAATCAAACCTCAGGCTTTTAATTGATAATTTAAAAGAAACAAAATGATTAATATTTTCAAATGATTATGATTATAAAGAGTACACATCTTTATACAGCAGTAACTTAAAAAAACATTATTATATATATTTCTGTAAACTAAGAAAGTTGAATCATGATGTTCTTTATGAGCCTTGAGTCACCAGTGCTAAACATGTTGGTGAAAGTTTGCTGGTTTTATGGTTTAGAAATAGTTGCTATTTCTAAGTAAATTCAAGATGAAGGAAACTTATGTTTCAAAGATTTTGGATAGGGAAGAAACAGCTCTCGTGTCTCTTTGTGTAGAATCCAGATGCTGGCTTCTCCTTTTATGAAATTTTATAATGTATCTATCATAGCTCCCTAATTAAAGGCATACACGTATGAATCATGTGCTGTAACTCAATTGCTTTCCACTTTACCTAATTTACCACATATTATTCATTGAAGTGGCCTACTTCCAAACAGCTCAGTGTGCAATGAAAAAATACCACAAGGATTGTTTTGCTCATTGGTTAAGTCTGGGCATTCATAATGCTGAAGTGTTAAAATCAAGAGTTATGTATTTTCTAAATACCTATTCAACTATGTGGCTGAAAAGGTTGTTTTGTTTTCTTATGCTTATAGAAAGCTTATATTTAAAATTTATTCAAGAAATACAAATATTTAAATATCTACTCACTTCCTTTTATACATCTGGAATACGTCTGGAACTAAGCTGAAAAAGAGCTCTCCTCCAGTTCACATTCTGGAAGAACACAAATGAAAACTCTCTTTAAAGATGAGGCATAGAGTTCAGGGACTCAGAAGATCCATATTCATTCTAACAAGCAGTATAGCCTCAGTTCAAATACTGCGTCTAAACTCTGTCCAGGTGAACTTCTATGGCCAAAGAAATTATAATTCTTATGGAACTTTGCTTTGATTTAAAAAGAATATGAATACACAATGTCAGTACTGTCACAATGGAAAACAACTCATGCTATGATGTAGAACAACTCTATAAATTACCAGAAAGGGAAGTGTGAGTTTCATGAGTAGCCTGGTCATGGAACTAACCGGTGACAACAATGTAAGGGAAGTGAGGCCAGCCTGAGTGTCTTTCCAAAACAAAAATTAAAATGAAGATCTGGGAGGAGTTGAGGGAGGGGAAACATGATCAAATATATTCTATGTCTCAATCTAGCTGGATTTAATATGGTTGAAGGTTTTGTCTTTTTGCTCCTAACGTAGACATGAGACAAAGTATCTACTCATGATTATGGTGCATTAAATAAGACGCTAATTTTGTAAATACATTATTCAATATCAGCTAGGGACAAGCAGGACAAATGAATTACAACCCTATCCCCTGAGGAACTTAGACCCATCCCCATGGTGATTATGTTCCAACAGAGGATAAGTTCAGTGCATTTCAAGGCTCTTTAGAGGTCACTATATTTTTGTAATTGAATAGATATCAGAACACAAATGGTATCTCTCATTTGTCATCCTCTTAAACTTCTGCATTGCTGAGTATGGGACTTCGCAACTCTGAACTGCAGTTTGCTGTTTCTGTGTTTCTATACCACATCTCAGCTCTTGCTCACCTCCTGTTTAATTTACTTACTCTTCTTCATTATTTTTCATAATAGTTACTAACTTTTCACTCATATACTCCTTGGGCCACTTTAAATATTTTATCTCAGTCATCTTTCTGTTCCTCTATCCAGGGACGATTAAACTATTGCTGATTTTTAATAATCCCACATCTAATAATTATCATCTCCACCTCATACAAATTCTAATCTGAGACATAAGACAAAAATATGCAAATGGAAAACCAAGTCACTTTTGTATTGCCAAAGATTAAGACAGTTGTAACCCGGCATATCAGATGTCCTGTATATCAAATATTTGGATTATGATTCACAAAAGTAACAAAATCACAGTCATGAAGTAGCAACAAAATAATTTTATGGTTGGGGGTTACCATGACATGAGGAACTGTATTAAAGGGGTGCAGCATGGGGAAGGTGGAAAACCACTGGTTAAGAAGAGGAACACAGTTTCCCCAGAAACTCAGAATACCCAAGACACAATTCACATATCAATTGATTTCCAAGAAGATGGAAGGAGAGACCCCTAGTCCTGGAAGGACTGTATGTAGGGGACTACCAGGTCAGAGAAACGAGAGGGGGTTGAATGGGGAACAGGGGGAGCGAAGAGGGCTTATGGGACTTTGGGGGAGGGAGGAACCAGGAAAGGGGAAATCATTGGGAATGTAAATTAAAAAAAATAGAAAATAAAAAAAAAGAAGGGGAACACAGCTTTAGATGGAAAATCATTAGCCTCAGTCTTCAGTTCCTGGATCCATTCACCATATTTGTACACCATAGCCTTGACGACTTTGCTACCCACAGACACTGTAAAGTTTGATCAGATGGTCCTCTACCAAGGTTGACCATTGACTCCCTCTTTTCCTGTTTCAAATTGTCATCTTATATAAGATAATGTGTTACGGAGTTCACCCAACAAAATTAAAGACCAATATTAATATACTCATATCAAAAACTATAAAATCTATCCCTTAAAACAATCACTATATGTGGATGCCCATGTATCATGAGTACAGCTCACTGTCACTGTATAATTTCCAGAGTAGTTATATGAAAAGAACATTCAAGTTGAAGTCTTCAATAAACTGAATTCAAATCGAAAGAAGGCCTGCATGAAGTAAAAATTCGTAGAAAGAGGAGTTCTTGTCCTTGTCTCTGGCTTGAGAAATTCTCCATGCCTGGGCACACTCAGACTCAGAGCTAGGATTCCAGTTTAGGCTATATGGATTGTTTGAGTGGTCATAACTCTTCTGCACTTCAAAATTCTGTGCCTCAGTTTTTAAGTGACAGGTTTTCATTTATTATTCATTTTTTTCATTGAGGCATAGTTTCCAAGTAAAGAAACTTATAGAACCTAACTCTATAATTCAACCAGATTCAGCAAATATATACATACAGATCTGTAGTAAGCATTAGAATCTTTCTGGAATTCTTCAACCTCAATGTGCCACTTCTCAGTGAATCCCTACCCATCTGGAGTCAACTATTATTCTGGTTCTGCCCACCACACACCAATACCATCTGACCTACAAATACATGTATGTATGATTACAGCATTTGAAATATCCAGTGACTTTGTCTACTTACTCACGGGGGTGGGGGGGCAGTAGCTTGAAATTGCTCTGTGTTGTTTCACATATTAGTATTTCGTTCCTTTGTATTTCTAAATGATGATTTACTACATGAATACATAATAGTTTGCTTGTCTGTTCTGTTGTTCTTCTATTGATGAATACCAGTGTTCTCTCTGCAGTTTTGAACATGTATGTGCGTATGCATGTTCAGTTATTCCTTTGGAAATGTTTTTCTTGGGTGAATGTTTGAGATTGTAATTCCTGGGTCATGAGACAGAAGAACATTTTATTTCATAAGAAACTATTAAATATGCTTTGACAGTACATGTGCCATTCAATGTTCCCATAGCAGTGACTCTTCACCATCCTAATTCGAGAGCCTTTCTCATTTTCCTCTGCAAAGTAAAGATTTTTGTTTCATTGTAATAACATGCAGACATCTATTATTATTACAGCCCTACCATCACACTAATTTACTTTGAATAATACAGCTCCAGTACCTAGAACAGATTTTAATCTTGGGGACAATTATGAATTAATGACACTCAGCAATATTTTAAGGACACGACAGAATCCCTTAGTATTTGAGTGAAGAAGGCAGGTATAGGTTGGCTTGTTTGCAGTATTTTCAATTGTATTTGATGAATGTGGATGTCTTGTCTGTTTGTACATATATATACCACGTGCCTGCCAGATACTCTTGAAGGCCAAAAGAATACATTGGATACCCTAGAACTAGAATAACAGATAACTGTGACCTTCCATTTAGTTGCTGGGAACCTTTGTCTTCTGGAAGAACAGCCAGTGTCCCTAACTTCTGAGTGATCCTTCAATTCATTGTCCTGTTCGTAATTTTGTTAGGATATCAGTCTAGTCTGCATATTATTCACAACTTCTGGATTTAACTGGAGGAAGCCTACAAGATGAAACTCAGCATATCCCTTAACATTGGTTATTTGAAAAGGAATGCCAGAGTTACATAAGCAATATTTAATTTTAAAAATTAACTTAAATTTTTGTTTTATTAATGACATCTTCCAGACAGGAGTTAAAAGGCCACCTTGCTTAAACATTATAGACATGAATAAAGTGGGAAGAACAACATCAAAAAAGTAAATGTGCCTCAAGCCTAAAAATGGAACTTTTATTCCCACACATAATATGAAACCCTGCTATTTGGCCCCAGCCACCCAAAAGAGAAACTAGGAGGTAAGGTCAAGTTGTGGCTTTGAATGGAGAGAACCTAAATGGGAAATGCAGCTGGAGAGGTTTCTCACTCACAAATGATCACCTAGACAAAGTTACTATTATAGCAGTCATGGAGAGGGGACCAACTACAAACCCACTGGTAATAGAACTTAGCAGTGTTGTACACATGGTTCTGGTTTTGCAGGCATGTACTTTATAATGGTCATATAGGGTCACAGGGGCCTGTACCAAGTTTTCAAAAATCTACCAAAGTCAGGCAATTTATGGCAGGGTTGAATTCTCTGATAGGTGGCCCCGAGAAGCAGTTGTATAATGCTGGGAAGCTGTAACCTAACCTGTAATGAAGACTCTGCGATGCTGGGAATGCCAGGACTGCATCCCAAGGAAGAAGCTATGTGTACTGCAAGTGACAGAGGTGGAGGAGTGGGGCTACTAAATTGTATTGGACACAGTTGATGTCACCAAAGTCCCATGTAACTGACATGATCTGATGAATTCTGGGCTTGCCCTGTTAGGTTTCATGCATGCTTTGAATAGTCCTTTCCTTACTATGCCTCTATTCCTTCTTTGGGAATGGGGATGTTTATTCTGGGATATTGTATGTCAAAAGTGTGTCATTTGATTTTTATTTTATTTTATTGGGGCTTCTAGGTTAGAGACTGCTTTCACCCTCAAAATAAACATTGCACTTTTTTTATTGTGTTTTAAACTGTTAACATTTTGGAGACTTTTAGAAACTAAACGCATTTTTTTGTTATGAGATGAGCATGAGATTTAGGGATCAGGAGTTAAGTGATCTTTAGAACTTTGTTACATTTGTTTAATTATTTTATGAAGGCGGGGTAACATCACAGGGCATGTGTGAAAGGCAGAGGACAGCTTGCAGGAGTTGTTTCTTTCATTCTGTCATGCTTCTTCATAGGATAATATACAGATCAACAGGATTGGCAGCTAGCATCCTTACCTATTTTAACCCAGGGAAACAACTCACTAGACTGAGGAACTAATGTCTAGGAAATGTGTAGGAAGATGTTATGGCTGAAATCCAGTCCGGGTTCTTGATTGTGATCCCCAAATAGTCAGGATCTGAGGATTCAGGGAACTACAAAGGCCTTTGTGAGGACCCAATAGACTCAGATGATGGTGGAATGCACAGGCTGCTTCAGTAAGGGTTCTCCAAAGGAAGGAACAACTTGTTATCTACCATGGATTTAGGCTTTTCGGTGATGTTCTCCATAATGCAGTTATGTTCTTTGGACAAGGTGTCTATCTGAGATTCAGCAGAGACAGCTGCCCCTGCCACTTCAACTCTCTCAACATCTGGAAGACTTTCTCCAACTAGTAGGAAACTTGCTGCTCAGAAATAGAGGCTGTCTGTGGGTCTCTACAACCTTCCTTCTGAGAATCTGACTCTGGTCTGAATGGCATCTTTTATGTATCAGTTGAAGAAACTATTACTCTGAATAGAGCCTTGGATCCATACAGACAGGTGCTGAGAAAGATTTCAGGCAATCAGGTCCTTTACTAATTGAAGCCTCTCACAGAGGTAGAAGCTGGAATGATGTGAGGTCCAATAGCAACCTGCCGAGGTTCTGGTTTAATGTGATGGGTTCGACTGTCAAATTGTCAGGGTCCACTTTTAATGGTTAATCTTCATTGTTAGCTTGGGTGGATATAGAACCATGGAGGAGATGCACTGTTGTAATTTTTAGAGCGTGTCCAGAGGAGTTTAACTAATAAAGGAAGACCCATCTTCCGTGTGGGTTGCATGGTCTGTGGGAAAGATAGAAAGCTAGTGGACCATGAGCTATCAGCTGCATCAACCTACTTCTTGTTTCACTGAGATAGAGGCTTAGATGATGAGTCACAGCTTAGATGTTTCTGCTCCTATGTGTCCCTTACCATGATGGACTGTATCCTCAAGTCATAGACCAAAACAAGTCCTTCCTTAAGTTGCTTCTTCCTCCCCCTCCCCCTCTCCTTCTCCTTCACCCTCTCTCACTATGTCTCTCTCTCCCTCTATTTCTCCCTCTCCTTCTCTCGATATCTCTGTCTCTGTCTCTGTCTCTCTGTCTCAAACAAAACACATCTAATTCCATCTTGGAAGATGAAAATACAGTCTGGATCTTGCTAGTCATTGCCACCCACCCACCTTAATCTAGCCTAGAATATCAGATGGTATAATACCTACACAGAACTCTACACTGACCTCACAAACCTGCCTCTGAGTACTAAAACCACCATCATTTTGTCAACTCCACTTGCTTGGATTCCTCTGATACCATCTGAAACTCCTCAGCCCTGTACGCAGCTCCACACATGCATCTTTAACACCTGAAGGCTTTCTGCACTCTAGTTGTGGTGGTAATGCTTTTGTTGGAGGAGCACGTTTGTTTAGAACTCTGACTTAACAGAAACATTTCACTTGGCTAAGGCTGATTGAGATCTGAGATAATGTACCAAGTCAATATAGCACTAACCCAAAGCTTTAAGGTTTTGGTAAAGCCACAGAAGTGCCAAGCATATTTGTACAATCATTTCAAAGCCACTAGTATCAAAATATCCTACTCTTGAGTTCAAATTCAAAACCCCAAACCATACACTGTAGTCATTCCAATTACTCCTTCATTCAACATATATTTACTGCACCACCAACTTAATTTTTGAATGTTTCCCGACAACATAGAGATAAATCCAAGAATCTTAATGCTGTTTTTTTTTCTTCAAAAGTTAGAATTGACTAGTAAAAAGAAAAATTTGAAAAAAAGCTAGAAAAACAGAAAAAAAAAATCCCTGTAGCTGTAAAGTAGCTGCAGCTCTTAGACCAGTGTTTGGGAGAAACAAACTTAAGCCTATAAGGACCTATGCGAGGAAGAAGGGTCAGCTGTGGTCAAGCACAGCAATACATTCCTCCCAGATTTTCTAATCAGTTAACTACCCATAACTCTTGATGCTCTGTGATGGGAGTGTTAGAAAATCCTGAGAGTTATAGAGAATAGAAGAGTTATACTTTAATACAGAAGTAGGTATCTTCAAAAAAGAAGTTCTTATACCCTTACAAACAATAACAGTATCTTTTGTTTCCAACTCTCTTATCCTTCTTACACTCAAAGATTTTTCTCCAAGTACCCATTGGATAGCTTCCCTTGAATAAGCCAGGAACATTTTCAAAGCTTTGCAGAAACTTTTCTTTCTGACTCCCTGATTCTCACAGTTATATCACCTTGTATGCTCGCCAGGACCAATGACATCGCTCACCGATGCTGGGAAGCCTGTGCCCTGGGAGCAAACACTGAGGATCACCCATAAACCTTCTTATTCTGAAAGGACTTCTCTTGTTCTGAATCTCTTTTTTAGAATACTTATTATCTTCTTAAAAATGGCAAAATCATCTTAGCGAACTTTCCACCACAAGGCTTCATATGATTTAGACTTACTTTCCCTAATCAGAGTTCTAGTTGGGTGTCTATTTTACATCCAAATAATTAATGCCTTCTATACACTTAGGTGATTCCCTAAGTTTCACCCCAGGAATCCTCAGAGGATTGAAAGATTTATTTCCTTACAACATAGCTCTAATCATATGTCTTGTGTATCTAAATCTTTAATGACTTCTATAAACATAAATACATGTCTGATTTTGGGAATATTTGCATACATAAATTTTGTTTTTCAAGATTGTATTTATTTATTTATTTATTTTAGCTTTATTTATTTTATAGAGTTTGAATGAAAAACCTCAGAGCAGGCAAGTTATAAATCTCAGCCTCTATCCAGCTGAAGAGAATAAGGATGAGAAGGAAAAACATGTCATGTCGTTTGAGGTAAGCCATCATGGAGGTGAGATATATTGCAGCCATCAGCCAAATATTGAAGGGACACATAGGAGGCAGGGTGATGTGAGGATACTTTAGAGAAACAGAACAACAAAATCCAATCCAGAAGAAATTTAGTTAGATTCTGGCCAACACCTAAAAGAGAGAACAAAAGAAAAGAGTCATAGCGTTTCTAGCTAGTCAGGACTCAGACTGGTGAATCCAGTAGAACCTTACGGCCTTCGTAGGGACTATGATAGAGATCTGGAATTCTGGGAAGGAAAAACAGCATCCCATTAAATGAAGCACAATTCCACTTCTCTCTTTTACATGACTTCAGTGAACCTATGTTCCTTAAAGTGATCCTGCCTTCTTGAGGGGAGGTCTCTTAGTCGTCATTCAACTTGCCAATCTGAAATGTTTGATCTTTTCCCAGGTCAGATGTTGCTTTATCTTGACTTTAAAAAGAACTCTAAACACTTTTACTTTTCTTTTCTCTCTTCAATTTGTTTATGAATGGAATTTCCAAACTGAAAAGTCTATGTTTCCCCAAGGTAGAAGGGATAATGGGGTCAATCAGACCCATTCCCAGAGGATTTAAATTTAGAAAAGGATGACAAAAGGAAGATAGATGTTTGCAAAGTGGATGAATATGAAAGACTGCATGGATCTCCTAGAGCAGCTCTGGCAAAGGTTGTGTGAACATTCTAGGGTCCACATCACTGATAAAATCTGAGGTCACCTCCAACAGGACTACCAGGAGACTATGTCACTTAAGCACGCTATGTCACCCTGGTTGTATATCTGGAGTCTTTTACACTGCTTATATAAGCAAGGTTTGCTTCCCTTCAATTGGCTTCATGCTTTTTATTTGAGTTGTCTATTGAAATTAGTTATACTTCTCTTATTTTCTTTCCATTTAAACTGGTTAAAACAGCTTACGGTATTTACAAATAAAAGTTCCTCAATGTGGCCGCATCTTCATTTTCAGAAATAAGTCAATGACTTTCCATTGTTCTTAGAACCAAAGTCAAGTGCTTTGTAGGAACAAAAGTCTTCATGATGTCTGTGCCAACTACAGTGCCAACCTACTTTCTCAACTCTTCTCACTAAACTCTTTTCACAACCATGCATAGGATAAAGAGTCTCTGCTTCACATCTGCAATCTAAGCAAGCATCTAAACTGGCCAGCATCTAAAAGAAAAGAGAGAGAAAATATATAAGAAAAGGAAAGGGTGATATCTTTTCTAGCTAGGACTCAGAATGGTGAGGCCATCAGAACCATCATGGTACCTGTGATGGTTTGTGTATGCTTGGGTCAGGGAGCGGCACTATTAGGAGGTGTGGCTTTGTTGGAGAAGGTGTGGGTTTTAAGGCCCTCATCCTAGCTGTGTGGAAGTTAGTCTTCTACTAGCAGCCTTCAGATGAAGATCTAGAACTCTCAACTCTACCTACACCATGCCCGCCTAGGTGCTGCCGTGCTCCCACCTTGATGATAATGGACTGATCCTTTTAACCTGTAAGCCAACCGCAATTAGATGTTGTCCTTGATAAGTCTTGCCTTAGTCATGGTGCCTGTTCACAGCAGTAAAGACAGTACCTGTGGGTATATTTCTCATTTTGTGGGGAAAAAAGGGTTCTGAGTAACGAAATATATGCAAACATGCACAAAATTATACACACACACACACACACACAAACACAAACACACAAATCCTACTCCACTTATCTTGAACGTGCACAAAATAAACCATACAAAAAGCCTGATACTTCTCTTCTTTCCAAGTTTACAAGCACTTTTATTAATTCAATGGCCACATTTCTAAGGTCAAACCTGAACTTCCCCCTCCTGGTAGCTTTTGAAATGGTGCTAAAATTCCCTTTTTTTCCTAGAGAAATATTATTTGAAGTTTACTAGGAGAATTTACCACAATTTAGAGTATTTAATCCACCTACTATCTATTTCCAACCCCAACCTAGCCCACACCACAGCAAATTCACTGACAAATTCACTGTAGGATCCTAGATACCTTTTCTAGGTCTGAAAGCAATTCCTGTCCCCTACTATCAAATCTATAAGATGCCTTTTTATTTTTCCTTCACCTAAACCTTTCCTGATATTTCTCCAAAAATCTCATTCTTTCCTTGCACAAACAAACAAAAAACCAGAACAGGCTTTGTTCAGAATGGTTTAGTATTCCATTCTTTGGTCCCTCTTTGGTGTCTTAAACACTATAGACTTCCTTAGGACAAAGAATTATCCTACTGCTATGGCAATGCTAACCACCTGTATTTTACACACAGCTACTCTGTTACCAATTCAGATGATTAGAAAGTCACAGGAAGTAAGGCTAAATCTGACAAAGCCGTAGACTTTAAAATTAACAGATGAAGATAGTTGAGCAAGTGTCTTTGTGGTTGGATAGAGTGTCTTTTGGATATATGCCTAAGAGTGGTATAGTTGGGTCTTGAGGTAGATTGCCTCTCAGTTTTCTGAGAAACTGACATCTTGATTTCCATAGGGGCTTTACATTTGCAACCCACATCAGCAATAGAAGAGTGTTTCTTTGCTCCACATTTTTGATGGTAGGAGCTGCTCATTTTGTTGTTTTATCTTAGTCAATCTGACAGGTGTAAGATGGAATCTCAGTCTTTTTGATTTGCATTTCCCTGATGGCTAAGGATAGTGAACATTTGTTTGCTTCTCAGCAATTTGAGATTCTGCTATTGAGAATTTTCTGTTTAAATCTGTATCCAATTTAAAATTTGAATTATTCAGTTCGTTGACGTCTAGTTTCTTGAGTTCATTCTATATTTTGGATATTATCCCTCTATAAGATTTGGATTTGGTGAAAATCAGTCCCCATTCTGAAGCATGACATTCTGTCCTTTGCCTTACAGAAGCTTTTCAGTTTCATGAGGTACCATTTATTAATTGCTGATCTTAGTGCCTAGAATATTGGCAACTCTTCAGGAAGTTGTCTCCTGTGCCAGTGTGGTAAAGGTTATTTCCCACTTTCTCTTCTATCATGTTCAGTGTATCTGGTTTTATATTTTTTTTAAGTTTTTGATCCACTTGGACTTGACTTTTGTGGAGGGTAATAGATATGGATCTAGTTACATTCTTCTACATGGAGACATCCTGTTACATTAGGACCATTTGTTGAAGATGCTTTTGTTTTTACATTGTGTCTTTCTGGCTTTTTTTTCCATCAAAAATCAATGTCCATAGGTTCTTGGATTTGTATCTGGGTCATTCATTTGATTGTATTGATTAATGTGTCTTTTTAATGTCAATACCATACTGATTTTATTAATATAGTGCTTAGTACAGCTTGACATAAGGGACAGAGGGATACGTCCACAAGTTCTTCTATCATTCAGGATGGAGGGACGGGTTGGGACATATTGTATACAAAAACAATGACCTAAAAAAATAAGCAAAAGATTCTGGAAGAAGAAACTCAGAAGTCTTAGGAAATGCCTGAAATTTACCAGACATAAAAGGGCCCGCCTTCCTTAAGGGCTTATAAACAATAAGGGATGAAAAGGAGATGCTAAACTCACTGAAGAAGACACCCTCCAACCTGTTCAGCAGCTTGTAAGTCCTGAATTAACTGTAGGGGTTCAGGATTTCACGAGCTGTCACTTATGCTGGTGTGGGCTTTTGCTCATGCTGCTATGTTTGAGTTGTTCCTGCTCCTGTAAGTGACCACCCACGAATACTTCTCTAACCCCAATCAACTCATTGGTTCATCAGAAAATAAAGTTAATGGATGAGGAGCATAATATAGAAGTTGCAGTCTAAAGATTTGATGATGCTGCATGAGTCTGCTTCCCATCTAAACCCCACTTTTTCCACTTTCCCTTCCTCTCTCTTCATCCTTCTCTCTTTCTCTCATTTCTTATGTTCTGTTGGAGTATAGACAATGATGTTAGCATAACAGAACTCTTCTACTGGTTTAAAGGTGAGTTGGAAGGCTAGCCCTCCTCAGGACAGACTCTTACTGCCATCTGTACCTTAGACAGTTGCAAACACACAGTCTTTCTCTGATTTGGAACCCAGTTACAATCTCACTATGTAGCCTCTGTGGCTTGGAACTTGCTGTAATCCCCCTGCCTTGGCTTGTTGAATGCTACATGACGATGCTCAGCAATTTAGAGGATATTTTGAATTTAATATTACCTGCATTTTAAAAGCACTCTAAAGTTATTATACTGTGTGCAAGGATGCTTAAAGGAGTAAACCTCAAAAGACGCAATGCAAATATCTTAAAAGGAATCAGATTGTCTTTGATTGAAGCCTGGTCCTTATCAATCCTGTTTGTTCCTTTGCTTTATTTCCCCTCCAGCTCAAAAGGAAAACAAACAAAAAACCCAAACAACAACAACAAGCAAAACACCTGACAAATACTCATCTGGGACAGATCTAGGCCCTGCTTCCTCAAAGCTCCTCTTAATTTACTGTTCTCATTCCTTCTTCAATCACAGCCCTTTGACCAAATTTGAATTGTTAATAGATCTTAACCAAACTTGAATGTGTACTCAATGTCAACCAAATTGTTTCCTTTATCTCCTGAAAGGGAAAGAAAAAAATATATACATAAATACATACATATATGTATGTGTACATATACATACATATATGTATATACATATATACACATATACATATATACACATATATGCATATACATATATACACATATATACATATATACACATATACATATATACACACATACATATATACACATATATGCATATACATATATAAGTGAGAAAGATAGATGATAGATAGATAGATAGATAGATAGATAGATAGATAGATAGATAGATAGATAGATAGAGGCGCACAAAACCACTCCAATTTACCAAAACATGACCTTCATTTGATCTTCTCAGCTGAGGAGTTCATAGCAACTCTATTCCGAGAATCATCCACATATTTTGCCTCCTAAAGCAGAGCCATCCTCAGTGTGTGATTATTTAAACTTACATAAAATTAAGCAAAATTTGAAAGTCAGCTATTCCATCCTGCCGACCCTATTTCCAGTGTATCAATAGTCATGTGTGGCCAGTGGCGGCCATCCTGGCTTAATTGAGATACTCTCCACCACGGAAGAACCTTCTTGTGGCTGAGCCTGGATTGGTCTCCTTTATCCCAGGTGCGACACATGAAACAGTGTGGCCTGAATTCACATTTTCAGTCTCCTGATCAGGATCTACATTTCAGTCTCTGCCATCTGAATATTCATTCTTCCTATTTGAATTCTTCATTTCATTTAAGCAGGTTTTCTTCCCCTCTGTCTGCTCTTCTGCTGTGCGTGCTTTGCTCTGCCCTGGGGCTCTTTCTTATTCTTTTCCAAATATATCTCGCAGAAGCTGTGACATTCACCAACAGGGTCATTTGAGTTAAGAGACAGAGAAGGAGAGGCTCCCTAAATACTGTACACAGGCACTCTTCCCTCAGTGGCTTGCTTCCTCACTTCTGAATAGTTAAAAGCATTTATCTCTGTGCCTCTTTGAGCACCTGGGGGCCTTGCTTTATTATTAGACTGGGGATGTGTTATCATGGGGAAAGGCACAGAATTCGTATTCAAAAGATATGCTTTCCTTTCTCTCTCCCACCTCCTAACCACATGGCCTTGGGCAAAACACTATAGTTTCTGCTTCTGTAAAACACAGTTAAAAATAGCACCATATTGATCTCCTTCACTGATTTTTCTGTTATTGTTGTTTTTTTTCTATCTAAAGTTTAAATGCATGTTTGTGACTGTGTAAGTGTATATAGTATGATGACCTCATCCATATGTAAATGTATAATTTGCTATCATTTTATTATCATTCATAATAAAAATCTGCTTCAGACTGTATAGTCTACCCATGCTATGCAGAAAGTAAATGCAATTTGTTGAATATGAGCATGAGAATGAGTCTAATAGAAAAATATTAAACATGTATATCTATGTCTAAACATAATAATACTGATATATATTATTAGATCTGTATAATTTTTTCTTCAGCTAAAGTTAAGCCCTTAAATATTTGAGGTCTGAACTATGAAGAAGAAAATGTCTATATTTAGTGTAGTATTAATAATAAATTGTGTTCTTAACTCTCAGTAACTAAAAAGTCAAATAAAAATAATATATCCAAAAAAACCACTTTCTTTTTGCCACTCTTTTCCCCATATTTTTTACATTAACCAGATGTGAAGAAAAACTGAATCCCAATTAGTTCCAAGTGTTGTATATTCATTTTCTCATGGAATTCATTAACTGGAAATAATAATTGGCATTGTAGGTTTTCTTTCCTTTTACTGAATTTTGAAAGAGTAGATTTAAAGTCATGGGTTAAAATAATCCCATAGTATCCACAATAATGTCTGGGTTTTGTATATGGGATGGATCCCTAGGAGGGACAGTCTCTGGATGGTCTCCCCTCAGTCTCTGCTTTACATTTTGTCTTTGTATCTACTCCTGTGGGTATTTTGTTCCCCCTTCTAAAAAGGACCAGCGTATCCATACTTTGTTCTTCCTTCTCCTTGAGCTTCATTTGATTTGTGAATTGTATCTTGGGTATTCCAGGCTTCTGGGCTAATATCCACTTATCAGTGAATGCATACCATGCATATCATGTATCTTCTTTTGTGATTAGGTTACCTCACGCAGGATGATATTTTCTAGTTCCATCCATTTGCATATGAATTTCATGAATTCATTGTTTTTAATAGCTGAGTAGTATTCCACTGTGTAAATATACCACATTTTCTGTATCCAATCCTCTGTTGATGGACATCTGGGTTGTTTCCAGCTTCTGGCTATTATAAATAAGGCTACTATGAACATAGTGGAGCATGTGTTCTCAATACATGCTGGGAAATCCTCTGGGTATATGCCCAGGAGTGGTATAGCGGGGTCCTCTGGTACGATTATGCCCAATTTTCTGAGGAACCGCCAAACTGAATTCAGGAGTGATCATACTATCTTGCAATCCCACCAGCAGTGGAGGAGTGTTCCTCTTTCTCCACATCCTCACCAGCATCTGCTGTCTCCTAAGTTTTTGGTCTTAGCCATTCTGACTGGTGTGAGGGGAAATCTCAGGGTTGTTTTGATTTGCATTTCCCTGATGACTAAGGATGTTGAACATTTCTTTAGGTGTTTCTCAGCCATTCAATATTCTTCAGGTGAAAATTCATTGTTTAACTCTGTACCCCATTTTTAATAGGGTTATTTGGTTCTCTGAAGTCTAACTTCTTGAGTTCTTTGTATATATTGGATATTAGCCCTCTGTCAGATGTAGAGTTGGTAAAGATCTTTTCCCAATTTGTTGGTTGCAGTTTTGTCCTATTGATAGTGTCTTTTGCCTTACAGAAACTTTGTAATTTTATGAGGTTCCATTTGTAAGGAGCATAAGCTATTGGTGTTCTGTTCAGGAAATTTTTCCCTGTGCCCATGTGCTCCAGGCTCTTCCCCACTTTCTTTTCTCTTAGTTTCAGTGTATCTGGTTTTATGTGTAGGTCTTTGATCTCACTTGGACTTGATCTTTGTACAAAGAGATAAAAATGGATCGATTTGCATTTTCTTCATGCTAGGCACCAGTTGAACCAGCACCATTTGTTGAAAAGGCTATCTTTTTTTCCACTGGATGGTTTTAGCTCCTTTGTCAAAGATCAAGTGACCATAGGTGTGTGGGTTCATTTCTGGGTCTTCAACTCTATTCCATTGATCTACTTGCCTGTCACTGTACCATTACCATGCAGTTTTTATCACTATTGCTCTGTAGTACTGCTTGGGGTTGGGGATACTGATTCCCCCAGGCTCTGCCAGTGTGTGACAAATACAGAGGGGGACACTCTCAGCCAACCACTGAACTGAGCACAGGGTCCCCAATGGAGAAGCTAGAGAAAGGACCCAAGAACTGAAGGGGTTTGCAGAGCCATAGGAGGCAAAACAATTTGAACCACTCAGTACCCCAGAGCTCCCAGGGACTAAACCACCAACCAAAGAGTACACATGGAGGGACTCATGGCTCCAGATGCACATGCAACAGAGGATGACCTTGTTGGACATCAAACTGAGAAGGACTTGATGCCCCATTATAGGGGAATTCGGGGACAGGGAAGCAGGAGTGGGTGGATTGGTGAGCAGAAGGAGGGGGGATGGGTTAGGGGATTTTCTGGGGGAATGATGGAGCCAGGAAAGGTGACAACATTTGAAATGTAAATAAAGATTATATCTAATTTAAAAAAGGATCAGCGAAGACAAATAATAATAATAATCCCATAGCTTCCTTCCTCAGCTGTCACAGCTCTTCCAGGGTCACTACAGAGGGTCTCATGTGTGAAAGGATGTGGGTGTTCTAATTCAGTAATGTAGCCCATCTTACTGAAAATCACAACAGAGCTCATGACATCGAGGTGGGAGTATGGCAGGAAATGAAGAATAATGTTTGGATTACATAAAAAAAATCTATAAAATGTATGATTAAAATAGACTCCAAGAGAACCCTTACAGGATTTGGCAACTTTTTTGTCTCAATTCCTCTTTTGGATTTTATGGCTAAAGACAATTTTAAAAGAGAGGAATGGCTTTGTGCTCTTGCAATAGGTGTGGAAGGAGACTGACTGTATTCAGCAGTTACCTTTTGACTTCAAAATACTGCACGTGGCTCTCAATCAGGACTCGGACCACTATTGTCTTGTTTGGAAAAGATGATACAGAAATCGAAGAATGTGAAAGTAAATCATGACCTTAAATACTTCGAAATAGGCTAAAGAGAATCCTCTAAGAAAGGACCAGAGGTTAGTATATGTCTTCTCAGGGATGGCGTAAAGCATTCTTTCCTTTTCTGTGGGGAGTAATGCTCTTTTTTTAAATTCCCAGGAGAATTGAGATAAAACCTGAAATAGAGTTTGGTTTCTTGGAAGTAGTGATCCTAAAAATATCTTGGGACAGCTTGTCATGTTAGCAAATGAGTGACTGTGAAGCAAATTAACTAGAGCATGGAGATATGCCTGGGCCAGTCTCAGCAATCTGTTTAGCTCCAGGTAAACAGAATGTTCAGAAGGGAACTGTGAGAGCAATTTAGCCAAGCAACGATTCACAGTTATTCCCATATGGCAAGAGAGAAATAAACATGCTCTGTATTGTAATTGTCCTATGATTTTGCTTCTCTAGTTATCCCACACAGCTTTAAAAATGATACATAGTAAAGAGTCCATATATATGTATAGCTGTGTCCTTACTTAGTATACATTTGAGTGTTTGTTAGGAGATATTTGAAACAGATTGCACAAAAGATAAAATGTCACGTCGGGTAACATTCATATATTGTACGGAGTGATAATGACAACAGAAATCTAGCAACTTGCCTGAGGAATACACACATCCTACAGTAGAAGAATGAGGTGGAAGGAGAATCAATTAGCTAAGTGATATTGCTAATTGATATTTAGTTGGTCCACAGATATTATATGTGTGCTTGTGTATACACATAGCTTGTTAGTGCATATAATTATGTGGTTTTGTCTAAGAATATGTGATGATTTCAGATCTAGAGCTTTATCCTTATATATTCAGGAAAAATATTGGTAACAAAATCAACTTTAACCACAATGGCAAACAAAACTTCTGAGGATAAACACTCCTCACTACCAGAAAAAAGAGGAAGAGGAAGACATTTCAGAATTTCAGCCTGTTACTCATGCAATACAGACTCAGTTCCCTTTAAGACAAAACATTCTCTTTCTTCACCCAACTGCTTTATTTTCAGTGATGTTCCCCATTCAATTCATCTGACTTGCATTAAGCTGAGCCTAATTCCAACTTCCAGGAAGATAATGTGATAAGGGACTAAATCAAACAGCCTATTCTATGTCATTAGAAACAATGGCCATTTCAAAGATGAGCACTTACTCACCTTGGAACAATAAGTTTCATAGCCAAGATTTGAACCAAACTGTTGCTATCAGAAAATGGTTCCTTATACCAGTTCTTAACTACAAGACTGTGAACCTGGCTATGAACTATGGCTCCTGGTAGTCATTTGCTACCAATAAGTAGAAAAGGTGTATACATTGGTTAAGTGTAGAAGAGAATGGGATTAAGAGCCATCTGGAATAACAGCAGAAGTGAGCCTGCCAAAAATCTTCACTGGCTGCCTTAGTGAGTACACAGGATTTGAGCTACTAGGAAAATATTGGACATTTCAATAACATACGCTAGGGTGCATTGGAAATTTTTCATAGTGGGTATAAGCAGAACAGAGCCGAAACATCTTTATTGGATGCTTCAGTGGGTACAAAGTCTCTTATAATAATACTGGACACTTCAATACCATAGCCTAGATGTAGATAACTCATTTGTTGTGATAAATGGCAGCTTGTATTCCTCCGTCTTCACTACTGGTAGGAGAGAAAATCCACACAATCTTCACTACCAGAGAAAGAGGAAGAGGAATAAGGGAAAAAGAAAGAGGGAAAAGAAGTAGAGGAGGAGGAAAAAGAAGAGGAAGAATGAGAAATACAAGGAGGAAGCAGAAAGGGTAATAATCCAGGTGCTATTTCAATCTATTACTTTTTTTTTAATTTTCTAAGTTTTTTTTTATTTACATTCCAAATCATTTCCCCTTTCCCGTTTCCTCCCTCCCCGAAAGTCCCATAAGCCCCCTTCCCTCCCTCTTTTCTCCATTCAACCCCATCTCGTTACTCTGTCCTGGCGTTCCCCTACATCCAGTCTTTCCAGGACCAGGGGTCTCTCCTACCATCTTTTTAGAAATCTATTGATATGCGGATTGTGTCTAGGGTATTCCGAGATTCTGGGTCAATATCCCCTTATCAGTGACTGCATACCATGTGTGTTCTTTTGTGATTGGGTTACCTCACTAAGGATGATATTTTCAAGATCTGACCATTTGCCTAGGAATTTCGTGAATTCATTGTTTTTAATTGCAGAGTAGTATTCCATTGTGTAGATATACCACATCTTCTGAATCCATTCCTCCGTTGAGGGACATCTGGGTTCTTTCCAGCTTCTGGCTATTATAAATAAGGCTGCTATGAACATAGTGGAGCATGTGTCCTTATTGCATGCAGGTAAAGTCTCTGGGTATATGCCCAGGAGTGGTATAGCCGGATCCTCCGGGAGTGTCATGCCCAGTTTTCTGAGGAAACGCCAGACTGCTTTCCAGAGTGGTTGTACCAGCTTGCAATTCCACCAGCAGTGGAGGAGTGTTCCTCTTTTTCCACATCCTCGCCAACAACTGCTGTCTCCTGTGTTTTTGATCTTAGCCATTCTGACTGGTGTGAGATGGAATCTCAGGGTTGTTTTGATTTGCATTTCCCTAAGGACTAAGGATGATGAACATCTCTTTAGGTGCTTCTCAGCCATTAGATATTCTTCAGGTGAGAACTCTTTGTTTAGCTCTGTACCCCATTTTTTCATAGGGTTACTTGCCTCTCTGGAGTTTAACTTCTTGAGTTCTTTGTATATATTGGATATTAGCCCTCTGTCGGATGTAGGGTTGGTAAAGATCATTTCCCAGTTAGTTGGTTGCTGCTTTGTCTTTTTGACAGTGTCTTTTGCTTTGCAAAAACTTTGTAATTTAATGAGGTCCCATTTGTCTATTCTTGATCTTAGAGCATAAGCTACTGTTTAGGAAATTCTCCCCTGTGCCCATATGTTCAAGATTCTTCCCTAGTTTCCTTTCTATTAGTTTCAGTGTGTCTGGTTTTATGTGGAGGTCCTTGATCCACTTGGAATTGAGCTTAGTGCAAGGAGATAAGAATGGGTCAATTTGCATTCTTCTGCATGTTGACCTCCAGTTGAGCCAACACCATTTGTTGAAAAGGCTATCTTTTTTCCACTGGATGGTTTTAACTCCTTTGTCAAAGATCAAGTGCCCATAGGAGTGTGGATTCATTTCTGGGTCTTCAATTCTGTTCCATTGATCTACATGCCTGTCACTGTACCAATACCATGCGGTTTTTAACACTATTGCTCTGTAGTACAGCTTGAGGTCCAGGATACTGATTCCCCCAGAGGTTCTTTTACTCTTGAGAATAGTTTTAGCTATCCTGGGTTTTCTGTTATTCCAGATGAATTTTTGAATTGTTCTTTCTAACTCTATGAAGAATTGAGTTGGGATTTTGATGGAGATTGCATTGAATCTGTATATTACTTTTGGTAAGATGGTCATTTTTACTATATTAATCCTGCCAATCCATGAGCATGGCAGATTTTTCCATCTTCTGAGGTCTTCTTCAATTTCTTTCTTCAGAGACTTGAAGTTCTTGTCATACAGATCTTTCACTTGTTTGGTTAGAGTCACACCAAGATACTTTATATGGATTGTGGCTATCGTGAAGAGTATCATTTCTCTTACTTCTTTCTCAGCCTGCTTATCCTTTGAGTATAGGAAGGCTACTGACTTGCTTGATTTTTTATCCGGCCACTTTGCTGAAGTCGTTTATCAGCTGTAGGAGTTCTCTGGTGGAGTTCTTTGGGTCGCTTAAGTATACTATCATATCGTCTGCAAATAGTGATAGTTTGACTTCTTCCTTTCCAATTTGTATCCCTTTGACCTCTTTTTGTTGTCTAATTGCTCTAGCTAGAATTTCAAGTACTATATTGAAAAGATATGGAGAGAGAGGGCAGCCTTGTCTAGTCCCTGATTTTAGTGGGATTGCTTCAAGTTTCTCTCCATTCAGATTGATGCTGGCTACCGGTTTGCTGTAAATTGCTTTTACTATGTTTAGATACGGGCCTCGAATTCCTGATCTTTCCAAGACCTTTAGCATGAAAGGATGCTGAATTGTGTCAAATGCTTTCTCAGCATCTAATGAGATGACCATGTGGTTTTTTTTCTTTGAGATTGCTTATATAGTAGATTACATTGATGGATTTCCTTATATTGAACCATCCCTGCATCCCTGGGATGAAGCCTACTTGATCGTGGTGAATGATCGTTTTGATGTGTTCTTGGATTCGGTTGGCAAGAATTTTATGGAGTATTTTTGCATCGATATTCATAAGAGAGATTGGCCTGAGATTCTCTTTCTTTGTCGGATCTTTGTGTGCTTTTGGTATTAGTGTAATTGTGGCTTCATAGAACGAGTTGGGTAGTGTTCCTTCTGTTTCTATTTTGTGGAACAGTTTGAAGAGTATTGGTGTTAGGTCATCTTTGAAGGTCTGATAGAATTCTGCACTAAAACCATCTGGACCTGTGCTTTTTTTGGTTGAAAGACTTCCAATGACAACTTCTATTTCTTCAGGGGTTATAGGACGGTTTAGATGCTCTATTTGATCCTGATTTAATTTTGGTATTTGGTATCTGTCAAGGAAATTGTCCATTTCCTCAAGATTTTCTAGTTGTGTTGAATACAGATTTTTGTAATAGGATCTGATGATTTTTTGAATTTCCTCAGTTTCTGTTGTTATCTCTCCCTTTTCGTTTCTGACTTTATTAATTTGGATACTATCTCTGTGCTCTCTGGTTAGTCTGGCTAAGGGCTTATCTATCTTGTTGATTTTCTCAAAGAACCAAATCCTCGTTTTGTTGATTCTTTGTATGGTTTTATTTGTTTCTACTTGATTGATTTCAGCCCTGAGTTTGATGATTTCCTGCCTTCTACTCCTCTTTGGTGTATTTGCTTCTTTTTGTTCCAGGGCTTTCAGGTGTGTCATTAAGCTGTGTATGCTGTCTCCTGTTTCTTTTTGGCGGCACTCAGGTCTATGAATTTTCCTCTTAGCACTGCTTTCATTGTGTCCCATAAATTAGGGTATGTTGTGCCTTCATTTTCATTAACTTTCAAAAAGTCTTTGATTTCTTTCTTTATTTCCACCTTGACCAAGTTATCATTGAGTAGAGCATTGTTCAGCCTCCATGTATACGTGGGTTTTCTTTTGTTTGTGTTGCCATTGAAGACCACCCTTATTCCATAGTGATCTGATAGGAGGCATGGGATTAGTTCTATCTTCTTATATCTGTTGAGGTCTGATTTGTGACCAATTATATGGTCAATTTTGGAGAAGGTACCATGAGGTGCTGAGAAGAAGGTGTATTCTTTAGCTCTAGGATGAAATGTTCTATATATATATCTGTTAGTTCCATTTGGTCCAAGACTTCAATTAGATTCACTGTGTCCCTGTTTAGTTTCTGCTTTCCTGAACGATCCATTTCAGAGAGCGGGGTGTTGAAGTCACCCACTATTATTGTGTGAGGTGCGATGTGTGCTTTGAGCTTTAGTAAAGTTTCTTTTATGAATGAGGGTGCCCTTGCATTTGGAGCATCCATATTCAGAATTGAGAGTTCTTGTTGGTGGATTTTTCCCTTGATCAGTATGTAGTGTCCTTCTGTGTCTTTTTTGATGACTTTAGGTTGAAAATCAATTTTATCTGATATTAGGATGGCTACTCCACCTTGTTTCTTGGGGCCATTTGCTTGTAAAATTGTTTTCCAGCCTTTTACTCTGAGGTAGTGTTTGTCTTTGACACTGAGGTGTGTTTCCTGCAAGCAGCAAAATGCTGGGTCCTGTTTACGTATCCAGTCTGCTAGTCTATGTCTTTTTATTGGGGAATTGAGACCATTGATATTAAGAGAGATTAAGTCATAGTGATTATTGCCACCTGCCATTCTTGACGCTATCTTTATATTTGAGTGGTTATCTACTTTTGGGTTTGATTCAAGAAAGTTACTATTTCATTTTTTCCAGGGTGTTGTTTCTCTCCCTGTATTGGAGGTTTCCACCTATTATCCTTTGCAGGGCTGGATTTGTGGAAAGATATTGTGAAAATTTGGTTTTATCATGGAATATCTTGGTCTCTCCATCTATGGTGATTGAGAGTTTTGCTGGGTATAGTAGTCTAGGCTGGCATTTGTGCTCTCTTAGTGTCTGCATGAGATCTTCCCAGGATCTTCTGGCTTTCATAGTCTCTGGTGAGAAGTCTGATGTGATTCGCATAGGTCTTCCTTTTTATGTTACTTGGCCCTTTTCTCTTACTGCTTTTAATATTCTTTCTTTGTTTAGTACATTCGGTGTTTTGATTATTATGTGACGGGAGGTATTTCTGTTCTGGTCCAGTCTGTTTGGAGTTCTGTAGGCTTCTTGTACGTTCACCGGCATCTCTCTCGTTAGGTTAGGGAAGTTTCCCTCCATAATTTTGTTGAAGATGTTTACTGGCCCTTTAAGTTGCAAATCTTCACTCTCATCTATACTTATAATCCTTAGGTTTGGTCTTCTCATTGTGTCCTGGATTTCCTGGATGTTTTGGGTTACACGTTTTTTGCATTTTGCATTTTCTTTGACTGTTGAGTCGATGCTTTCTATGGAATCTTCAGCACCTGAGATTCTTTCTTCCATCTCTTGTATTCTATTGTTGGTGTTTGCATCTATGACTCCTGATTTCTTCCCAAGGTTTTCTATCTCCAAAGTTGTCTCCCTTTGTGATTTCTTAGTTGTTTCTACTTCCTTTTTTAGTTCCTGGATGGATTTGCTGAGATCCTTCACTTGTTTGTTTGTATTTTCCTGTATTTCTTTAAGGTATTTTTGCATTACCTCTTTCAGATTTTCTGCCTGTTGATCTACATTCTCCTGCATTTCTCTGAGCGATTTTTGTGTTTCCTGCTCATGGGATTCCATCTGTTGATTCATCATCTCCTGCATTTCTTTAAGCAGTTCTCGTGTTTCCTTTGTAAGGGCATCTATCCTTTGATTCATTTCTTTAAGCACTTTTTGTGTTGCCTCCCTATGGGCATCCATCTGTTGACCCATATTCTTCTGCATTTCTTTATGCAATTTTTGTGATTCCTTTGTGAGTGCATCTACCCGTTGATTCATTTCTTTAAGCGATTTTTGTGTTGTCTCCTTGTGGGCCTCCATCTTTTGATTCATGTTCTCCTGCATTTCTCTAATCGATTTTTGTGTTTCCTTTGTAAGGGCTTCTAACCGTTGATTCATGGTCTCCTGTAATTCTTTATTAGATTTATTTGTGTCCTTCTTGTGATCCTCTAATAGCATCATGAGAAGTGATTTTAAATCCAGATCTTGTCTTTCGGGTGTGGTGGGGTATCCAGGACTTGCTGCTGTTGGAGAGTTGGGTTCGGATGGTCTCATATTACTTTGATTTCTGTTAGTAACGTTCCTACGTTTGCCTTTTGCCATCTGGTTACCTCTGATGTTAGTTGGTCCTGCTGTCACTGGCTGTTGGTTGGACCTCCTGTGAGCCTGCAAATCTATTTCTGCCCCCCCTGGATTACCAGGATTCCCCTGGCACAGATTTCTGGGACCTGCCCTGCTCCTGAGTGACTTTGGAGCCCTGATGTGCCTTGCCCCAAGTGATGTTATATTGGGGAGTCCTTGCACATCCAAAGGCTCAGCATAGTGGATTCCTGGAGCAGAGGTCGCCAAAGGGAGGCTGGTAGGCTCCTGCCCTGTGCAGTGATGTGTGATCTCTCCCAGAGTGGGGGTGAGGGGGCATCCCTCTGCCAGGCAGAAGTCCCACAGCAGAGCTGGCATGCTGGTTACTGCAGATCTGCCCAGCTCTTGGGAGCAGTGTACACACAAGCCACCGGAGACCCAAGCGATATTATGCCTGTCTGTCTCCGAGCCTGGCAGTCCCAACTTCCCAGCCACTGGAGCAAAGTTGGCGGAGTGCACTCTGCACTCTCTCGGTGGCGCTGGTCACCCTGCAGAGGCAATGGCCTACAGCAGATCTGGAGCCCAGACGACCACAGTGCTGTCCCATTCTTGGGAGCAGACGGAAGCCCCAACAGGCCGTGTCCCAAGCGATGTTATATTGGGGAGAACCTGGGTACCTGTCTCTTCAGTGCAGTCTACTGGAACAGAGGTCGCGGAAGGGAAGCTGGTAGGCTCCCGCCCAGTTCGGGGGTCTCTCTGCCAGGCAGAAGTCCCACAGCAGAGCTGGCGCGCTGGTTACTGCAGATCTGCCCAGCTCTTGGGAGCAGCGTACACACAAGCCGCCCGAGACCCAAGCAATATTATGCCTGTCTGTCTCCGAGCCTGGCAGTCCCAACTTCCCAGCCACTGGAGCAAAGATGGCGGAGTCCCTCAATCTATTACTAATGGAGCAGAAGTTATCATTTATCTTGAAGACTCACCTAATGACAAGTGAATCTTCAAAATAATAAATGAAATCAACCATATCACTCAAGTTCAGTAGAAATAAGAAAGGAAAAAAAATCTGCCAGTTTTTGCGTAAGTCCAGGCTTTAATTAATCAATGGTGCTAGGTGCTGGGTCTTTTAAAGCATTTTCTGATATATTCCAGGCTACTAAGATTTTCAGACTGTGTTTGAAGCATCTGCCCAGATCATCACAGCACATTTTTGAGCTTTGCACTTAACCTGAAGCCTCAGATGACTAATTCTATTTCTCTTAAAATAATAATATCATGGAAACAATAGGTACCACACTACACGTAACTGAATGCTGCTCTGAAAGCACCAATTGCTTGGGGATTCAATGAGATAAAATACGGGAAGCTTTCAAGATATAGGACATTTTTCCTGTTAGTTTTCCCTTAGTCTATGAAACTAATGATCAGATAAACAGCTATTCAAATTCTGTTTTTGAAAATGGAGTGCTGAGGTAGATAGATAGATAGATAGATAGATAGATAGATAGATAGATAGATAGATAGATAGATAGATAGAGATATAGATATATAAAGTTTGGGAGTATATGTTAGAAAAATTTTTCTTGAATTTGTTTGACATAAAATAATCCTCTGTGATACCCAAATGTCTGAAACTATGGGAGTTTCCAGAATTTAGATGCCCAGTAAAACTAAAATCAGTCCTCATCCTTCATGGTTGTACCAAGACTTTGCTCACAAAACATGGAAGAAAGCAATACTCTTGCCTAAATATCTTTAAACATTTCCACGAATCCTCATTTTATGTCATTTACTTGGTGTAGTTTTCGATAAAATTCACGGAAACCCCAAGAAGACAATACTCCATCCACCATATGACTTCTGTTATTAGTGCATGACAGATATAGCTTGATATTTTTTTATCAAATTATAACTCTCAACAGTAGAAGATTGTCTGAGTAATAAAAGCATTCAAATATACCTATCAGTTGTCACACAGTATACAATTGGCATGTTCTTAAATCATTAAAAATTAAATCTGTGGAGAGAGTGAGATAAATTAATTCATTTGAAAGTCGATAAGTTGAAATAAGTGTTTTTGAATGTTATTAGTAAATCTATATTTCTCATATATCTGCAAGCACAGGTTTCTCAAAGTTGATACCAATGTAGAAAAAAAAACTAAATGATCATCAAAAGACACCTCACAATATTCAGTCTCCAAATACATAATGTGTAATTAACTATCCAACAAATTTAAAAATCTAAACAATTTGTGTGACCACTATAGAAAAAAAATTTTTTGCTACTTCAAATAAATTAACTAAACCCCTGTCAGACACGACATCAGACAAACAGTCTCTGCACTTTCTTCAGACAGTAGACTCTATGAGGAAAGATGCAGGCCTTTGCCTTTGAGCATTTGAGCCTTTGAGAAAGAGCAAAAAGAATGCTTTACCAAGCTTTGGTTCTTCTCCCAATAATATCTTTGTTGTAACAAAAAACAGCTTGTGCTCATCTGTTTCCTCACTACTGGTGGAAGGAGAAAGAGCAGTTTCTACTCCTGAGAGGAGGAGGAAGAGGTGGTACTTGTGGATGTGGAGGAGGAGGAGAAGAAGGAAGAGGTGAAAGTGTAGGAGGAGAATGTAGTGGATATGGAGGAGGAGGAGGAGGGGGAGGGGGAGGAGGAGGAGGAGGAGGAGAGGAAGATGACAACATTGCAAAAACCTCATACATTTCCCCACCCCAAATTTTTCAGATCTTTTTAGTTCATATGCCTGCAGAATTTTAAGGCATTACTACATCTGTTTAAGTAAAGTAAGAGGTAAGAAAAATGAAAGATGTTGACAAAACTTAAGGGGAGGGACAGGGAGAGTCTAGATCAATAAACCTATGATTTAAAAAGAGCAGATTATCCTGTACTGTTTTTCTTAAAATTCCCAATCCAAGTAGACCACGAATGCACAAAATAGCTTCCAGTAAGACTTGTAGAGAGCCCTAGATTTTGGAATAAGCAAGAGGTTTCCAAAAGCATCAATAAAAGGACAGAAATGGGAAAGAGTGGGATAGCACAGATGTTAGAATCACTTTTATTCTTTTAAGGATTTTATATAAGGAAGGGGATAGGAACTCCACAGAAGGACCGACAGAGTCAACTAATCTGGACACTTGGGGACTCGCCTGAACCACCAACAAAAGGACACAACATGGGCTGGACCTACACTCCCCACCTAGCCCCAGTACATATGTAGCAGATGTGCAGCTCAGTCTTCATGTGGGTCTGGAACATCTGGAGTGAGGAGTATCCCTAAAGCTGTTGCCTGTCTGTGGAATACATTATTCTATCTGGACAGCCCTGTCTGGCCTCAGTGAGAGAGGATGGCCCTAGACCTGCAGAGACTTAGAGTGTCAGGATGGGGGGTTAACAGGAAGGGAGCCTGCCTACTCAGAAGAGAATAAAGGGGAGATGGGGGGCATGTTAAAGGGGGGAATGGGAGAGGGGCAGCGATCAGGATGTAAAGTGAATACAAGAATTTAAAAATATGTAAAAAGTTAAAGAAAGAAAGAAAGAAATGAAAAAAATTCACAAGCTGGAGTTAGTGAGATGGTAAACAGCAACACTAAGCAAGCTGGCGACCAATACAGAGGCATGTTGCACTGTATTAAGAAACATTAGGAAAACACTGAATAGTTCATTTCCTATTGTGTCAAAACATGGCCTTATTTCTTCCCACACATTTGAAATGAGAGATCCCTAACATGCATGATAGTTTCAAGGTCTTCCCTTTTGTCATCCAGAGCACACACGTCAGTGCCTGGCAAGTAAGTACATGGGATTTCATATGACAGAACTTTATTTAGATTTGAACATTTTCCCAATTAGCAGCTAAAATTCCAAGATGAAAAGAGGCTCCATTCCACATATAGAATTGGCACAAGGATTCAAAGAAAGTTGTTTGGGTTGGAATTTTATCTGTCATTAACACGGTGACTCCTGCTTTCTTTGTACTTGAATTTGCCTGCCATCCTCAAGTCCTAGATGCCTGCACGCATGCTTCTGGGAAAAGCCTTGAGTTGCATTTTGCTTTCTTAGTACAACTAAAAAAGCAATTTAACACATATAATGAATTCAATGTAAGTATGACTGATGATTGTAATTTTAGCTTAATTAAACCATTTCATATTTTAAATATTTTGGGTTGTGGTTTAACTTTACCAAGATTTGAAACTTTCTTGGATGTCTAGAAGGTACATATATTGTTGCAGCTGATGTTTTTCTGCTAACACCTGTATAAAAAGATTGTAACTACTTTATTTGGAAATTTAGTTTTTACTGTGTACAATATTAACATTGGACAATAACTGTTCCTTTCATTTCTCTCTTTTTTTTCTTCTTTCTCATTTTCCATTTTAATTACTGATATAATTTTACTTTTAATATTTTTCCTACTGTATTCAACTCTCACATATCTTGTGAACTTTAACTTCTATCATTTTATTTCATAGTAATAACTTTGGAAATGTCAGAGGATTAATTTGACTTCCACGAATTCTCTCCCTCCTCTAACCTTCTGTTAGCCTTGAGATATCTTTAGAGTGTGTCACGTATATATACCATTCCATTGAGATTAATCTTTTTCTTCTTTTATTTTGTCTTGTGTCTTTCTGTTCAATTTTCAGTTCTCTTTCTGTAGCTCTTATAATGAAATACTGGTACTCTATGGTTAAATGTGGCTCCTTTGCAAATGTATATTGAGGGTATGCTGAAGATAATATTAGCAGGTATCTAGCCTGACCTGTTTAAAATTGATTTGGTATCTATCAATGCACCTAAATAGAAAGTATATAGAAATTTGTTGCTCTTCTTTCTTGAATGTTACTACAAAAAAGAAGTTGTACAACTTGTTAAAAATATATGTCACTGTTTTTATTTTTTTTTCTTACTGATACAAAATTTAATTACATCAGAATTTCCAAATTTTACCTTTAAAGTAAACAATTCTGCAACTTATAAAACACATTAAATGGTCAGAATTCAGTTGCAAGGATAATAAGACTAAGGCCACCTTCCCTTGTTAGATGTGAGCTGAGGACTCTCTGTTTCTTGAGGCCCCTGCACTCTGTGACTCAGGGCCTCTTTCTGTACCTGCAAAACAGTAATGGCCAGCTAAGTGCTTGCCGTACTTCCTGCCTGGCACCTTTGCCTTACATGGCCCCAGCTTCCACTATTGCTGTATCTCTGACTCCCTTTCCTTTAAGGACTCCCTTCTTTTTAAGGACTACACAGACAATCCAGGATAATCTCCCTATTTTGAGGACAGGTCAATAACTTTAATTCCATCCATCAAGTTCTCCTCTATGGCACCTCAATCAGTGTTTGATTAAATTATTTTAATGGCATGAAGAAGCACAGGGAAACCATCTTTGTAATTGTGTGTTCCATAACATATCCCTGAAGAATATGTTTCACTAAACACAGAAATACAGACTCAGCACATTGAGACGACATTTTTTTCTTCTACCTAGAGAAAGTTTAAGGAGTATGATAACATAACAATGAAGAAGAAGGTCACAGGGGTGTGGATATTTTGCTAGTATGAAGAGGACTTGGTATAGCACTGGCAGAAAGTTTCATGACAAAATCCATCATTTAATTACAAATGCAATTACCATTTCTGTTCACATATGCATGAAATGATCCTCATACAAGATTGTTCATTGCACATTGATTTTTTTTTTTTGTAACAGAATATTGAAAACAGACTCTGAGTCCAGGGCACTAATTAATAAGAAAGTATAACTTCAGGCTTTTAAAACATGATCGATAGACAATGAAAAACAAGGAACTTCTTTACTAACAGTTAGGAAATAAAAAATCATGATATGTCATAAGTTATAGAACTCGAATATTACGCAAAAAACAAATAAACAAAAGGAAAAGCAGAATACACTCTCCTGCAACTCCTATGCCTCAGCTCTGATTACCACATGGGGACGACTAGAAAGACTGAACCAATGTCCCTTCATTGAGGCGGCTCCTCAAGCTCTTGGAAATTGTCTCTTTTAGGGTTAAAATTTGCAAGATTCATTATGTCGCATGAAACATATTTCAAATATACCTTCTACACAGGCCTGCGTTTATCTAGGGGCATACTATTTTACCAATCTGTTTGACGAAATATTTCACGGCAGAAGACTGAGCAGCAAGAAGGAGAAAATGATTATCGCTTCCAGCACCTCGGTATCCTCATGCTCACACATAGCGGAAGCAGATAACCTTCGTGACAGTAGAGCACATGCTCAGTGTTTCAGGATAGTCAGGTATACGCAGTTCTTAGCTATCTCCTCCATTTACATATTCAATATGTTTACCAATAATAGAAAGTTTTGTAACAAATAGAAACCCAAACATAGAAGAAAAACATTCAGTAGAGTTGGAGAGAGAGAGAGAGAGAGAGAGAGAGAGAGAGAGAGAGACAGAGACAGAGACAGAGACAGAGACAGAGAGATATTTAAATATTGTCTATTTCATTTAATGTCTTGGGAAGTCACCTTGTGGAGAAAGGAAGATATCAAAGAATAATATAGAGAAATTAGGAAGAATTTAATAATTTGAAAAAGAAACTTATCCAGATTCACTTAAGGCAGTCCTTTTCATTAACAGAAAATCTATTGATGCACCAAGATTTTCTTTCAATTCACACTTGAACTGCACTGTTAGCATCTTGATTTCAGGCAAAGAATAAATTTGCATTGTTAATTTGTGTTAATAACTAACTCTATTGGAGGCACACTGTGTACTAGAAAATTCCTTAAGAAAGTTCATTTTTATTTTATAATAATTCCACGTTATACATATTACGTAGTCGACATTTTTAAACTTGAGGAAGAAGAACTGACTAATTTTTTTCCCAAGGGCACAGAAGTGCTCTGGATAGCTGGTACACAAAGCCAAGAGGTTAGGTTTGGAAAGAAATGATGTTGCATTGATTATGATCATGCTTGCTTTGCAAAACCCTAAGAAAGTGAAATTCAGAAGTTTGCAGGATCAATAATCTCTATAGACAGGAGAAAAGATTCATTAGATAGAGACAGGTACTCTGTCAAAGAAGAGAACCACTGGGCAGAGTCATAGAGTATAAGCACTTTTAGATATTAGATATTTGCTTTATTTACATTTCAAATAGTATCCCCTTTCCGCGTTTTGAATTAAAATCTGATACTTACCAGAACTGGGTACATGTACAGGTGGTCTTTCATGAAGAAAACCCCAGTTTCCTTATCTACAGTGACAGTAAGAACCTTTCTTTGAAGGGCTCTACCAAGTACAAATGTGATAATATATGTAAATCACTTCACAGTGCTGGACACATGGCCTGCACCTAATAAATGATGACTATTATATTATTATTATAGTCAAGTTTGAGTCATGATACCAGAGGAAGCCTGTGCCTGGTAAATTCAATTTTCTCCCTCAGTGAAGTTGCTCATGTCCCTAAGCTCCAGGAGTGCCTAATTCAGGAATGTGCACTCAATAATTAATCATAGATTGTATTTTATTGCATTACCCAACATTGCTTTCCACTTTTAGCTATTTCATAACTTCATGGAGAATTTGTCATTTTTTTATTAACAGAAATAAAATGTAAAGTAGGAAATGTAGAGATCATTCTTAGCTACCATTTCTAAATTAAAGAGTATTTCTCTTTCCATGGTAGATCAGATTTTATTTTTTAAAAAGTCGATCAAAATGCTACTAACAGTGGCAGTTTCTGTAACCAGGGAGAAAAATACACCATAGGATAGAAGAAATTCTACAGTATGTGACAGGAGGCATAGGGCAGTCATAAGACTTATCATTGCAGAATAATCATATATGAAAAGGCAATAATACTTTTATTCAGAACAGAGTTAGCTTATTATTATTATTATTATTATTAATAGTTTATTTACCTATTTCACATGGTCTACATCACTTTTTATGCTTCCCACTCACTGGGCACACTCCTTAGGTTATTTTTCAATTTTCTGAGGTCTAGTCTCCATCAAGAAGGAACTCTACAGGGACAAGTGACCTATACCCCTAGATATGGTGAGTCTATGTCCAATTTCTCTTCAAATAGGAAGCTGATAAAATTCTATCAAGACTTCAAAGTTCTAACACAACACTGTTTTACCAATGGGAATTGTACCATCCAGTAATGAAGTTGAAAACCAGACTTGTCTGCCTAAAATCAGACACACTTCTCGTGGAATCTAGACTATAAGCCCACTGCCCACCAGTGCCTACAGCACTGGGCAATTTGTCTTGTGTTTCTGTAAGTACTCTGTGCAACCTGCTTCAGGGTGCCTTCTCCATAGGATGCTTTCTTTGTTCTGAAGTTTCTTACTTTCTGCTCATAATAGGATGGTTCCAGCAAACCTCTCTCTGCCCCTCTTTACATGAAAGATCCTTCTTATCACTGGAGTCCTAACTCCATCCTGGCTAACATCCCACCTTGCTTAGGCAATCTGAACCCAAATTTGAGTTCAACCATCACACTCTGTCTGGAACAAGTCTGAAACCATTTATTGATGAAGATCACTGTCTAAAATGAGTCCTTGGCTAACATTTTAAATGCCTGTCTCTACCAGACTAAGCATCACCAGAATAGTAAGAGGAAAACAGTTCCCTAGTCTCTGCGGGTTGGTAATGTGATGATCAAAACAATACTTGATGGGAAGTGTTCAAGAAAAACAATTCACTGGGACTGAACGCGTACAGATTTGTTCTTACCATTATACCCTATTCAATTGAGTATAACTATATAATGCTTATAATGTATCAGATATTATAACTCTGGATATTCTTTAAAAGTATAGGTCTGGAGAGATAGAGGCAAGTTATCTGCAAATGAATGCTGTGGCATTTTAAATAAGAGACTTGAGCATCTGTAAATTCTGATACTTGTCCCGAAGCCAAGGATATTAGGGGAAGACTGCATCTGTTTTAAACACCATCGGATCATCAGGGTCAGGAAGAGTGGCTGATGTGCAACAGATTCTTTAACCACGTTTTCTTCATTAGTTATGGAGTATTTGAAGCCTTTCTGCAGTGTTTGGATCACACACACAAACACACACACACACACACACACACACACACACACACACACTCTCAATTTAATTGAAGAGCAAGTGGATCCATCTACTCTGGAATTTGTCTGCTTAAGTTTTCACACCCACATGCTACCACTCGTAGGTCTTCTTGATCCCATCAAAGAGCACCCGTCTTGCAGCATCCACGGGAGGATCAACTCTGAAAGCTCTCAGCAAAGGAGTTATCACTTTGCCTTTCTTCTGTGTTCTGAAATCTTTGCCATATACTAGTTTAAAGCAGAACTCCTGGCTAATGCATGTCTCCCGGCAGTTAATGTACATCTGCTTTCTTCTAGGGTAAGGTATTGCAAATCAGCATCCTCCTGAGTGTTTGCAGTTGGGTACTAGAGGGATCCGTGCCTGCAGTGAGACAATGAGTAGGGCGCAGGTTAGGGATGAGGTTTGTAAGGAAACTGGGACCTTTCAGACATTGAGAACATTTTCATTGTTTTATTTTTACTTATGTATACATGAGTCTTTTTGCTTGTCTGCTCTGTGCATACAGTTGCACATGGAGGCCTCTTTGGGTGTCTAATCCTCTGGTGCTGGAATTGCAAGGAGTAAGGACTCTCTTGATATTTAGTGCTAGAGACTGAATTCTGGTCGTCTGGAAGAGCAGTAAGCACTCTTGACCATTAAGTCATTTCTCCAGCCCAGAATTGAGAATAACAGATTTCATAGAAATGAACTCCTTGACAATCTTATGTGGCTGAGCACTCAGATCACACATGCATTTTTAGAAGCTTCCTATAGCTGCATTGCATTTGTTATGAAAAGAAAGGAAACAAGGGAAGTTTGCACTAGAATCAGGTAGGAAAAATATGCATGGATTCAGTAGAGAGACAGAAAGAGAGAGACAGAAAAGTGGGAGCATGTAGGGTTCTAAGAAATATTCCACTTTAGCATGGAGTAGAGTGTATGTAGTGTGCTGCATATGAAAGCTTTTTAAACAAGAAATATGTGACTGAAAACCTCTCTAGATAAATTCAATAACCATTCACTATACAAAAAAAAAGTATCTGGAAACTGGACAAGTTTTTGGTATGGACAAGTGTTAATCTTGGTGAACTCCAAGAAATATGGTAGAGTCCTATTAAGTAGTTCGTCTCATTGAAGGAGTTTTTAACCATATATATATATATATATAATGTATTTTGACTGATGGTTTTCCCTACATGTAGCTTGTTATTATGGTGGAAGTCTGCTTCTTTCTAGCACATCACTGCTACACAAACTGAACATGTATTTTCTGGCTGCAAGGGGCGAAGGGATAATTTCATTAAGCATGTACTCAGGATAGACACCAAGATATGCACCTGTTAAGAAATGTAACAGCTGTTCAGGAACTTTTGCCCTGTACCCATGTGTTTGGGACTTTTCCCCACTTTCTCTTCTATTAGATTCAGCGTATCTGGTTTTATGTGGAGGTCTTTGATCCACTTGAACTTGAGCTTTGTACAGGGAGATAAGAATGGATCAATTTGCCTTCTTCTACGTGCTGACCACCAGTTGAACCAGCACCATTTGTTAAAAATGCTGTCTTTTTTCCATTGGATGGTTTTAGCTCCTTTGTCAAAGATCCAGTGACCATAGGTGTGTGGGTTCATTTCTGGGTCTTCAATTCTATTTCATTCATCTAACTTCCTGTCACTGTACCAATATTGGCTTATGCTCTAAGATTAAGGATTGACAAAGGGGACCTCATGAAATTACAAATCTTCTGTAAGGCAAAGGACACTGTCAATAGGGCAAAACAGCAACCAACAGATTGGGAAAAGATCTTTACCAATCCTACATCCAATAGAGGGTTAATATCAAATATATATGAAGAACTCAAGAAGTTAGACTCCAGAGAACCAAATAACCCTATTAAAAAATTGGGAACAGACCTAAACAGAGAATTCTCAACTGAGGAAACTCGAAGGGCTCAAAAGCACCTAAAGAAATGTTCAACATCCTTAGTCATCCATGAAATACAAATCAAAACAACCTTGAAATTCCACCTCACATCAGTCAGAATAGCTAAGATCAAAAACTCAGGTGACAGCAGATGCTGATGAGGATGTGGAGAAAGAGGAACACTCCGCTATTGTTGGTGGGATTGCAAGCTGGTACAACCACTCTGGAAATCAGTCTGGCAGTTTCTCCGAAAATTGGACATAGTACTACCAGAGGACACAGTTATACTGCTCCTGGCCATATATCCAAAAGATTCTCCAAGATATAACAAGGACGCATGTTCCACTATGTTCATAGCAGCCTTATTTATAAAAGCCAGAAGATGGAAAGAACACAGATGTCCCTCAGCAAAGAAACGGATACAGAAAATGTGGTACATTTACACATAGCGGAGTACTACTCAGCTATGAAAAATCATGAACTCATGACCTAATCACCAAAAAACGCACATGGTATGCACTCACTGATAAGTATATATTAGCCCAAAAGTGAGGAATATCCAAGATACAATTCACAGACCACATGAAGCTCAAGAAGAAGGAAGAGCAAAGTGTGGGTACTTCAGTCCTTCTTAGAAAGGGGAACAAAACACTAATGGGAGCAAATATGGAGACAAAGTACAGAGCAGAAACTGAAGGAAAGGTTATCCTGAGACTGTCCCACCTGGGGAATCATCCCAGATTAAGTCACCAAACTCTGACACTATTATAGGTGTCTAAGAAAGGCTTGCTGAAAGGAGCCTAATATGGCTGTCTCCTGAGAGGTCCTACCAGAGCCTTACAAATACCGAATTGGATGCTTACAGCCAACCATTGCACTGACTGTGGGTCCCCAATGGAGTAGTTAGAGAAAAGAGTGAAGGAAGTGAAGGAGGTTGCAATTCCATAGGAAGAACAACAATATCAACCAATCAGACACCCCCCCCAGAGCTCACAGAGTCTAAGCCACCAACCAAGGAGTACACATGGCTCTGGCTGCATATGTAGCAGAGGACTGTCTTGTCAGGCATCAGTGGGAAGAGAGGTTCTTGATCCTATGAAGGTTCAATAGATGCCCCAGTGTAGGGAGGAGGAGTGGAGGAGTGGGTGGGTAGGTTGAGGAACACCCTCATAGAAACAGGGACAGAGGGGATGGGATAGGGGTTTTCCAGGAAGGGGGGGGACCAGGTAAAGGGACAACACTTGAAATGTTAGTTAATTAATTAATTAATTAATTAATTAATTTAAAAAAGAAATGTAGCAGCTGCATTGCAGGTCTAGCTACCAAAACAATATAAAGTGGTTTCAACAACCATTTATTTTCTCATAATTATGAAGGATAAATGTCACAAATCAAGGTTCTGACTGGGTTTGGTGTCTGGGGATGACTTTCTTCCTGGATACCATAAAGTGACCTCCTCAATGTTGGTGAAGTGAGAATAACTGTAACAGTAAGAACCAGAGGACAAGGGAGAGAGAAAATGTCCACACTGATTTTCCTCCCTCCACCTATACAAACCCCAAGAAGCATGCATGTGTCAGGGAAGGGTCATAACTTCCCCTGTGAAGGGAGCAGAGCACGGGTATGTCATGGCAGGAAGATGATCCACAAGGAGTAGCAAGAGTTCATGGGAATCAGAGAGGATGCTGGGAATCAGGGTGGGTGGAATCTTGGTTCTCCGACCTGACTGAATCAACTAAAAGACAATCTAGGACATCTGTGCAAGATTTTCCATGATTAACATAGAATGGACAAGACCTATTAGCTGTGAGCCCATTTATCAAGAGGGCTTTGGGAAAATTAATGTGTCTTTCCCCTGTTCGCCTTGGCTTCTCAACAGTGCATACATGTACTCTGCTGCTGCTGCTGCTGCTACTGCTCCATACCATGAAGCAAGCATCAGAATGTATGTAATTCTAAAGTGAATCAGAGAGCAATGGTTCTTCAGGCATCGTCTAGGCTTTCCATACCATGCTGGGACTGCTGGACCAGTCTCATAGCCGGGATGGTCACTGGGTTCTCAGCCCCTGTTGTTGGTAGAGAACCATTGCTGGACTACCTATCCTGTATTGTAGAAGAAAATCTAACAATTCCCATTTGGCATATGTATTCATTCTGTAAGTGCTGCCCTACAGAGATCTCTGACTAATGCTGTTGTTGAAGAGATACAGAGAGTGGCATCAGAATGCTGAACTGAGACCTCACTGTAGTGAGTACGGAGAATGGAAGGCAGTGGACACAAGCTAGGTGGAGAAGGCTAGTCAGAGTGTGGAGTTGGCTACCAAGTAGAAGTTGAGGCTCACGCAGAAAGAATAAATATCAAGGACAATAACTATTACTCATAAATATAGCAAGAGGCATACTAAAACCTGATACTAGATAATCAAAATCCACTGTTATTAGTAACTGATCAGAGCACATTGCCAGCAGTTGGAAAGGTAAATGATCAGTCCTAGGAGGCAACAGGATTCTCTCTGGATAGAGCTGGTATTGGTGTGCTATAAAGGAACTTTGCTGAAAAAAAAAAGTAAATGACATAACAGGGGGCAAATCCCAATAGAAAAAGCGTGTCTCTGCCTCACCCCCAAACCTCTCTATTTCTAATATTTATACTCTGTTCTAAAAGCAAGAGTTTGCATTTATGTACGATACTACCTGGAAAGGTGTTACCTATCATAAAAACAGAGAAGATTAACTATATTCAACTGGAGAAAAAGCTCAGATTTTTGAAATATGGGATAAAATGGCTTACCAGTTTTCTGAAGTCAGAATAGCCATAGGCATGCTAGACGTCTGTGCACTTTGGGCTTCGTGTTTGGATTTTGTGTTTGCTTATTTTATTTTGAATATCAAGAATAATTGAAGGAGAGTGTAAAACAAAATTCTCTCCCTCATCACCCCTGGGAAAACATAAGCTTTAAATCTTGGCAGCTTTCAGGAAGAGGAAGATGGAGAAAGAAAAAGGAGGAAATCCAGAATAGAGGTCAGCTTCAGAGCAGATGAACAGCTATGTGGAGAAATGGGGAAGCTTTTGATATGATTCTGCATATCACATTTTTGTATTACAATTTATAACACTAAGGTCACAGTTATGAATTAGCGATAAAAACAATTTTATGGTTGTGGGTTACCACATCATGAGGAGCCATATAAAGGCTCGCAGCATTAGGAAGGTTGAGATCTACTGCTCTAGAGGAAAGGTGAAGCCTAAAGTATTAGGGAAAATACACTTAGAGACAAAGAAGGAAAAGTCTCATTTTTCTGACTAATTCAGAAAAGGAGTCAACTCACAAAGCTGCTTGGTTAAGGCTCTGTAACCATCCATATTGGGGGCAGAGATTACAAAAAGGAAAAACACATTATCTCACTCAAGAGACTATCATTCCTACCCCTTTTTCAGCATCACTTAATATGAACCTCATTTCTGAGGAGTAGTCTCTCATTAAGGGGAGAAAAGACGGTATGCCACTACCAGTAGATAGATTCCATCATTAGTGTCACATTCCAATCCATTTGTAGAGGCAACCCTAAAATCATTTAGAAAATGGGCTGGAGATGGGTACTAGGTATAGTTCATCATCACCATAAAAAAATAAAATCTAGAGTTCTAGTTCCGAAGTTGTTCAACTGAAGGAATGAATGTGTGGTCTGGAGTTTCAGTTCCACCCTTACATACAGCCTCTAGGCAGAAGTGCTCATTTAGGAGATAAGAGATGAGGGCTTCCTTCTGGCATTTCTTGGCCAGAGATCCAAAGACAGTTCTGCAAGTGCAGCTTTCAAAAGTCTCTTCTACGTCTACATAATTGGTTTCTATCTCCCGTTCTCAGAGTTCCCTTCTGGAAAAGATAACACTAAACTAATGCTTAAGGAATCTGGGAGTCAATCTATCTGACTTCTTAGAGCAGAATAGGAATGCTACGTTGGAAATCAAAGAACCTTTTCAGGGCTTCTCCTCTTCGAGTCTGCCCCTGATGTGGGTCTCCAAGGCTCGACTGATAAACCCAGGGTCTGGTTTCATGCACTTTGATAACTGTTGGGGTGACTAGAATCAGCCTTGAGGTACCTCTCAGGTGGCTTCAAAGATGAGGAAGAGACAAGAAATTTCACCATAACTGAACTTTCAGGTTAAAACTTGCCTCTCTCAGCCATGAATCCTGTGAAGGTACTATAGTATTGAAATGGAGCCAAGATGGTTTGGAGATAATTTTTCTTTCCAAGAAGAAAAGCATTAATGAGAGTTGGTTGTCTAAAGAGTATCTCTTACAAATTTAAGCCTAATATCTAGAAAGTGCTTAGATAAATATATTGTTTTCATCTTTAATCATACTTTCCTGTTGGGTGTTTAAGAGTATGAAAGAAACCAAAATTAACTATTTTACATTTGACTATAAATGGAGAGGCTTGATCTCAGAGGTCACCAGGTTTGAAAAAAGCCTTTGGCTCCCTTAGTCTTTCTTTAACCAACTGTCCCATCTGTATGATATCAATGAATTTAACTTTGATATTAGAAATGTTGAATAGTGTGTGTGTGTGTGTGTGTGTGTGTGTGTGTGTATGAAAGGGTGGAATTAAAAAAGAGAGACCTCTAATTCTTGTCTTTTATGTGGATTATATATATTACCCAGATTTTCTTAACTTGTCTAGTCTGTTGAGCTTTATTTATTCCCATTCTGAAAACATCTAGTTATCATAAAAAATGTTATTGATAAAACTGTTCTCATTTTACTTACTGGTTTCCTTTCATTTTTATTAACCTTCTTGTGACTGAAGCAATGGTAACATTACTGCTGTTCTTAGAGGTCCCAGGTTTGATTCCAAACACTCCGGCCAGGTGCTTTATAACAACTTGTAACTCTAGTTTCAGGGAATCTGACACCCCTCTTGCCTGGTCTCTGAGAATATGTATAAGCTCATGATTTACATACAGACAGACAGACACATACATATATACATAAAATTTATAAAAAGTAACTTTACTTTAATGCCATGAAACATAGTAATATTAGCAAATACGTATACTAAATATTTAAATCCACACTATTTACAAAGTATAACATTACCTGTATAATACTGTTAAACTGTAAGACTATAAATTCTCAGGAAAACCTTATAGAAAATGCAAAATTATCAAAAGTGTATTGTGTTCGTATGGTGCCAAGAATGCTCTCTCATAACTCTGCATTTGGTTTGGAATAAGTGCATGCAATTATAGAGAGAATCAACAGCTAAATAGCAAAACACCATCCGACTGATGTTTATAACATCCAGCAGAAATCTGTTAAGAAAGCCCTATTAAAACTGGGAAGCTGGAGTTACTGTCTGAAGACTTCCAGACAGAGGGCTTTCCATAGATAAACTGTCCACCAACTGTTTTCATGACTAACAAGTTTATATTATGATATAAACAATGCTAACCTCTGGTGGAAATGGTTAATGCTAGATCTGTTCTTAAGGGTGCAATAGCTTTAATCATGGGCTATTTTGTGATTATTTTTTTCCCTGTGACTGAGTCAACCAGTCTGACCTAGCGCAGGAGATTTTGGAGACTTTGAGACATGCTTGGGTCTGAAGTGGGAGTACCAAACCTCATCTCCAGATCCAATGCTTAGTTTTCTTTCTATGGGCATGGTAAACACCAGGAGCGGGATCAGCTCTGGAAGCACAGGGTTCATTTCATATTATGGCTTACATTACTACATTACTTCATAAATGAACCCAGGGGCAAACTCAGGACAGGAACTGGAGCAAAGGCCATGAAGAAATGTTTCTTCCTGGCTTCCTCTTTGTGGTTTCTTCACCCTGATTTCTTATACCACCCAAGACCATCTGCCCATAGGTGGTGTCACACACAGTGGACTGAGGTCCTGACATCAATCATTAATCAAGAGAACGTCCCTCAGACTTTCCTACCAAGTAAACTGGCAGAGTAATTTTCTCAACTGAGCCTCCCTCTTCCCAGATGAATAGAGCAGTGGTCACGTTAACAAAAAAACAAACCCAGGACAGACAGCTTCTTAGTGACCTCAAACACTGCATGACAATTTACAAATACAACAAATTTAAAATAAATATAAATTATTATAATATAATGTAAATTATAAATATTATAAAATAAAATTTATAGTGTATTATAAATATATAATATATATATTATATATGATAAAAATAAAATAAAATATTTTCTCTTCTGTAAAACTGAAGAAGATACGAGAATTATAGTTTCTGAAGGATCAAAAAAGACAAAGAGAAGAAACCCAGTGATATACACTGGCCAGGAGACTTAATTTTGATTCCAAGGAGAACAGGTCAGACCCACAATACTTGTAGAGATTTATGCAAATGAGTCTTATCACCTACTATGTCATGTACTGGTATTAAGAATTGATAAGAGAGAGAAATATCTTCTTTCCTTTTAGAGTTCTATCAGAGACAGAACACTTGATTTTTGAGGGCAACATTCTAATATCTATAAACTTTATAAGGATTTGGGTATGTAGCAGATCAAGCTAATAGAAATAAGTATCTGTCTTTACCTGTCTCTGACGATATCTTTCCTCATTATGATTTGGTGAACAATTGCTTGAAAACCTGCACCCACAATTGGTTAATGTGTATCTGTAACTGGAGACAGACAATCTGAATAAATTAATAAACACTGTCCCTATTATAAAGACATAAAATTGTATGTTGATATAATACTAAAATTGATATTTACCTCTAGAGTGTATCTTGTAATCCTTTAGCCTAGGCCAAATCAAGGTAGTCTAGACATGTCATGATACCCTCTGTACGACAAAGGGAGCATAAATTGGAACATTTTCCTTATCTCCTTTGTTTTCTCCCCCAGTGTGTCTTTGGGAGAGTCCTTCCACTGATGGGTGACCTGGAGGGAAGGAAAGTCCTGTCTGAATAATTGCTTTAGCTGATGGAGACCTAATTTCTTATTTCTTTCCTTAGAGAAAGCCCACCAGTTGCTTAGCCATATTTGCTTAAGAGTGTTCTATCTTCACTGGTTGTATTAAAATCCAGCTTTTTATTCTTTCCTGACCTGTCCTTCACAGATTTTGTAGGAGAATTTTAATCTAAGAACATAACTGCTCTGGTAAGAGACCACATCCAAAGACCTTTGAGGTCTGTATGATCTGGCTGGAGTAACACACCTTTAGTCCCAAACAATGAAGGGAAAATTAATTTGTGGAAGGAAGTAACCATATTTGAAAGTGACTGCCTAATTGAGGGACAGACAAAGTGACAAATCAGAGAAAGATTTGACACAATGAGTCAGAGATAGGATACGCCCAACTTGGATACTAGCAGTCAACCAGTGGACTGAGCATGGGGTTCACAATGGAGGAGTTGGAGGGCGAACTGGAGGGCGAGCTGTGGGGAGCGGGGGTTATTGCAGCCCCATGGGAAGAACAACGATGTCGGCTAACCAGACATCCCAGGGCTCCCAGGGAGTAAGTAATCAACCAAGGGGTACACATGGTTCCAACCAAAAGAGTGACAGAGGAATGCCTTGTTGGGCATCAGAGGGAGGAGAGGTCCTTAGTCCTGTGAAGGCTCAGTAGAGGCCCCAGCATGGGAAGTCGAGTGAGGGTCATGGGAGTGGGTTGAGTGGAGGAGCATATTCTTGGAGGCAGGGATAGGAGGATGGGTTGGGGGTTTTTGGGGATGGGGGGAAACTGGGAAAAGATATAACATTTGAAATGTAAATGAAGAATATATTTAAAAAAAACGATATGCCCAACTATCAGATAGGAAAGAGAGATAACTTAAGAGAGTAGCAGAGACAGACAGACAGACACACAGACACACAGACACAGAGAGACAGAGACAGACAGAGAGGGAGAGATGGAGAAAGGAAGAGACACAGTTTTACTAGGACAGTTTTACAGACAGATTGCAGGTAAAGATAGAATGAGCCAGAGATTAAAGAGCCAGAAGATTACAATAGATTGACAAAGTTAGCTTGAGGCTAAACAAAGCAATTCAGTCAGAAGCTGAAAGAAGCTGGTTTGAAACAGTCAGGAGTTTGGGTCAGAAGAGCTGAGTTGAACCAGCCAGTCAGAGGTCAGAAGGAGCTAGAAAGAGTGAGTTTATTCAGCAGTAAGCCTCCAAAATGATAATTACATCTGGTGAATAAAAGTTACTTTTACAATCTTTATTCTTCTTAGTTTATGAATTAAGTTAGTCATATTTCATAGTAATGGCATTTGTATATATATTATCTGTATATATATATATATATATATATATTGATTATATTCACACCCATTACCCTGCCTTGCCATCTTCCCACTTTCTGAAATCACACTATTTCTCCCATATAGCTCATCTTTTGTCTTCTTGTCTTTTGTGTACATGTGTGTTCTGTGTGAATTAATGTGCTTTATTTGTGTTTTTTACTGGAGTTTGGGCATCTCACTAGTTGCTGCACTACTAAAGAAAGTGTCTCTCCCTCCCTCAGTAATTATTAACCACCTAGAAATCCTCAGGGATAAACAGGGAAGGCATCATGAGCCTCACCTTCCCTCCATGTTGAATGTTGAAAGTCCAGTATTGTGTGGGTTTTATGAAAACAATCACAGCTTGTAGACTTCAAGAGTGCATAGGCTGTGTTGTTCCTAGAAGACAGCATACTCCAACACTCCATACCCCTAATCTGACTTCATTCTTACTTCCTACTGCTTCAACGTTCCTGAAATCTTGGAGAAGGTGATATGGATGTCCCACTTAAAGCTGAGCATTCTATGTTATGTCTCAGCCTTTTGATCAGTTGTGAGACTGTACAAGAATCACTGCCCACTATGAAAAGAAGTCTGTCTGTTGGGTTGACTTTATCAGTCTACAAATTGTTTGGAAATCAACATCAGTATACCACTTTTGGACTCATGGAAATATGCTCTCTATGTTACTAGTACTGCCATGTCTAGATATGGGTTTGCATGCCTACCAAGGGGCACATACCTGGTCAGGATATGATATTAGGGGAGGTTTGCCTCATATTTTTGTTGGTGAGTTTTCTCTGTCTAGGACTACTGAATAAATCAGATCTATGAACAGTTAGAATCACACGTCTTAATTTTCCAGCATGTACTGAAATATGAAATTTATATGTGCTGATAAGAGTCAGCTGGATATTTGTCTCACACAAAAGGTTTTTACAAATAAAATGTATCAGTTATTACTTAAAACATTTATGTTTATTGTGACTCTCTTCTAAACAGTGGGACAAGTACTATTCATAACCAACAAAGTGAATGTTAACTTCATGCAATTCTGTCATAGGACAATGACTTAACCAAATAATTTGAATGAAGGAGAAATGCAGGGTGCTGTGGCAGCTTAGCAAGAGGTGATTTTAAAACTGACTTTTAAAGAATCACTGTGGGAAATTGAGATTTCACATTAAAATCAACAGGGCTAGAATCATATGCCTCTATTTTGCAGAGTTCATAATGTGAACAGCTGTGCTTTTATACCAAGATACCCACGGGGTAATCTAGAGGCCAAGGGATAAATACAATGCACACTTCTGGAGCCTCGGTTTCACTTGAAGATTTGGAAAACAAACATTTTATATTAAAACAAATATAGATATGTTATGCGGTAGAACCGCATGCACGTTAAAGATAAAAGATGAAACTTCAAAGAAATTTCACACTGGCTGTGATTTTCTTTGAACCCTGAAACTCCCTAGAGGTGTGTGTGCACTCTTCCCTGCCTTTTGGGGCACCTTGTTAAAAAATTTACATTTATCAAAGAGTGTGAGGAATATATATATATATATATGTATATACATGTATATATATATACATATATATATATGTATGTATATACATATATACATACATGTATATATATATATATATACATATATATAAATATATATATATATATATATTTATAGTCAAAGAGATTTTTGTTTGGCTAAGTATTGTCTGTGCCTAGGTTTCTTCAAGAATGACAGAAGTATGGCCTGCCTTTCAACCTTGATGGACAGACCTAATCAGATAGCAAAGACCTTTTTCAAGTCAGTGTTTGCTGTAAAATGAGCACTCAGGAAATGTTAGATACCTCTTCCCAATGTCAATGGAATAAATAATTGTCTAGCAGCTTTTTGTTTAGACTCAACACAGCTAGCGCTACAGAAGGAATAACCAAAGAAAGCAGGTTTCAGAAAGCCCGTGTTATGCTCCCATCTGTTTACCCATTAGCATAATAGCAACTATTATAACAGCTCACAAATGTGAGTGCGTGTGTGGTGAATCCAAAACGCTTCTAAACTGTAATTTAAGAGAAGAAAACAAACAAACCTACCCATGGCCCATATGCTGATAGAGTTTTACTCAATGTTGCTAATTTTTTTTTTAGCCATTTCCTGCTATGAGAGAAAACAACCAAACATCATAAAATAAGAAACAACGAGTATATAGTCTGTCCCTCTAAATATGTTGAGTACAGAATTCAAAAGCCTCTGATAAATGCTCAAATAGCTATACAAATAGAAATGAGATATTGATGGTTAGGGTAGTGAGGATATACCAGTTATGAGTCCTTTGATTGTCAATACTTTATTGGTTGATATTTAGAATAAGTCTTATCATTTAATGTTCTTTAATCTCAAGTGAATTTTGTTTTTGTTTTTGGTTTTGGTTTTTCGAGACAGGGTTTCCCTGTGTAGCCCTGGCTGTCCTGGAACTCACTTTGTAGACCAGGCCGGCCTCAAACTCAGAAATCCTCCTGCCTCTGCCTCCCAAGTGCTGGGATTAAAGGCGTGCACCACCACCGCCCGGCTCAAGTGAATTTTTATCTCTCCTTCAATGTCATAACCCCTAATGAATGAGGTAACCTGAAAATTCTAACATAGTTGATTATATTGTGGTTTTGTAAAATATAGAGTCACATAGAGAATCTTGTACATTAAGATACCTTTTAATTTTCCAAATTCTTTTTACTTCCATTAACTAATTTATTCACTTTACATTGTAATCACACAGTGCCCCCCCCCACATAGGCCTTTCCCCCATGCCCATCACCCTCCCCTTCTCCCCTGAGAAGGAGAAGGACTCCCTGGGTACCAACCCACCCTCCATACCAAGTCACTGCAGGACTAGGCAGATCACCTCCTAATGAGGCCAGCCAAGGTAGCCTAGTTAGGAAAAGAAGATCGAGAGGCAGTCAACAGAGCCAAGGACAGCCCCAAGTCCAGTTATTGGGAGACCCACATGAAGACCAAGCTGCACATCTGCTACATATGTGCAGGAGCCTAGATCCAGTTCATGTATGCTCTTTGTTTGGTGATTCAGTCTCTGGAAGCCCCAGTGGTCCAGCTTAGTTGATTCTGTTGGTCTTCCCGTGAAGTCCCTATTCCCACTGGGCCCCTCAATTTTTACCCTAACTCTTCCACAAGACTTCCTGAGATCTGTCTAATGTTTGGCTCTAGGTTTCTGCATCTGTTTTGATCAGCTGCTGGGGTGGAACCTCTCAGAGGATAGTTATGCTAGGATTCTGTCTGCAAGCATAACAGAGTATCATTAATAGTCTCAGTAATTAGTTCTTCCCCATGGGATAGGTCGCAAGTTGAGTCAGTCCTTGGTTGGCCATTCCCTCCATCTCTGCTCCATCTTTGTCCCTACATTTCTTATAGGTAGGACACATTTGGGGATAATGATTTTGTGGGTGAGTTGGTGCCCTTATTCCTTCACTGGGAGTCCTACCTTGCTACAGGAGGTATCCACTTCAGGCTTCATATCTCCTACTGCTGAAGTCTCAGCTAGGGTCCCCTTCATAGAGTCCCTGGAGCCTCTGCCATCCCAAGTCTCTGGCATGTCCTAGAAATGCCCTGCCCATTTCTCTTCATCCCCCCAGCCCTCTCTCCCCAGCTGTCCCTACATCTTATCCCCCACCAATTCCCCTGCCCATCCCATCTCCCACTCAGTTCCCTCCTTCCATCCACCTCCAATGACTATTTTATTTCTCCTTCTGAGTGATATTCAAGCATTCTCCCTTGTTATTTAGCTTCTCTGGGTATGTGAATTGTAGCTGTACTTAACTCAATTGAAAAAGGGGATACGGAGCTAAACAAAGAATTCTCAACAGAGGAGTGTTGAATGGCTGAAACACACTTGAAGCAATGTTCAATATCCTTAGTCATTAGGAAAATGCAATTGGAAACAACTCTGAGATTCCACCTTATATACAGACGAATGGCTAAGGTCAAAAATGCAAGCAACAGCACATGCTGGCAAGGATGTGGAGCAAGGGGAACAATTCCTCCATGGCTGGTGGAACTGCAAATTTATACAACCACTCTGGAAATCAATTTGGCAATTTCTCAGAAAACTGGGAGTAGTTCTACATCAAGACCCCGCTATACCACACCTGGGCATATACCCAACAAATGCTCCACTATCCCACAATGACACATACTGTATATGTTCATAACAGCTATATGCCCAATAGTAAGAAACAGGAAACAACCCAGACATCTCTCAACCAAAGAATGGATAAAGAAAATGTGGTTCATTCACACAGTGGAATACTCTACCACCATTAAAAACAAGGACAGTATGAAAATTCCAGGCACATGGATGGAACTAAAATATAACATCCTGAGTAAAGTAATCCAGACCCAAAAGCACATGTATAGTGTGTTCTCAAATATAAGTTGATTTTTCCCAAATTCTTTAAATCTAAAAGAAGAATTAAATAGCTTAACATTTTAAATATATCATAGTGTACATAATCTAAAATATTTGTTACTTAAAATATGTTCTTGTCAATTCAAGAGTTGTGACATGAACTTGAATCCTTACATTAAAGGATTATTTATCCAAATCCTCAGTTATGCAGATGGGAAAGGTTCATCAGGGAACATGGCTATGAGGGCCAAGATCTACTTTTCTCTTGGAGAAGATGGTGGTCAGGTCAGCAGATCTAAATAAGATAGATCTCCCAATGTCCCTAAGGGAAGATGCTGAGAAATGATTACCAGTGTCTAGAATTCTGCAAGCCCTTGACTGTCGAAATGTTTGTAAGTAGTTTGAAAGCATGGCTTCCCTCTTTAATAGTTCTCAAGAGTGAAGCTGTAGAATGAAGGGCACTCCACTGTCAAAAGCACAAGGATTCCAGCTGTCTTAAAGGAAGATAGAATCTGTCTGGTCCTGTTATCAAGTATGTGAGTTTCACATTTTCCTGAGTTCACTAATCATTGGCATTCTACCTTCTTAGATGTAGGTAGGAATAAAATATACTCTTCTTGGCAGCTTAGGGGGGGAGAGGCAGAGTTTTTCATCTATGTATGAAGTTAGAGCAAATACTTCAACTTCTCTTCACTGAGCTGATAGATGCTGATATCACTGCCAATATCTGCCTTATGCTAATGCCTAGTGGCCAGTCCTCTCCTTCTGTCCAGGATTCAAGGAAATATGACATCTCTCTTCACATTCAGTCAACTCCCATGCTTGTGTTGGACCACACAAATCCTGCAGCGGAGCTACCTGGTCCTTCCCTGATGTAAGCTTCCTCCTAAGGCTTAGCTGAGATTTTCAAACAGTACAAAATGCCTTGTCTTTAAAGTCAAGGAAAACAAATTCTTCAACTGTAGCTTACGATACTGTTTCTCTATCAGTTCTTTTTTTTGTGGATTTGTGAAGATCCATGCTTTTGACAATTTGCTTTGCTTTTGGGCAAGCAAGGTTTTTATGATTCCTGAAAGTCTTAAATCAATTTGACAGCTTTAATTATCTAAAAGAAGGACTGTTTTCCCTTTCACCTTTAATCCTCCTTCCAGTATCCTCTACATGGTATGTGTTTATAGATAATAGATACCTTTAGTATTGCTAAGATTCTTAGTGAATAAGTCTTTCTTCTCTGGATTAAAAAATAAATAAATACCAGACACTTGTGGTGTGATCTTCCATTCCTGTGTTTCCTAGACCCAAACTTACCTCTGTGGATAAACTGTAAGCATGCTGTCATTCTGAAACCTCAATTCGAAGTCTATATCTTTTGGGATAACTCAACATGAACTCAGAACATTCAATTATAAATAGCAGAATCCAAGTCAATCAATTTAAAGAGAAACATCAGTGAGCTGACAGAATCTAAAGGGAAAACAAGTCCTTAGAAATAACAACCCACAAATATCTGCTGGCTATAGAGGCAGGTGGACCTGTCATTTCAGCAGTGGGATTTCCCTTACAAGTATTAGCATGCTATTGCATAACAAAAATAGATGACAAGTTAGGTGTACTTATAACAAAATCTGCCTGTAAGATTACAATATTTTTTGACAAACTATATAATATACTTAATTATACCCTCAGCCATTTCACAAAATTGGTGTTGAATTGGTCAAAGTGATTATGATATCATAAGTATCTGTCTTTGTTGCTGTCTGTCTTTATTGTCGTTGTTGTTATTGTAAGAATAAATACCATTTGTGTCTGTGATAAGCCATGTCACTCTGTCTCTCCTTCAGAAAACCCCTACTTCATTCAACGGACTAACACTTTCAAATGAAAGCTTTTTATTATTATGAAAGTTACAGGGTCCTTGGTTTCTAATAGCCACAGAAGTAGCTCCAGAAATTCCTTCAAAGTTCTGGGTTTTGATTGTAAACCTTCACTAGAATGCTGAATTAAATAGATGCCTGTCTGTGACATCAGTTTTCAAACTTCAGAGAGTTACACAAAGGTATTCGAGTGAAGAACTTGGGGTATAGTTCAGTGTTTGTACACTGGCCTAAGGGGGGGGGAGAGAGAGAGAGAGAGAGAGAGAGAGACAGAGAGAGACAGAGAAAGAGACAGAGACAGAGACAGAGAGAGAACTAGATCTGCAAATGTGTGTGAGAGAGACAGAGGGTGGAGGAAGTAGAAGGAGGGAGGGAGGCAGTGAAGGAAGTGCCCCAGCTGCCACCATGCATAGCTGACAGTTCTGATTTCACAGTAATGACTCTCTCACATCCCTAGTCTTCAGACTCTGAAATCCTCTAAAGGTGATGATGGGCAAGTCTCTGCATTTCCTGTTGCACTTTCTGTGCCCCAGATGAAAGATGCCTCTCTTCATTTGCATTTTCTTTTCATATAGTTTCTCATTGAGAGAAGAGCTCCTGAAATCAGCCAAAGCAGAATTGGGTCCTGAGAAATTTACAGATCTTGACCAGTTCTCATTCATCTTCGGCAACAGTAAACTTTCCAGTCTTTGTTCTAACATAGGTTGATCTGAAAGTTATGTGAGGAGCTGACAGCCTTTTAAGACTTGTTGGGAATGTACTGAGCTGTAGTTCAATCTAACCTCAATCCAATCATCTGCTTTTCAGAATAATTTTGAGAGGAATTGTCCCTGATAGAAGCTAACCCAGAATTGTATGGAGCCCTGCATTTAATCGCACATGGTTTTACAAAGTGCATTTTATAAATCTGAAATAATTTCTTTATATTGAAATACAAATATATATCAGAAATATAAATATTTCACAAATATTTATAAATACTTCCAGTGATAGTAGTCATGCTTACAAGGTAGTTATAAAGGTTATCTTCATTCAACAAATATAATTTGGGCTCATACTTCAGGGCAATCTCTGTCTTAGGGGTTGTGGATAGCCCTGGCTTGTATTCTGATGCTAATTCCACTCCTCAGAGGGGCTGCAGATGAGGAGTTGCCTTGTGAACCTTCTCCCCACCTTAACTTTTCAAATAAAAGCTTGAGCCAATGATTGGGCAGGAGGAAAGGGGAGGAGCAGAGAGTTTGGGGGGAGGAGAAAAGGACGGGGGTGGGGGGCCGGGGAGAGGGGGACGAGTTACGAGAGATAGACTGAGAGGCTGTAAAGAGAGAGAAGCTCATGGCCTGGAGAAACCGCAAGTTATATGGATTATTATAGATCGGAATATAGTAGTGTAGTGGGAGATCTGCCCAATCTAAGCTTAGAGTTTGTATTGTTACTAATTGAGTTGAGATTTCTTTTACTGGGTAATTGGGTTGGAAACAAAGTAGCAACATTAGGCATTGGAAATAGAAGTAAATAAAAACAAAGACCCTGTCTCTTGAAGCTTACATCCTATGCGGAGAGGAAAACCATTAAACAGATAAATTCATAAGTAATGGCAAAGCTACAAATAATGACATGCAATTTGGAAAACATAAGTATGTGAGGACAGTTACACAATCCCTGTGGTTGAATAAGTGTTTAAGAGAACATAACATAGGACTGGAAAGATGGTTCAGAGGTCAAGAGCACTGTCTGCTCTTCCAGGGGTCGTGAGTTCATTTTCTAGCAACCACATGGTTCACAACCATCTGTAATGAGATCTAGTGCCCTCTTCTGGCCTGCAGGCATACATGCAGACAGAACACTGTAAAGAGAACATAACCTTGCAAGAGAGGTAGGGCCCCTGGAAAGGTGCTGTCCAGGAATGGGGCGTGAGGAGACAGCTTTCTGGCCAGAGAACAGCTGGTGAAAATGCTAAGGACAAAGCTTGGCACACTGAAAGGTGATCTGCTTGGAGCAGGTTGGGGAGAACCATGCCCAGAGAGTTGACTGGAGAGAAGTTAGTAGAGTCTAGACACTAAAAGGGTCCTGTAAGGAGTCTGAAGGAAGAATTCTATTCTAATTGAAATAGGAAACCACTGAAGGGTTTCAATTAGGGGATTTCACAAACCAAGATCCTATTTTCTGCTGATTTAGACCTGGTCGTAGAAAGGAGAGCAGAAACTGGGAGACAAATTGGATGCTATTGCCCAGGGATTTGAATAAATGACCGAGCAAATGGCTTAAGGTGTTGAGATTTATGATAGCCTTCAGAGAGAGATTTTTCTATTAGATTGGATTCAGGGAGGAGCTGATGAGAAGATCCTGAATGGCAATGGCGTCAGCTTCTGGCTTGGAATACGTATTAAATAGAGAGTTGCATCAGAAACTCTGTTGGAGACATGTAGGAAGAAGTCTACTTGGAGGGCAGCAAGGACAGAGAGACGCAGGTGACCAAGGGGAGAAATAAAGACCTTTTGGAGAAGTTGTATACGAAAAGCCTCCTGACCCTGTGCTATCCAGTAGGTTGTGGGGAAAGAAATAAAAGTCTAGGGAACAGCGTGTAGAAATCACCTTATGTATGTAAAAGTGACTGTTGAATCCACCCACTCATCTGCCTATAATATTTCAAACATTTTCTTTTTAACTACCTAATTTATTTATTATTATACAAATTCAGTAAATGTGCAATTTAAACTATAAAATTTTATTAAATATGGATTTTCCCATGTTTCTTATGTCTGATTCTTCTCTGCAGAATCTAGAGATAGTATAAGATATAATTTCATTCTCATACTCAGGAATATTTAACTCAATAGACTTCACTGAGTGTTACCTAACCACCAGCAACCTTTTCCCAATTTAGTCATCCTAGCCTATGTCTATCATGCTAATTCCAGGAAAATTCACATTTGAACAATTCAGAGGCAGTCATAAAATGAAATCTTTTTTAAAAACTAATTTATCTGAGACTTGGTTAAGGTTGGTGGTCCTACCACTAGTTACATTTTTTTCTTTTGCATTTCTCTGTTCATTAAATTAACATATTAGAAAGTGACCTAGAAAAAAAAGTGAGAAAAGTCCCAAACAGCTGCTGCTGTCCATTCCTTCAAGAACACACAGGAGATTATTTCCCCATCACTATATAGCTTGCTATCCCTTGCAGTACACTAAAAAAAAAAAAGCTTTTGGTTTTTTTACTAAAAATATCAAGTCACCATCAGGGTCACATCACAGCTATCCCACACAAGAAATCTGATGGCACTGTTACAGTAAGCACATCCCAATTCATTTTGAAATACCTTTTATTTCTGAGGCAGGAAACTACAGTACAGGAAAAAGCAAGTACGGTGTGACTGAGAAGCATTCAGAAGGTTATAATTACAGAAAGAACAATGGAATTCTCTGCTGATAAGCTGGGCAGGCGTTGGTTAACAAAACATCTAGCCATGAGTACAATTTTATTCACCTCCAAAATGTCAGGCTGCTTGGTCTTGGAAACGCTAGTGCTTGTTAATCATTTGAACCATAAGATAACACGGTAATAAGGATTATATCGTTTCATTGGAAGGGAAAATGTTCTAAAGCCTTCTACTGGAAATTGACAGCTTGTGTTTAAAGCTATCTGACATGTGAAGTCTGAACATGGATTCAATCCTGGACAAGCAGAGTCAAGCCTTACTCTGTCTGAATGGTTTTGTCTTTCAGATGTGCACTGTTTGATGTTAGGATTCTAGAATTATTATTTTTTCAGTGTAATTCCTCTTCCTTGGGATGGACAAAGGGAATCTAAATTATTGGAACTAACATCATCAGAAATAGTCTGTCACACTCAGTTCACAGCCCGAGTCCCCCACAGGCAGAGTGTGCCTGTGCCTGGTGTTTCTCAGGCTGCCTATCAGACTGTGAAAAGCATTTATGGAAGAGAGAGCACAAATGAAGGGGATGAGGATGCACTGGATAAACCTAGGGCAAAAGTATGCACACAGCTGTCAAATAGAGACTAGCATGCAAAGGGGGCCAGAAGTTTCTGCGACGGTGGATGTAGACAACAGGAAAGGATGCCTGGGAGCTAAGAGAACAGGCTTCGGATGCATCCAAGCGCTGCCCCAAAGTAGCTGTGACCTTGGCTGGGAGGTTTAACACTTCTGAATCCTGCTTCTTAATCAATCTAATGAAGATAAGAATAGCATCTACCTCCTACAATAATGTGAGGTGTAAACAAGTTAGTATGTTTGATGGATTTTAAATGGTAGCAGGCAAGCAGTTCCTCTTGGGGAAATATTTACCTTTTATTTTAAGAGTATCCGTGAGCCTAAAAATTAGAGCTTTTTTGTTTGTCTGTTTGTTTGTTTGTTTGCTTTTACTTTAGGTTGAACAACCAGTTGCAATTACTCAAGAACACTCTTAGTAGGAACATAGATACATAGACCCCTCCCCCATGCCAAACACACACACACACACACACACACATTTACAACCCTCACCCCAGATAAAAGCTATCAAATCATGGACCAGTAATAAGAATAAGGAAGAGCAAGGAATGCATTTAAGGAGCAGTGTAGCATGCTTCAATTGAAAAGTAATAAGCAGAGATTAAAGAACTCAGTGATTGCTCCAGAGTGGGCACAGAAGTGCCGAGTTCTTGAGGGCTTGGTATTGATTTCACAAGAATTCGATAAAGCAGAGTCCTAGCAAGCGAGTGGTAAGTTTGTGCAGGGCAATAAAGGCTTTGAAGGTAATAAGAATCTTGGACCCCTGCACACAGAAGGTACTCTAAGAGGTATTGTAATTATCTAAATGCGAGAATAGCAGCATTTTCTTAATCATAGCTCAAGCCCAGGGTCACCTGTGACAATGACAATGCCATTAGCCCAAAGCTTTCAGCAGGAAGGAGTTTTTAGCTGTCTCCTGTCTCCTGCCTGTTTTGTCATGTTTTAGCTATGTTCACAAAACATTCTCTTTACTGAGAAAGCCTTTGATGCAAAAAGATAACACTGAAAGTATAAACACAAGTTGCTAAGAAATCTATACATTGGTAACGTTTTGTTTTACTCCCCTATCCCCGAAGACCAAGCAAAGATACAATCATAATTATTCTTCTACCTTTCTTCTTGGGTGACTCTGGTAAATTTGAGGTATATTAAAGAATGGATTTCATATCTGAAACAATTCTAAGTAATATCTTCAGCATTTACTTGTAAATAGAAATGCTGTTTGTCGCAAATTATGACACAACATTTCTAACCCAGTGCACAACTATGTAGACACAACTACACAGAAATCCCAGATATGTACTGCTCCAGGAATCCCCAAAGACCAGCTGCAGGCTGGATGAGTCCTTCTAAGGAGTCTCAGGAACTCAGCTTCAGTCTGACTTTTGACAAAGGTTGATTGTGTTGAAAGTGATTCAGACTCATCATAGGGCAAGGCACGAGGGTCAGTTCAGAGGAACAGGCACAACCTAACAAGTAAGACCTCCCAATTCAGACAGTAGGGAAATTTGCTATTCCCTTATACAACAAATTGTCACCCCAACACTAAAGCTTGCAGACATATTATTAGTTAACAGCTGCGAACACTGAGAAGCTCAGAATCAAAGGAATAGCACCTAGTAGGAACTTCCTGCGGTATCATCAGTGAGAAAAGGCAGAGGACGATAATACCAGAGAGTGAGCCCACCCCTGAATACGGTTTAGAATTCTGTGTTTGGTGCCAAGCTTAGAGAGCAGTTCAGGTCTCTTTTCTGCACATGCGCCAGAGCTGATTTCTGGGCATATTTTAAATGCTAACAAGAAGGGATTTTACCATTCCTGACAACCCTGAGGTTGACTTGTCTAATTAGACTGTGGCAGCAACCTTTCACAATGTAAGCACTGCCCAGAGACAAGTGGTCAGTTCAGTGAAAGTAGCTCATCACCATCATCCACCACTATTATTGGTTTCCCCTCCCCACTATGGAACCCTCATCCTCTGCCATGTTTGAAAGAATCTAATGTATCAGTGAGGAAGATCAGAAAACCATCTATCAAAAGCCTGTGTGATTCTCCTAACGAGCATCCTTGCAAATGTCACAGTGTATGTCCAAGTGTCTATGTCAGAAACGAGGTTGTCTTGAAATTTTATCAGCTCTCAGTTTTCTTTGAATTAAGATAAAAAATGAAATAGAAGGTGCCAACAGATTGTTCTTAATATCATTCTTTCTCAGGCATGATATTGTCTATTACTAAACTACATCAATTTCAGTTCCTGCAATAGGTCCCAGATCTGCCTAATCCTCTCCAGGCCTTTCTGTCAGAATAGACCAAGCTTCTATGATAACCTTATAATACACAAAGCCACAGTTCTAATTTGCCCTGGCATACTCTATTCTGAAATTCTCTTATCTGTTCTTTATCTCCTAGATTGGGGCCATTTTTCTAAAATGGTGATTTTTAAACTCAGGTCATTCCTAATGTCACCCATGTATTAGTGACAATGATGCAGCCACTCGGTGAGGAGATGCTGTCATGTCTGCCACAAGTGGATATGCTAACCTTCATGTCTTGGTTTCACGCTCTATGCCTCTTAATGTCTGCACACCAGAAAGACTATGAAAACTTACTTCCTGTTGACTGGCATCGTGGTAATTCCTCTCTTTATCTACTTGGTTAAACATTTTTGATCCTTCTGAACTTGACTTGAAAGATGAACACCTTGCAAAAACATTCCCCAATTGTTTCTTCCTCCAAAAGAACACACACACACACACACACACACACACACACTCACACACATGCACACACACTCACACACACACACACACACTCACACACATGCACACACACTCACACACACACACACACACTCACACACATGCACACACACTCACACACACACACACACACACACATTCATGGTTACACTCTGCACCTAGATATTCTCTAGCATTTTATAGTTTTCCTTCGATGATGTGTATGAACCACAGTCCACCAGTCTAAGTTGTGTGTTGCATAACACTATCTGTAGAACAGAAGCTACCTGAGGTCTGAGACTCCTGTCTGCTCTTGTCTACTCTATTCCTGTTGTCTGCCATGGTACTGTGCACATCCTACATTCTGAACAAACAGACTGAGTAAATCCGAAGTCAGTTTCTCTTGATTTGCTGTGGCTCACACAGTGTGATTTTCAATATCATTTGCCAGATGTGTAGATGAATTTCGAATCTCTTCCCCAAAGAGCCACTTGTGCCCATGTGAACCAGACATCTAGGATGCACCTGTGGCTTCTCAGTCCCCATTTACTGGGACACAAAAGGCACAATCCTTGCTTTTGATTGCCAGTCGTATTTTATTTAGGACACGCTCCTAGATGTTTAACTTTTGAGTGCAGTCCTTATTTTCCTGTCTGCGCCATCTTCCTGTTTATTCATTCAGAAGTGAGAGCCATCCAGAAACTCCCCTGCTGTTGGCTTGGGTTGAATTGGATTAAAATTTCAGAGTTTAGCTTTTATGTAAATGTGATTCATACATCAAAACAGAAATAACTATAAAGCAGCAGAGTTCACACGCATTGAAATTTAAATGGCTTCTCCCTAGAGGGCCTATCTTATCAACAATTAGATAAAGTTGCAAAAATATAGATAAGCTGCTTCCTCTAATATCTTTTCTTCTTTCCTCTCCCCTCCCTCTTTCTTGTTATTTCAGTGAAAACTGAAGCGAGTAAGACATAATGCGCTTTTCCAGTTGAGTAATACTGCATTGGCCAGAACTCTGAAAATCTCCATAGCTACCACCTATACCACCGTCCTTTGATGTGTAGGAACTAACTTGCGTAGAATTCACCACATCACCCAGATTCTTAAAAGTTTTCGTATTTCCCTTTGACTTTAGATTTCAGGGGTTTGTTGTTTGTTTGTTTGTTTTGTTTTTTTATAGATGGAGATTAACTAAATGCTTTTGCTGTGTGCTTTTCATGCCTTTCATGCCTGCAAAGTTTTAGATGTGTTAGTGTTGCCGCTAACCCATTTTTCAGTAATAGTAACATGAGATCCAAATGAAATACCGGGATTATTTACTGACTACCATGTGACCATAGCTGTATCTAAGCACCTTGACTAATTTTCTCCCTCCATTGGTTTACATCCATCAGATTGTCTTGCTATGCTTAAGACTGGAAAGTTACTTACAGTCTAAACCATACTGTACTCAACATTGCTTCAAAGGTATACTGTTACATTGGAAATGCCTGTAAATATCTGTGTTGGAAAGGGTTTGCTCCCACTCGGAGAAGTCTGTCACCATTGTCTTGTCCATTGGTCTCAGGAGGCTGTTATTAGACACTAAGAATTTCTCAGGCCTGACAAATATCCCGTTACCCAAGGTGAGCCTTTGAGACTACACCTAAGAGTTTATGTTGCTAAGGTGACTCATGGTTGTGTCTTTGTCCTTCTGTTCATGTAGCACCAGCTTGATCTGTAGAGAAAGCTAGAAGCTATTCCGCCACATGGACAATCAATCCAATCCTAGACTCTAAACTGAAATTCTGGGCTTGCAGTACTTCCAGGCTTTATTGTTGGTTTGTGTTGCAGAACAGCATATCCTGAGGAAAGAGGTACTTCAAGGAGGAGCCCTCCTGGACTCTGCCTCATGGAAATCTTCCGTTGACTGGTTCTTACTTAACTATCATAAATTGCAACAGTGATGATAAAGGCTTCTAGTGAGTCTTGCGAGGGTTCCCAGGGAGTTGTCTAGCCTGAGGGTGTTCTGGTAGACTCCTCCAATCTCAGACTATTAGAGATAAGAAGATGCACCTCTTAACTTTTTGGTTTCACTGATGTCATGTATCTCAAAGCAAACAAAACTGAAAAGCAACAACAAAAGCATTTAGAACAAATATGGGAAAGAAATGGAATGGTCATCATGTAACACCCACAATGAAATCTGAACTTCGTAGCCTTTTCCAAGGAATACTTTAAGTTCAAATATTTTTTTTATAAGATTAAGTATAAATTACTGGTATGGAAAGAAGAAATAAATGACTTACTGCCTGGAAAGCTGAAAAACTATATCTACTAGCATCTCCCCTCCAAGGCCTTGATCATGCTTTCTCCTATAGTTTATTCCTATCCACTTTCAGACCGTACAGATTACATATGATTTTCTTATTCCAATAGTTTATGTGTTTGCCTTTCTTCCTGACGTTATTATCTTTCTTCTGTATCAAATAACATATATTCATCTTTAAGGTACAAATGAGATTAGACTTAAATTGCCATATGTTTTTGCCTCTCCTTTCATTAGATTTATTCCAAGTTGTGATTTAATTAATGCTTACCAGATATGACCATATTCAAACATGAATTCCATAGTCATGAGTGTAAGTGTTCATCTTGTGTATATATAATAAAAACTTTATATGTGCATATAAATCAAACCTATTTTATAGCAGCTTTATGTTCATAGCAAAATTAATCAGAAAATACAAAGGCTTACGTTCTACTGCCTGACCACACAAATATAACCTCTGCCAACGTAACTAATCCAGAATACTACATATTCACTGCAACCCACTCAAACATTATCACATGGCATTAAGCATCTGAGCTCAGAAGTCCTTTCCTGACCTAGTCACATCTCGGCCCATTTACATTTTGTTCTGTTTATTTGCAGTCTGCTATGTTTTCCTTGCTGAAGTATAATAATAATCTATTTATTATTATTGCTCGCTTTGAAATTCAGGTTGTTCATTTTCTGCCTTCCAGTGTTTAGGAGTCCTTTGTGGTTACAACAGTGCCTTGAACTCTTATTCGTTAGCTATTGCAGAGATTAATAAACACTGATAAAGTGAGGGGACTTACGGGTAATTGAGTTGAATGCTGAGCTATCCAACAAGGAGGTCAACTGGCTGTTAGTGGCCTGCATGAACGTGGTTGGGGCCACAGATCTTCCTAGAGGACCATCTTAGGCATTCATCAGAAGACTGACACAGGACAAATAGATACAGCTGACAAACGACTATCAGGAGAAAGCAGAGTTGGAACTGAGATTTGGAAATTATCGGATGAGTATTTCACATCCCAAGCAATAATCCACACAATAAGGTCCTCTATCTGAAAAAATAAAAGCACATTATTGCTGGTCCTGTGCTGAAGTTGCATATGGTGATGGTTTCAAACAAATGATGGAAAATTCCCAAGGAGCTTTCCAAGAGGCATTTGATATAAAAAAGAAAGTGATACAACCCACACAAATATGTATCTGTGGCTGACTCTTAACTCTTATGTATTTTACTATGAAACTTTTAATAATCCTGAGCTTGCCTGCATACTGGCTGCAATGACTTTCATTGGGACAATTATAGAACGTTATACAACGAAAAGAGACTGGACAAAAACAACACCCTTATTATGCAATTGTTTAGTGATAAGTTAAAGATGGACATCAGACACTGCAGGAAACGAATGTGATATAGAAGACAGGGCTGGAAGCTAAAGACATCCAGTGGCCCCTCAAGAAAACCTCTTTACATCTCCATTTCTCATTCCACTTGGAGTTCTGCTAGCATTCATGTGTATGTGATCCACTCTTTTCGTCTTTTCACCCTGCGGCTTTGGGAAATTTCCATCCCTTGATGAGAGTTGTCTTAGCTTCCCTCATAGGCCGGTATTCCTGTAGAAAAGTATCAACAGATTCACTTCAAATTAACATGAGTGACATCCAGACATTTTATATAGAGGGCTGAATGAATATTTAGTTTGTACGTGATCTGTTTTGCTGTGGAGGTATGAAACTGTACAGCATCATAATTTAAAGTTTTCCACGTAACTATTTGATGTCTGCCTTTGCCCTCTGCCCTCTGACATTTCTCTGGGAAGTCCTTTTCAGAAGCAACTTGCCCACGCTATTACTACATGTGGGAATCTGGAAGTGTTAGATTTAATGGGAAAGCAGTAAGTGTATCTAGGCTTTGGGTAATAGATTAAAACCCTCTCCTATTCATATATTCTGGAGGTTAGGTAAATCTGTGACAATGGGGACTTTATTTATGCGTTCTTCATTTGCTACTGTTTGAATTGGCAACTTCCCTTTCCTCCCTCCCCTAAACTCACTTACACTCTTTGCTTTCATAGCTCTGGTATTCAGTTTACATTGTAAGAAAAGTAGCGTCTTGCTGCCAGAATATAGGCATTGCTTTGGGCAAATGAAAATGTATGTCCTTTTTTAATATACTAGAAAGAGAAAGCAAAGTACAGAAATCCAAGTTTAAAAGTTTAATATTTTTCCAAGCAGATTTGTGCACATGTGAAACTTTGTTTAGGTTGTCCACTGATTTTTCTTTAAAGAATTGGGTCACTATATTGTGTTTTTTCATCATTGACTATAGCCCCACAGTACCTTGTGGAAATATTGTGCTCTATTCAACAACAGAATAACATAAAGATGCACTTTATTAAAACAAACACTAGAATGAATAAATGCCAGTTTCTGAGTGTATATTGGGATATTAATCTACTATGAAGTAGGAACAGAGGAAAAAGCTCAAAGGAACATATGCAAAAGCAGTGAGTGTCTGAGTCCTTTGATGTGCATATATGACCTGCATCAACCACATAAACCAGCAAAGCAAGAAGGGACCATGAGGAAAGAGGGACCTCTAGAAAATGGATCATAGGACTTAGGTGTTATGATGGGGAACAAGAAAAAAGGGAGGAATTTGATTGGGGAGGGTCAGAAATGGAAATACAGAGGGAGAAAAAGGAAGGAGGACTAAATAAAACTTTATATTTGAGGGGAAAAGATATAGGAAAACATTATTTTGTTTATTTTAAAATATACATGTAATATATCTATATATTGTATATATAATACATATGTGTATATAATGCATATATGTGTGATATATATATATTTATATATATAAATGCCTACATATATATGCATTTAAATGAAATCACATTACTAGTAAAAACCTGGTGCCGACCTAAAAAACCTTTCTTTGCATTATTAGAGATTGGATTCTAAGAGACTCTAAATATATGCTGTTGCTGTTGCCTTTGGTTGTCTCCTAGAACTTGAAGTTAAGACCCTCTTGCTGAAGACACCTTTGCAGACACAAAGCTTAGAGAAATGGACCTGGATATAACCTGGAAGGCTGCTCTCTTAAGACAAGTTCTCATAGTATCTGACGAGTGCTATATAGGCTACCAATGGAGAAAGACAACCAGTAGTTCCACCCAGCTGTAAAGCCTAAGAACTACAGCAGTAACTAGCATGGCAGTATATCCCCAAGGGTGTAATACTGACACTTATATCTTGGAGGTAACCAATAGCTATCTAATTGAACTTCTGGCTTGCTCAGTAGAAGGGAATCCATGCCTGGTACTGTAAACCTAACCAACTACTCATGGGTAGTGAGGCCATGGACCCTAGACATGAACTTAATACTGTTACTTTTCTAAGCCAATATAATTTCTAGCTTCATTCTAAATACTTGTCCTCACAACCACGGGTAAGCATAGCTCTTATTCTGTTTCATGGAAGCTTCTTTTTATAACAGAGACCATTACTGAAATATGCAACTGGTCAAAATGGACAAAACAACTGACCATGGTGTTCCTGGTCCCAGTCTATGCATGTATAAATCACCTCCTCCACCTAAAGCTCAGAAAACAGAAGACGGTGGGATGGAAAGATAGGAAGAGCTAGAGGAACAAGACATCTACTGTGAAGTGATGTCTTCTGTATGACAGGGAAATTGTATCTGTGAAATCTCAACAATATGATCACATACATAATACTCAAAAATGACAATGCCAGCAGACCATGACAATGGAGGTGGAGAAAAATCTCTCAAAGCACCACCTAGATAAGGAAGTATAATCAATTAAAGGATGTTAAGAGAGTGAGAGAGTCTTCTCCAGGCGTGTGCTCTCTGATAGGTTTTCCAATCTCAACATGTGTTTAGTCAGCACTAAATACATGTACGTATAAGCACCATCACATGGACTCAACTGGTTGTGTTTATATATGCATTGTGTGTGTGTGTGTGTGTGTGTGTGTGTGTGTGTGTGTGTGTGTTTGTGCATGTAACGATACTAATTAAAGAAAAAAAAATGGGTCCAGATTTTGAGGGAGGCGGAACATGGAAGAAGCTAGGGAAGGGAGGATTTAAAATTATTAAAAAAAAAATACAGTCCTCATGTGAAACCTTCAAAATGATTTTTAATTTACATTTACTAAAACGTGTGAGCAAATAATCTCACAGATGGGAAATTTCTACTGACTCTGAAGCGTGAGGAGGAGTTTGTGTGTGCACCCTGAGGATTTCCTTATCGCTATCCATGCCGTTTTCTTTTAGGATAAAACTTACTATGCTGGAGACCCTCCGTCTGTGCTAATTTATCTGATTGTAGATTAGTGAATGCATTATGTCATTTTTATGATGGATTACTCCAAAGAAAAAAAAGTCTATCAGGTGGAAATAAAGTAAATTTAATTAGTCCCTCCAAGAAAGTCAGATGATCCAGAGAAAAGCCATGTTTTCGAAAAGTTTCATTTGTGGTGAATAAAATTGCCTGCAAACAGCTGCTGGTTTTAGAAATCAAAGAAAAAAAGGTGCATTCAATGCATGTCATCTTAGACGATTTTTCATCATATTTTTGTACAAGGAATGGGATTATATTATGGAATAAAACTAATCCTCTTATGTTTTTTTCTTTTAAAAAATGTAACATATCTGCTTTAGGCACACTAGTCTCATAAGACTCCCATTAATTTCTGCCAACATTGGAGAAGAGCCAACAGTGGGTGGGACTAATGAAGCCCTACCTTCTGTAATTAGGGATGCCATCTAACTTGGTTACTACTGTAGATTAGTTCTTAACTGAAATCGCTTATATGTGACTGCTATCGTTAATGAGAAAGGATATTAAATATGGATTATGTCTTTCATAGTCTAGCTAGCTGGACATCTTGGCCTTAATTCTCCCCATCTGTGACCCTTTACAACACATTAAGCACACCTTCTCAGCAGCAGCCCTATTACAGTTAATCACACCGCGGAAGAGATTGCACTAAATGTATTATCAAGACACTGACATTTACCAAATGCCTGACAGATAGGTCAGAGAACAAAGAGCTCAAATCTTAGCTCTGTGTTTACCACGGACTTAGAATTTTCAAGCTAACAGCATCCCACTCTTCCTGTACATCAGGGCTGTTGTCCTCCCAGATTTTTGTGACATGTGTCTACATATTTTTTATAAAAACTCCCCTACCCGATTTATTTACCTGTGTTGGAGATTTTAAACGACTTTCTGTTTATTTTTCTGTAATACCCATAGTCTTTCAGTAAAAAGCAATAGGCGATAAGTATTTGGAGTCCCAGGAAAGAACATAAGGTTACAAACTCTTCAGAAACAGTCAAATATTGCATAGATGATCAGCTTAGCAACACATAGAATCCTCTGTAATGAGTTTTCATTTAGGGGAACTCTGCTGTCTCATGTACAGAGCTACAGATGATAGAACCTTCTGGCATAAAAATACTGATGCTAATGGAAGATATCAAACGTGTCAGGGTGAGAATGGTGCTTCTCAGATCCTTGAAACAGAAGTGTAAGCAGAGAGCATGGAGAGGAGGCAGGGATCAGGCACCTGCGATGCTGAGGGTGTGGTTGATGGATGGTCCTGTCTTATAGATATGAGTCTAATGTGTAGAAACAAGCTTTTGAGAAAGAAAGCTTTACTCCCATTCATTTCTGCTGGAATGACTGCTTGAATAATCAATCATTCCCAATAAACTAAGGGAAAACTAATCAAAGGAAATGGTGGATGTGGTGGAACTGAAAAAGAACCTAAGGATCAAATGTGTAAACCTGTTCCTGTGTGGTGAACCGGAACATTTCTTACAATTCTTACCATTTCTTACTATTTATTAGCTCCATACACCAGCTTTAGTCCTTCATAGCAATTCTCCAGTTTAGATTTACTTACATTTCCATTGTATATTTTGTATTAAACTGGCATCTTTGACTCAAAAATTCTACTTCTAGCAATTGTTATTTTTAATCATGAAATTTTAGCATATGAAAATATGAACATCACTATGAACCAGCCACACTCTATACATGAAAAATCTCAACTAACACAGTCATTAGGGATGTAGATAAAAAGTAACATTATCACAGGTGGAGAAACTCACTTCAGATCATGTAGCTATTATGCTGAATTTGAGAGTGATTCATATTTTTGGGGTCTCATTCTGTGAATTTATATTATATGATTCTCTCTTTCCTGCATAATGTATGTTTTCTATCTTGTTGTATTAGTTGAAATAAAATTAAACTTAAGTCTAAATGTATTTTATTCATATCATTCCAAAAAGGTTAGGAGTATAAGTATTTCAGAGAACTCACAAACTTTTTGAGCCTGATGATAATAAATTGAGCCACTTATTTAAATAAAATTTATTTTCACTAACTGTCTTCCTGGCATTACAGAAATTTCTCATTGGTATATAGCCCTATAAAGTCTATTTTTAGTATCTATATGTCTATTGCAGAAAAATACATGATTTCCATATGTACATCACATATCAACACATGCATTCCATATGAATATCACAGATCAGCATATGAATTCCATAAGAATATCACAGTTAAACACATGATCTCCATATGCATATCACAGAAGAACATGTGAATTCCAGGAACCCATTATATGTTTCTCATAGTCTATATGATAAACATCCTCATGAAATAGTGAGACTATTAAAGGAAGTACAGGAATAAAAATACAACCACAAAACTAGCATACACAATTCCAAAAGGAAGCTTTCTTCTTGATCATTATGGGGTGGAGAGTAATAACAAGAAGAGTGAAATCGTTTCTAGAGCGTTGTCCTTGCAAATTGGAGACACTTTGGTGTTGTTACCAATTGGTCCCCATGGCTGTGACAGAATGAAGTCAATGATGATGTTCTCTCGTTTCTCTGCTGTACACATCCATAGTACCATGGAAACTCATTTTTATGTACATCTGACTTACTATACTGCAAAATTTTGAAACCGAGGCATGTATTTTAATCCTTCACTTAGTCAGTGGTACACACAGCATCTTTGACTCCTGGGGCACAAAACTTGTCAACATTCTTCCACTTAATAATTTAGTTGCAGTTAATAACAAGAAATGCAACTAACATATTTTATCTATGAACTAAGATCAGCACTTGACCACCAAATTGAGAACTTGAGTTTTATGTCACTGTTTCGGGATGGATAAATATTCACAGTAAGTAACTAGACTAAGATGGGTGACTGAAGTTCAGTTTCTTAGTCTTTACAAGGTGGTGTCTTGATATATTTAGAATCAGTTCTTTACATAAAAATCTAAGTAGTCCTACAAGAATTGGATACACACAGAAGTTCTTTACTTACCACTTTGGATTTTCCTTATTCATTTCTACATAGACTGTAGTGTAAATTAAGTGATTAAGAAATGACTAATATAAAGCCTCAATTTGATTCTTGTTTGTTGTCAAATCTCAATAGTAGTTACAGCAATATTGTTAAAGATCTTTATACTATAAATATTTAAAGCTGTGTTAAAGCATTCTATCATTGAATTTATTTACAATTACCATTATGGGATAATAAGAGAAAGAAAAGTGTTTGACTCCTTTGCTGTCATCAAATTCTCCACAGAAAAGATAGCCCCTAACATCCCAGTACCCATCCATTCTTCTTCACACATTATTTTACATTCCCAGCATTTATACCTTGCTTATCTCATAATATATGCTCAATAGACCTTCTGATGAATGAGTTATTAAATAGGTATTTCCTATTTAATCAAAGTCATTTTAGTGGCTTCTTTTAGGAAATGCATCAAGCATAAGAATCACTTGGCTCTAGTCTGGCATATAATTGTTCACTTACAATTTAAAGCTGCAAAGCCACACAATATATTTCTTATTATGTGAATGTTAAAGTGGCATGTGATGCCAAATGAAGCCACTGCCACTGTAAAATCCAAGATGAGATGCTACAAAGTGAAAATAAATGACAGTGTCATTGAGCAATCTACCCAACACCCAAAGCACATTGCACAAGTCATGCATTTCAACTCCCAACTTAAGTCCAAAGGTGGAGGGAAGGAGAGAGAGAGACAGAGAGAGAGAGAGAGAGAGAGAGAGAGAGAGAGAGAGAGAGCGCTCACAGAACTGCTTCATTATTAATACCAGAAGTATGTGCTCCTACTAAAACACTTCCTACTGGCAGTAGCAAACCAAAATATACATGGTTATTTTCTTTATCTCTGTCCTCATTTTAACTTCTGGAAAAATAAAATAAAATAAAAATGCCATGGCTAAATTGGTAACAATAGTCTTCACTTCACTGTGTTCCATCAAAACTGTTTATGATACAAAGCAAAGGTATAGTTCACCTAAAAAATGTTACATTTGTGTGATTTAAAGTATAACTCAAGAGAAAGTCATAGAGTCCTGAATTCTTTAGTATTCATCAAGATTGCATCAAAGGCAGTATCTTTAGATTCTACCTTTTTATCACAGAAAATTACCTGTTTAATTTCATTTTTATATGATGAAGTATACATATGCATATCCAAATATCTATATTATGCATATATGCATGTAAAGAACACTACTACACATTAAAGGGATTTTTCAGATAATGACCACTGCTTTAAAAGTAGGAAGCAATGATCTAGAGAACTTATCTTGAGTATGGGCCATATTCAGCAGAAACAAAAGAAGTTACTGATGAAAAGTCCATTATGTAGAATTTTTAAAAAATTAAATATTAGGGTGGCTATAGGTGTTTACTGTTTTGCCTTTTTATTTTTATCTATTAATGTATGTATCTATTTATCTATCTATCTATCTATCTATCTATCTATCTATCTATCTGTCACCTATCTATATTTTAGGTTCTTCTGAAACAAAGTCTCACTATGTATCCCTAGCTGTCCTGGAAAGACCACTATGTAGTCCAGGATGGCCTCAAACTCACAGAGATCTGCCTGCCTCAGTCTCCTGAGTGCTGGAATTAAAGTGGGAAGTCTACTTCCCCTCAACTCCCAGCTGATATTTACTGTTTGAGTAGATATTTAACTTTGTAAAGGGATATAAAAATATTGACAAACTGAAATAAATGCCTCAAGCATGTTTACAATAAATATTTTTGCAAACAGCTAAAGCCATTCATGTCCCTTCACCCAGAGTTTGTGTGTATAGAGCCTTCCCAGATGGAGTCTGTACTTGGCTATGAACTTTCTGTGGTCATGAAGATAGTAGCAAAGGTCAAAACTAAGAACCGAACACTGTCCCACACTTTTAGGATTTACCTCCCTTGCTGTATGGATGAGACTGCTGTTACTACTGTGTCAAAAGTCCCAGTGAGCCTCCTGGCTAATAGGAAATCAAGACATCACCATGGTTACCTCGGTCACTCTCTCAGCACCAACATCAAAATTCCCAGACCTGTGATGTATCTGACGTTTGATACACACAGATGAGCAGAGGACCCAACCCAAAAACAACAGGCAGGGAGTGGCCATGATGGAAAACTTCTTTAAGTCCAGCGTTTGAAGGGCAGAGGCAGGAGGATCTCTCTGAGTTCAAGGAAAGCTTGTTCTATAAACTGAATTCTAGAACAGTCAGATCTGCAAAGAATAAAAAAACAAAAAAGAACAACAACAACAACAAAAATTTGCCCAGCTGATGCACTGACTTGTAGTTGAATAAAGTGTCTACTGCTTTATGTCTGTGGGTTTGGAAAGGGTTCCTTACTGAGTAAGAGCTACAAATACTTTTCCGTACATACAGCCAGTGCTAGTAGAACTGCCAATTCAACTGGGAAGCAAGTTAGTTCTAAACTTAAAGATATTTACTACAAGCTGGGCAGTGATGGCAGTACATGCCTTTAATGCCAGCACTTGGGAGGCAGAGGCAGGCAGATTTCTGAGTTCACGGCCAGCCTGGTCTACAGAATGAGTTTCAGGACAGCCAAGGCCATACAGAGATATCCTGTCTCAAAAAACAAACAGAAAGAGAAAGAGAGAGAGAGAGAGAGAGAGAGAGAGAGAGAGAGAGAGAGAGAGAGAGAGAGAGAGAGAGAGAGAGAGAGAGATTTACCACAAGGACACAGGTTGCTCTTTTAGAAAAACTGTTAGCACTGAATTTTGTTTGTTTTTGAGACAGGGTTTCTCTGTGTATTGTTAGTTATCCTGAAACTCTCTCTATACACCAGCCTGGCCTCAGACTCAGAGATCTGCCTGCTTCTGCCTTCTGAGTCCTTTAAAAGTGGGTGCCGCCACCCTAGACAACTTCAGTACAAAGAACTAATTGAGGTAGAGAGAGCCTGAGATCCTCCAACTAGAAACTTGATGAGTCAGTTTCCAAATTGTTGTTTGTCTGACTCAAAAACTGTTCAAATCTTTTGCAATTTGCAAAGCCTCTTGCAGGTTTTATAAAAGCAACCTTGCTAGATCTTAAAGAGATTTTTGCCAATAATGAACATGACTTTAAAAGCAAGAAGCAATGATTTGGAAAGATTAACAAACATTTTAAGAGAAATGTTTGAGAAAAAGAGTATCCTTGAACAGAGAAGCTTCAGTAGGTGATGCAAAAGTCTCTGAGATTCCTTCATATTTTACATCTCTATTCCTGGCCCTGATGCCACTTGGTTGAAGAGACAGTGGTTGAATTTCAGGCAGAGGTGGGAAAAAAATGTGGGAAATATCCTGCCAAAATTGCCAACTGTCTTTTTCCCTGTTAACCGTTTAGAACCCTGTGAAAGCTTATGGGGACCTCCAATTTCTTGACTTTTGAGAAGCAATTTTTCAAAGATATAATTAAGTGAGCAGTTTCCTAAATCTATTGATGTACTTTCTCTCCTTTCCTTATTTGGAATGAAAATACAATTGATGTTTTGACTTAAAAGTTTAGAGATAATTAGAACAAGCTTCGATTTAATCAAATCATTAAGACCCAGAGACAGAAGGAACCCTTTTAAAGAAAACACCAGAAATGACCCTTTTGGTGTTAAGGAAAATGAGATGTCACGAATGGGGCTTTGGCACCAAAATGTCTCCAGTGGAGAGTAAATATGTGCTGCCTCTTATCTGACTTTCAATCACTTGCCTCAGATTTCCACCTCACCTTTTTCTGGGTTCTTAGAAATTTTTTTCTCATCATATGGTCCTCATTTGCAATTATTATGTTATGTATAGAATTCAATCCAAGCAGGTAGAAGAATTGGATAGTTTAGAAATCTCAATATTTAGAATGAAAGCTTCTTCCTAACCTTATAGCCACTGCTGTGATATCAGGCAGTTTCATGATCTTTGTATTCCTAAATCTGTAAGGAGAATCAGTGATGCACAAGTTCTGATGACTGGAGTGTAGACCAGGTATGTTGCAAAGCCATTATCACTTACTAAAATAGCTAAAACCTCCTGGATAGAAAAAAATAATGTACATAGCCCCTCCCCCAATTCTTTAATCCTCTATAATTTTGTTCTATTTTTATCTATAGCATCTATTGTCTTACCCAATTCCAGATCCTGTTTAAGGTTAGTTCTAGGAGGTCAGAAACCTTATCCCAATACTTCAAATGGGGCTTGATACATTGGAAGAGATATTTGGAATGAATACAGTCCTATCATCTTCAGTTATATAACATCATTTTCAAGTGTAGTGTCCAGAATCACAGTTTTCAAAGTGTGGAGGGTGCGTCTTCGCAGTTGTTATGTATTCCATTTACCATGTGTGCCTGCACACATACTTCTGAGATGTCCCAATGTGTGTCATATTTTCATTGAGAATAAGGAGAGTGCATACATATTTTATGGTATTTCTATCCTCCTTTGTTCCCTTATTCTTCTTTTCTCTCCCAGAATTCCCTGTCAGCTAATGCCTTATTATTCAGAGGAAACCAGCATTATTAATAACTCCTTTTCCTAGAAGATACTATTGCTTTCAGACTGTCCTCGTTCTCAGCATACACAGAAACCTTCTAGAAAGAATTCTTTCTAGAAGGCATCTAGTTCAAATAGAATCTCACCATTTTTTGATTGTCTTTTGCTCTCTGGGAATCTAAGTGATGACTGTAAGTTAACAATGACCCCATTGGAGTTCTTTTCCTCAACTTCTGAGAGATATTGGGCAGAGCACTATTAGTTTCTGTCCAGAATCTGTAATTAAATGACTGTTGTTATTAATCTAAAAGGAGCTTGAAGTTTACTCATTCTGATTTCTTTTCTTGAGCTAATAGAACCACAGGAGCCAAAGAACATGATACAAGTCTACGAACAGTGAGTTCTGATAGCTAAGTCTATATAAGTGTTCTACCACCAGTCTATACCTCAAGCCCCAGAGATTTTTGAACTTTGTGTTGTTGCCTTATATCTCTGTTAGACTCATGGACTACCTCATGGCTCCTCCCTGTGTGTAACTAGCCATACATTTACAAATAGGGAGGACTTGGTAGATGGGAAACCATAATCAGAATATAGTGTGTAGGGAAAAACTATTTTCAATTAGAAAAAAAAAGGCGATTCAAGACAGATGGGGGAAATTGCTCAAAAGCAAGCAAAAAGGAATACATCGGAGGTGTTTCTGTTCTAGAATGCTCACATCTAGTCTTGGGAAAAGAGACAAGCAAACAGAGTGCTTAGATGGAACAAGTGAATGCATAATGAATCAGCAAGGAAGTCACCTCTTCAAAGACTGGGAAGAGGTCTTAGGTCCTATAGGAAAGTAGAGGGAGAGCTGATTGGGAAGAGAAAGGCCTGTGGAGGCTAGGATGAGTGAATAGGAACTAAAATGTCACCATAAAACCACAGGAGAGCCAATACCCTGATTCATACACCTCACCAGATCCATAGCAAGAAATTCCTAGAATTTCCAGTAAGCAAAATGCATGAGATCAGAAACCATTGTGGCTGAACTTCCTACTGACATCCATTATAAGAGTGAAACTATTTACTTTGGACATGTCATGACCATTAACCATCATGAAGCAGAGTTGCTATGGTAACCTATAGGCTATCTTAGTGGAAAGTCATGACAAGCAAAAAGGCAGACTGATACAGTGATAGCTACGTCTAGCAATGATGTGTGTTACTGTTCACCTACAGAATAATTATGGAGCATTACTAGATTCTAACTTGGGATGCTAGCCTCTCCTCCCTCCTGCCACAAGCTGTATGTGGTTTAGGAGGGGCAGTAGAATTTATAGGAGGTGAAAATATTGGCTGGAGATGGGACTCATCAGTAGTTCTTCAGATTTTGTATTTTATCATTCATGGTGATAGTAGGACTGTAAATTGAAGCAATTAACTTTAAGTCACTCATGCTTCTATATATGATCCCTAACCGATGGTCCTCTGAATAAGCCTAATAAACTCATTAGGTCGCCAACCAAAACTTGGTTAGTCTTTGCTTTGATCAGTGAATGTCCTTTCTTGAGTGAATATACACATTATTGTAGACTTTTTTCTAATAACCATTGAATGCTATAATCATGCTTGCCTCTTCTATTTTCTCAAATGTCTACATAAAATGATTTGGCAAAGGCATCATCCCAAGCCTACAAGTTCAATACTATATTTGTTCATCTGTTTCCATTTTACTCTAATGTCTTCAGTCCAATCTACTCTCAGACTCATCTGCAATCCTATGGTGGTCTCGTAACTACTTTTTAGATGATCTGCATTTTTTTTTCATCTATATTCCCTATTTTACTAGAAGTCAGGATTGCTGACCAACTCTAAAAGTAAGCTAGACAATTTCATTCCTTTCCTTGTATGGTCTTTTCTTAAATCATTAAAAGTAATGCTTAATTGTGGTGTACTGGCCTATCATACTATTTAATCTGGCCCATAACTACTTATCTGAACTTATTTCCTATTATTCTTATTGCCCAGTACCCATATCCCATCATCATGTACATATGCTATTTTATAATTCTTAAAAAATTCTGACTTCTACTCACAATATATAACTATTTTACAAAGCTCTTCTCCCAACTCAGAATGTAGTTTTTCTAAACTTTTAGCAACTTCTCTACCTTCAGATATCAACCTAAATCTTCGTCATTGGATATAAGCCAGCCACCAGTTATTTTCCATTGTACTAACAAACACTCACGGTGTAGTTATTGCTTATCTGTGTTTTCTTTTCAGTTGCAAGATCAATAAAAGCAGAGAACAACTGTTGTTTTGTTCAGTGGCCCTTGTTCCTAGAACCCTGTCTGATCCAATGTAGACAGCCAGCTTGGTAACAAATGGATGAACGGAGAGGGGATTGGTTGGGTTAATGAATGCATGGTTGTTTAGACCTTTGCCTGCTGCTGATGTTGTTTGAATTTGATCTGGCTTGTCATTTTCAGTGTTCTGGAGTACTCACCAAGTACTTACTAAAAATGTTTCTGGAGGGAAAGGTAGAAAGTTGGAAAGAACTTCATGCTTTCTGAATATCCTTTCATAGTTTTGAAAAAGACTGATGGAGATCTGTCTCCACTTATCTCATTAGGGAAATGCAGTCTCGAAAATGAAAAGGATCACTGTATGGCAAGAAAGGACTCCTGTACAGGAAATAAGGACCTCTGTAAGGCAAGTAAGGAAACCAACAAAGTGTACTTGTTCTCCACACATTCTGAAACTCTGTAGTAAGAAGTCGTAGTTTCACTACATAACTGAGTAGAAAGTACAAAAGCTTTCTGTATGCATTTGATTCTTCTGCCAGCCTCCTCCATAATATTCTTCACCTAAATGGTATATCTGATGTAAAAGATGAACATTGCTGGGCTTCACAATCACCCCACACTCATAGTTTGCATTGGGATTTCATTTTCATGTACACTCTACTGATTAGACAAATATATAAGGACAACATTTAAACATTTTTATTGTGTCTCTCAGAGTAGTTTTGCTGCTTAATTTAACCCTCCTATCAGTCTTTCAGAACCACTGGGCTACTTGCTGTCTCTACAGGTTTGCTTTTTTTTTTTTTTTCAGAATATGATGGAGTTGGAAATACAATCCAGGTAGGCTTATTATATACACTTCTCTTAGCAAAATGTATTGAAATCACCCCATGACTTTCATGGCTTGATGGTTCTTTTTTCTTTCCCTTAGCGTTAATAGTCTATCAGGCTAATATAACACAATTTATTTTATCCCCTTTCTTAAGGAGCTCTTGGATGTTTTCAAGATTTTTGTAGTTATACATAAAGACATAGGTTTTTACGAATAGTTGCTCTTTAATTTTATTTAGTGAATGTGTGGAGTTCATTGTAAATTAACAAATAATCCTTGTATTTTTAAATTTGCTGGTGATGTATTTGCATAACCAAAATTTGTAATGCCTCTCATTTTGAATGAAAAAGACAACTTCTTCTTATAGGCCTATAATCGCAACTAACTTCTTTTATTGACTTATTTGTAGATTTTTATGATTAAGCCTTTTCCTATTTTTGATGGTGAGTTATCTCTTCTACCCATAAAACATCTATAGAAAAGGGAAATTAAAACCAGGGTTTAAATATTTTTGAAATTTGATTTTTAAAGAGTAATGACAGGTATCTTAAACATTCACTACTCAGCTGTAATCCCATATCTTATCAATGATAACAGTGTTATTACTACCAATAATAATTAGCTATATTAACACGACAATAATAGTTATTACTATTGACCATATTGTTAATATCATTAACAATGATGACAATAGCTATTTACAAAATACGTAGGATTGCTGGACATTGTTCTAAGCACTGGTACAGGTCTGTATTCTTCACAGTTACTAGAAGTAGTTAATTTATATTCATTATGCAGATGAAGAAATGGAGACTCCAAAATTTTAAGCTTTTCTAAAGTTTTCTAAAGTTTTGTAGCTGATAACTTTTGAAGAGTTGCAGTTTGAAGTAAAATTCTGTTTTGAGGTCTTAGTAGAGACCCCAACTTCAATAAATAGCAAATTATATATACTGTATCCCTTGATGTTTAATTTATATTTTTTTGTATCTATATTATCTGTTTGTATACCTTCTTTGCATCCTTTATTAAGTTATTTCTTAATATTTCAATAAAATATTACATCAGTGTAGTTAAAATAGTATCAGAAGTCTTCTGGTTATTTAAAACTAAAAAGTTGTTTCTTTAGAGAAGGCAATGATAATTTAAACCTACACTTTCATCTAACCTATCTAAGTATGTAGCCTTGAGTTTTTCTGCCATGTAAGAATAAAATCAAACGATACTGGAAATTCCACATTATCCACATTCTTTTTGGAGTGCACTTCTTGTTCTGTGCATCTTAGTTCCTAAATCGCAGAGGCTTGACAATTGCAGAATTGAGGGAGGCCAAGCATTATAGCTGCAGCATCTGGCCAAATTAAATCTCTCGCACACACTTCCACTCAGCAGTCTCTGTCAAGAGCATGTTGTGTCCAGCATTTGTCTCATTATTTTCAAATTGTGCTTTAGAAAATGCATCTGGGCATCTTGCAGCTCCTTGTGAAGGGGAAAGATATAATTTGCAGGGCTGATGTAACCCAGTGGGTGATGGGGCCACATTCTCTCCCAGTTTCAAAGGACCATGGCAATAAAGCTTTTTACGAGTCTTGGTGAGGCTGTAAGGCAATGACTGGCTTCCATTCTAGCAAAGAATATTGCTGCACGTGGTTTTCATCAAAAATAAAGAGCCTGAGACTGTTCAAGGTCAGGAAGGGGGTGGACATTACAGAAAAGAAGACACATTTTTAAGAATTTAATTGGGAATGGTTGAAAAGATAGAGCCCCTAAGAAGAAATGTAAGGTTATTTCCTTGTTCTTGATTCAGTAATAGAATGGAGCGTGAGGATGTTAGGTGAAGTTAGGGGTTTTGGCTGAGGCTGCAGGATAAACTGATTTCAAATAATCAAATATTCCCTCCAATTATTGTCATCTCCTTCAACCACATCTTAATTTCTTTTTATTATAAAAATATGTTCACATAATTTCTAACATATCACAAGGCACTTAGTCTGGAATCAGCACTCTTCTGTTTCTAATCTGAAAACAAAACATAAATAAATAGACACAAGCTTATCTTTGTCTTGTAAACTGCAGCCATAAGATTCTACACAGCATTTGTCTCCTTACATATTATTCTTTGAAATAGAGTCAGGACTTTCAGATGGTGGGCTGTATATCAGATGGAGGTAAAGTATTTTAGTCTGCTACACATTGAATGAAGAGGCAAAAATAACATTCTTAAATTATGTCCTGCACATGTAGCATGCATAATTTAACAAACAGGTGAATTTTCCATTAAAGGTATGAAACTTTTTTCTAGTATGAAACATTATTTCTATCTAATGAATGATTTGTATAATTCCATTGTTGATTCTGAGACATTAAGTTCTCCAGCCAACTAGCTTGCTTGTTTTCAACACACATCCCTTGAGCCAGTTCAGAAGTTTCTGACTTGGTTGTTCTAGAAAGAGACTTATCAATCTCAATTTATAACAAGTATCCTTGGACCCTGCCTAAGGAAAATTTCACCCAAAACCAAACTAAATAATTTTATACAAGGGAAAAGAAGTCTTACTTCCACTGAATCCTAATAACTTCCACTCAATAAAAGAATTTCTTTATTGCTTATATGAATCTCTTCAGTTTAATATGATCATCATATTTTATTGATAGACTAGCTGAAGTGTTCCCATAAGTTAAAACAAACAATAGAATAAAACTTCTAGTAGTGTGGATGAGATCAATATCCCTGATCTATCTTGCTTAAGATTCATCATTCTAAGGTTCTAAAAATGATCAACACTAGAAATAAAACTATTTTTCCATTCGGATTTTACTTTGGAGACAAAAGTAAAATGCTGGTAATAAATAAATAAATAAGCATTAGACTATCAATTCTCAACCTGTGGATTGCAAGCCCTTCAGGAGTCAAATGACTCTTTCACAGGGGCCACATATCAGATATCCTGGATATCAGATATTTACATTACTGTTACTAACAGTAGCAAGATTAGTTTTGAAGTAGCAATGAAAGTAATTTTATGGGTGGGAGTCACAACATAAGGAACTGTATTAAAGGGTCTCAGCATTATTAAGGTTGAGAGTCACTACATTGGACTAAGAGGGCAATTTGAAATGAGAAAGCAAAGTATGTTTTCTATCTGAAGGTTGGTTGGCTATGAAAAATAAACATCTATTATGCAATGTGTATTATATGCATAATATACATTGTGCACCTATATCATGTTTATGATCCTACCAAAACTTCACCTAAAATTTCAGTTCATGTGGCATCAGATTAAAGCAAAGGGATGAAAAGGAGTGGGAAGGCTAGAGATAGTGTAGACAATGCCTTGGTGGTAGTTGTAGTTAGGGTTTTACTGCTGTGAACAGATACCATGACCAAGGCAACTCTT